>CM060694.1:172772802-173372802 GCA_030686995.1 Artemisia argyi
TTGATGATCTTTTGCTTGTGACAATACTTATGATATTGAAACATTTCATTACTTTGCACCTTTCGTTTGAGAATAAGAGTAAGGATTTCCATAACTAATGTAAACAAGTATGGAGACATCGGGTCTCCTTGCCTTAACCCTCTCTTTCCCTTGAAAAACCCATGAAGATCACCATTAATGCACAATGAAAAAGACGTTGATGAGACACACACCATAATCCAATTAACCATTTTGCGATGAAATCCAAAACCAAATAAAATGCTCCTTAAAAACTCCCAATCAACCGTATCATAGGCTTTTTGAATATCAACTTTAAATCCACATCTAGGAGGACCTTTATTCAAGTGGTAATTATGCATAAGCTCCTGCGTAAGAAGTATATTATCGGAAATACTCCTACCCGGAACAAAAGCGGATTGGTTATCACTCACAATATCATTAAGTCCTTCCTTTAAACGATTAGTAATGATCTTACTAATACACTTGTAAATAACATTACAACACGATATGGGGCGATAATCATTAACACGAGATGGAGTAGATACCTTGGGAATAAGAGCAAGAATCGTGTGGTTGGTCTCTTGAAGCAATTTCCCATTAGAGAAAAAGTCACGAACCGCATTACAAATATCATCACCTACAATGTCCCATGTTTTCTTGAAGAATAAAGAAGTATAACCATCCGGGCCGGGCGCTTTGTTATTTCCAATTGAAAACATTGCTTGTTTGATCTCACTGTTGGTTACCTCACGACACATAGCTACTGCCTTAGCCGAATCAAGCCTTTTAACAAATAAATTGGTAGTATTAAGTGGAACAGTACTACCTTTAGCACCAAGAAACTTCGAATAACGAGTTACAAAACAATTTGTAACAGCAGGCCCTTCATGAAGATTGTTATTCGAGTCTAAAACCGCTTCAATACGGCATCTACTAACCTTGGATTTAACTGTGTTGTGGAAATATACCGTGTTCAAATCACCAACTCTAAGCCACTCTATCTTCGCCTTTTGCTGCAGAAATCGTTCTTCATCAAGCACGGCCTCATTGAATGACTTTAAGTACAACGCCTCCTCTTCTCTTAAAATGCTAGACGAAGGTTCTTTATCCAATGCTTTTTGGACTTCATCTAGTTCTTGTCTAAGCGCCACAACACGAGAATGGAGATTGCCTTGGTTATGCACCAACTTTCGAATAGGTTTTTTAAGAAGTCTAAGCTTCTTCACAATTTTGAACATAGTGTATCCACTTACTACTTTCATCCATCCCTCCTCGACCAAATGCATAAACTCGGGTTTATAAACAATGAAGTTAGAAAACTTGAATGGTTTCGGCTTGGATTTCGTTGCTTGTTGAATTTTCAATACTGCTGGAGCATGATCAGAGGTCCTATAAGGCTGAAATATCACATACGAAGCTGGGAATTCGTTAGTAAAAGAAATGTTACTCATGACTCTGTCAATCTTCTTCAACATTCCCGCATCCGCTTTAGGCTTTTGATTCCACGTATAGTGTAAGCCCGTGCTATTCACATCCGTAACTTCAATATCCTCTACGCATTCACGAAACTCCCTCATAGAAATGTTAATGTTAGAGGAACCACAAAACGTATCTTCTATGTATAACGCCGCGTTAAAATCACCCTTAAGAATCCATGGCTTGTCATTAACAAACAGCTTATGAGTACATAGACTATTCCATAAAGCACGACGATGGATATACGCGTTATCAGCATAAACAAAGGAACCAAACAAGGCTTTTTGATCAGCCTTCATAATAATTAACGTTTGCATCACTTGGTCCGTTTGAGAGATAATCATTACGTCCACCACATCTGAATTCCAGCCAAGCACTATTCGCGATCCTTTATCACATAAACTACCATTGGATGTCCAATTCCAGTTAACACATACCTTAGCACACACCTTTTCAAGTTTGCTAATATCAACATGCGACTCTAAGATGGCACATACATGTAATTTATTTTCATAAATGACATGTCTAACCTCCTTTTGCTTAGGGGATCGGTTCAAGCCCCTTATATTCCACGTTGCTATACTAAACATTGGACACTTTTTGCACGGGAGTGCTTGCCCCCTCCGATTTGTTAATACCAGAAACCATAAAGGTTCCTGTCTCATCATACACATGTTGGACCTCATCATCATCAGACTCCTCTAAAGTAGTATTTTGCGAAATGCTATGTATAGAGTCGACTGTTGGATCCAAAGTTACATCAAGCAAAGAATAAGCATTAGAAGTAGAAACAACCTGCTTTCCCTGATTCTTCGAAGTAATAGCCACATTGTCTGATTCTTTTAAGGCGTCAAATGAATTCTTAAGAGTAACAAGATTAGTTTGAGATGACGACACACAACTATCCTTACCTTTAGACTTTGGAGAAGTAGTCACAGCTCCTCTTTCCTTAACAGGTTTAACCTTTGGTCGATAAAAATACCCTGTATTAGGCTTAGACAACCTAATACCAGCAATGTGTTGCGTTGGCTGTTTAGCCAGTTTCTTTCCTTTCCCATTTTTACGAGTAGCTTCGACGAAACCATCATCGTTAACCACATCAGAACTAGCAACCTTAGCCTTCTTAGGGCATTGTTCAGTAGTGTGACCAAAAATATTACAAGTACTGCACCTGGGGCTGCCATTCATACTCAACTTGTATAGTTTCTTTGGTAAACCCCGAGCCATCAAGCTTTGGAATGGCCACAACCAAAGATTCCACAAGGTCACGTTCAGATGTGATCTCGATAAGAGCTCTTGCATAACTGTTTCGACCCCATGATTCAAGACACATGGTACTTGTATAGGCATCAAGCATAATGGGCCGACCAATCTTGGTAGCCATCAAGCTAAGACCGTCTTCAGTAAATGCTACTATAGGGACATTGCGAAATTTCACCCAAATAGGCACACTTGTGAGATCTTCCTTCATCAGGTTGATGCTAGGGGACCATATATTCAGAATGATGGGGACATTACGAATGAGCCATGGGCCGTTTTCCAAGACTTGTTCTAACCCCGTTCTTGACGAGAACTTGAAAAAGAAAAATCCACTCGGGTTCATCATAACACGAGTAATACCATATTTCGCCCACGTGTTCTTCACATAATTTTCAACGATTGGAAAAGCAAGACGATTTCCAATGAAGTACCCATACAAAGTATTTGCGAACCTGTTATTGACTTCCTCAACGGTGGCAATAGGTAGCGTGAAATCTGCGTCTTCAACAGTTTCATTGCTAAGTGGGCGAAAATTTACCTTCCTTTTAGGTTGATCTTCATTAAGAACCGTAGCATATGAAACCGGCTTCGTGTGCACATCCCCTTCTACATTTGACACCTTGTTTTTAAGCCTCTTGAGGAGCGAATTGACATCCTCCTCTCCCTTACCCTCCTCCATCAAATGATACTTACAGACCACCACAATTAAGAAAAATGAAAACCTAAAAAAATTAGAAGCCAGAAAAAGGGTTTTGTTTCAAGTGACATTTTATCAAACAGGTGGTGTGCATAACATAATTGAGTGGTTTAGGGTCAGATTTTTTGTGGGTTTTTGAGATTTCATATGATTCGAAGTTTGGGATACGAAATTGATGATGAAAAATAGTGTTTGGAGGTGGGATTAATGAAAAAAAAAATGGAGGTCAGGTTAGTTGTTGAAAGGGAGACATGGTTATGTGTTTGGAGGTCAAAGAGAGGAAGACTTCAATCAAGGCAAAGTGGTTTCATTCATTAAATATGAAATATTCTAGTAATTAGCTTTTGTTTTGCCTCAAATTTGGTTCATGATTCAAGGATGGAGACAGAATTTAGCAATAAGGGGGTCAATTTTCTTTTTTTCAAATTAACAAAGTCATATAACTTAAATATTAAATGGCAGATTTTAGTGATCACAAATGCCAACAAATTCAGGTTATTAACTTAAATTTTCTATAAGAAAAACACATGACAACTAATAAAGAAATGAATAGATGAAAACATTATGCATGAAACGGTGTCAAGCTTTTCTCTTAATTTTGTTGACGTCTAAAAGTTTTTTTATTTATTTATTTATTTTTTTTTTTATTTTTTTTTTATTTTAGTAAGGATTTTTTAACCAATCTACCCAACTAAATGAGGTTTTACATCTATAACGACACTAATAAAAAGAATTTAACACTACATCGTCAAAGATAGACGTCTTGGAAGGAGAAGCCACGCCGAACACCATCTTATTCCGAAAAGCCCATATGAACCACCATAAACCATAACACACCCCTTCTAATAAACTCTTGAGCTTAGATGATAACCTTAAATTATGAATCCAAGACACCCAACCATCAAACGAAGATAACTCCGTAACACATGCATTCCACCAAATGCACATCTTTCATAAATTCTCTTTAAAAATACGACAATCAAAGAACAAATGTGTTGACGTCTAAAAGTTAGAGAGTTATTTATCTATAGTTGAGCCATGAGCAAAGCTCTATAGGATGAATAGCAAAACAATTGAACGTGTTGGCATAGACCGAACATCCTCTAGCCCCTCTCTGTCTCTGTCCATGTTCTAGTTAAATTAGTATCTACACTCAAAGCATTAAAAGATACAATACAGCCGTGTAATATAGTCCTCATTGTTTCATAATGTCATATTTTAATTTACCATTAAAGAACAAAATAAAATATATTTAATCAATAAATTAAGTTATCAATCATCAAACTAATACTAACACTCTTTCATAAAATTAATCATCAAATGACTAAATGTTGCAAAATCTGGTTCAAGGTCCATTACGCTGATGAAATAAAGATAGGCTATTACATAGAATCTAACATTTAAACTTATTTTAGAAACAAATTTTAATATTCTTTTATTTATTTTTTAAAATTACAACAAATTTTTGTAAAATACTTGTTGCAACATAAAAAACAAATTAACAAAGTATTAAAACTAGCAATTGGATAACAAAACACAAGTGTTAAGTTATAATACCAAAAAGGCCAAAACTTAAATTGGTAAAAGTTAGTGTTTGGCTTCTTGTTTTATAAGGATCCCTCTATTGGTCATTTGCTCCAATAAAGCGATGTGGGATACTATACAAACATCTAACTACTATTGTTGCAGTAGTTTATTTTTTTTTTTATACGTATGTCTTGTTTGCAACCCTTGTGGAATGATAAATTTAAGGTGAACACGTAACTAAATTTCTTTTTTCTTAACGTGCATGTGTGTTACTAGCCATAGGTTAGGTAAATCTAACATCGATTGTATCTTCAAACATTTTTTGTATTTTTGGTTTAACGATTTATTTCATATCAAAGAACACTTAAGTTTAAGTTTGCAACACATGATTGACGTGTTACTAAATAAATGGTGTAAAGCATATTAAGTTATGACGTGAACGTGTCGTTGGCAACCTGATTAAAAGTTGTAGCGACGAATATAGTTTTTTTAATAATTAAAAGCAAATACGCAATCACTTTGACTCCAATGGACTTGAACACACTATCACTTTGATTCTTGGGTCAACGTTCGATGCATGTTTGACCAAGGTGCTTAGTCATTTACGTTATAGCGATATTCTTTGAGAAGTTATTGGATAGAAGAGTATTGTAGTACTGCAAAACGTTAACATTTTTGCAAAAAAAGGTTAAACTTTGTTCGAATTTGACATAAACTTCCACAATCACATGAACACTAAAATAGACACATGTCAAACAAAGTTGAAATACAGACAAACAACGACCTTATATGCTATAAAAAGAACAAAAACTTGATCATTAACACTTTTAGTCATTGATATGGGTCATAAGAGAAAAGTCAAATGGCCAAGAACAGTTCAAACTACCTCTATAACCAATTTTCCCACCCAAAATCATCATAATCACTCATTCAACTACATCTTCGAATTACATTATGTTCTTGTGATTCTTGGTTAGTTGTTAGTTCTTATTCGAATCTTTAGATTCTACAACATTGCTTTGGTAACAGATTACAATGATATGGTAGCTTGTGTGTAACAAAACTTGTATATACTAACCTTAATATCAATCGTATATTGTTTTTCTCGTGTTTAACTGGGCCATAACCATTAGAAGAACAATAACGAATTTCATAATTATATATTCCAATATTTTGTAGATGATGATTGTTTGCATTAGATGGATGGTTATATATATATATATATATATATATATATATATATATATATATATATATATATATGGTAAAGTTAAAATAAAAAGACAAATATCCGTAAAAAGAATAAAAATAATTTTTTTTAAAAAAAAAAATTCTCGAAAAATTCCAAAAAAATTCTACAAGATCGGGTATGTTGGTGCATAAAACTTTTGTGAAAGAAGTTTTTCTAATTTTAAGTTTTTATACGTTTTTTTTAATGCACAAAAAACGAATTTTAATGCGCAAAAAAAAAATTTAATGCACAAAAAAAAATTTACTGCACAAAATTTTCATGTTGTTTTAGTTAGATGGGCAATGTTATTTTGATGAAAAAAGTCAAAAGAAGTTGGGTCCAAAAACGATTTTTTTATGCACAAAAAAGCGATTTAATGTACAAACGTATTTTTTTATAATTTTTTTTCGAATAAAGTATCCACTTTTAGATAAACTTCCTTTACAACTTTTTCATGCACCAACATATCCGAGCTTGTGGAATTTTTCGAGAAATTTTTTAAAAAAAAATTTATTTTTATTCTTTTTACGGAAATTTGTCTTTTTATTTGATCTTTACCCTATATATATATATATATATATATATATATATATATATATATATATATATATATATATATATATATATATATATATATATATATACTAGTTTCAAGACCCGCCCGATGGGCGGGCTAGCTCTATAAAATATTTTGGTTTGTAAGTATCATGTATCATAATAGGATGTAGAAAATAATGACGCTATTTGTGAAACAACTAATATCCTTATGAAATACATATGTTCTTTAAAAAAAACATAATCTCAAACTAACATATATTTAACAAAAGCAATTGAAGTACAAATTGTGTTCTAAAATATAACAAAAGCAACATTAGCATCAGCAGGTGGGGTTGCAAAACTTCCAACGTTTCATTTAATAAGATATTGAGTAACAGCTATAACTTAATTAGTTATCGATCATGCGCCCATCACATTGTTTAATTTCATTCTCTTTGTTCGTGTAGTTGCTTGAACTCCTACAACTTCATAATAAGTATAGATACAACACAACTGTATATAGTTATAAGTTAGCTAAACTTTATAGCTTCATAATAAGGACCAAGGATCAAACGAGAAGAAAACTTAAAATGAGAAGGATGAGAAATAATTATAACTACACATTTGAGATGCATCGATTTGAATTAGATGCATCCCTAGTCTTTTAGATGCATCATAATATATTTTCTATCAAAAAATTAGATGCATATACATATATTATATGCATTTCATCAAGTTAGACGAATCCTATACATTTTTCGTCCTCTGCGGGTCAAATTTGTTTTTAGTACTACTTTGTATCGTTTTTACTTCAAAATCACTTTCGAAACTAATTGGGATGCATCTAAATGAATAGACATGCATTTAAATCAAGTCGATGCATCTCAAATGTGTGGTTATAATTATTTCTCATCCTTCTCATTTTAAGTTTTCTTCTCACTGGATCCTTACCCTCATAATAAGTATCAATAAAACAATGATAAAGAACAAACATGTGCATCAATGGTAGTCACATCCAATATGAAGGGTAACTTAAGGCATATACCTTCATGGATGATATTTATCCTAAAACAGACATCAAACACCAAACATTTTCTTTAATCAAATTGTAAATTTCTATGCAAGTATCTTTGAATGAAATAGCATGCTATAACTTGCTTCCCATGTGTCCACTACTATAGCCATCAACAACAGCTTGTGTATCAATTATATCTCCTCAAGCATCATTAACAATGAGTACCCCTTTCTTCCATTTAACAAACCTTTCTATGTCATACATTTCTCTCAAACATACGTACCAACTTTTTTTAGCACAAGTTTTATTCATAAAACCTTTATACAGCAACATATCTTTCTTTTTAATTGACTTTATTTTTAAGATATTAGAATGCACATCTTGATATTAAAATAAGACAGACATCTAATAAAGAGTGTAGAAAAGAAAAGAACATACTCAGTAATTCGGTAATTACTTAACATCAAACTCATTTTTTGTGAAACAACATTGTTCATTGACCGAGTGAATTAGGCACTTGTACCTCTTGTTTAGGTGAGATGTCGACAACAGATGCTTTATTTGTTGACTGGTCTACCAGCATCGGTGAGCTACCTACTTTTTTCCCCTTTTTAAGGAATCGCTCCAACACTGACCTTTGTTTTCGCAAAGCAAGTTGCTTTTTTTTGTCCAGCTTCTTCCTTCTCGCTACACTGCTGTTCTATATCCTCTGTTTCCTGTTGCTTTCTCAGCTATTTTTTCATTGCAATCTTATGATGGTTTTCCTCTTTTCTACCTCTTCTTACAACCACTTCTATACTTTTTCCTGCAATGGAGTTCATATGTCAGAAAAAAATCACAGTAAATAGCAAATAATGAGTTGCCACTGACAAGAGAAAATCATTTTCTCTAATTTTAAATAAAATATAGTATTTGTCTTTTGCTTAGGGTATTTAAATGTATGTTTAACCGATATTTGAATGGGCGTCTAAATTTAGTATTGCAATCTAAGGCTGCAGTAATAGAGAGGGACCGAGTGTGTGTAACTAAGACTTCCTAAGTATTGAAAAGGAAAAGTAAAAGTACCCACATCTCACTCTTCAATAGCGAATCCTACTTAATTAAAACTATTGCTAGCTAAAAAGGGCTAAATCTTTCAATCTTACTCGGCAAGTCCTAATCTAACTTTCTAAATCCTGTGCAGAATTTTTGTTTTTTATTTCTTACGCATTCCACTTGATAAATAGGATCGTTTTGACTTCCTTCACATGTCGCTGTCAAACCAAGCTACTTTCTGTTTTTGTTCCATCCTTACAGGTATCAAAAAGTAATATTGTTAATTTGAATTTTTGTGTCGGAGTCCCTCATGTAACTTGTCATAAGAATACGTTTCATATTGATTCATGTGCATTAGAGTGGTAAAGCGACAGTCTAGAATAGGTCAGACGTGTTGTCCCAATGTTTAAATCATTTTTGTCTTATGTAATCTTGGTCACTATCTACGTAAATCATAATACCATAATAAGCTATATGAGAGTTTAGGAATTTTCAATTTTCCCATATTCATTTAGTTGGTGGAAAGTTCCCGTAAGCCCATTGTGTATCACTTCTGTCTTTTTGGTTTATATGTGTTTAACTGCATATGCATCAATGGAGTATTAATCGACATTATAATTCTATATAATCACTTGGTGCATTTCTATATCCTAAGCCGCTAGCTAAGAAAAATGATCCTGACTTCCCTATACCATAGCATTTTAATTAATTAAAACTTTACACATGCATTAACCATGTCATTCAGAGAATACATGAGGTATAACCATCCAAAAAAAAGGACAAAACAATTAGATAGGAATCAAGTACTAACCTCGTGGCATCAAGGGTGTATCCAATTTCATGTACGGATACAAATATGATAGAAGAAATACACATATATCCAATATCACCAACTGATATGCTACATGCCAAGACCTGCATTATTATATGACCAGGTAAGAATAACATATTAACATTAGCCAATATTTGTACTATCTATATTATTATCATGCTATGTCATATTGAATAGTAATACCCATAGATAGAACCCCTTAGAATATTGTTGACCCACACGATTCCATCATAGAATGAAGTCTCAAATAAGCTTTAAATAGATGAGTTAATAATTAATTGCATTATAAGCTTAGATAATAAATTTATTGTGGGTTGGTATATATTGATTATATGATGACTAACTAACCCAATACATCATTTAAAACAAAATTTGCTTTTAAAAATAATATGTACTGATTATTGTGACTTCAAGTTGCTTTGATATGTTACAAATGCAAACAATCAGTATGCCATATCCTATATAAATACTTGATTGTCTAATTATATATTAACCAATGAGGAGTGGAAGACCCTGGCTCAGGTAGACAAATCACATAATTCAGAAACCAAGCACTTGGTTCAGCCATACCACCACTTTCTATCCCTTTATAGTTTCAAGACATGCCCGATGGGCTAGCTAAACCCATGAAATTAATTTACTCAACTATTAGAATATTGAATATAAAGGTGTGTTTCAGCATATGATACATTAATGCTAACGATTTTTTGTAGATTTAATTGCATTTTGTACTCTGTAAGATATATAAAAGTGCACCTTCAATTTGGAGCCTCAACTTTTACTTATATACAATTATACAAACATATTCACAGCAGATAGTGAAAGTATGAAACTATAACTTACAATTCAACGAACATAATTTCTTTAAGCATTAATGTACAACAACAATTTTTAGAAATATATGAAGAGATCATCTGATAACATTAGTATGTTACAATTAACTATAGTAAAGATGAAACACACCTTGGATATCTTTATGAGTAAGATGTCTTGCCAACAAATTGATAATTGTCTTATTTTTCTAGCTTGGCAACCATTATGCATGCATACCTAAATTTTGAAAATAAGATGTTATTAGAGAACAGAGACATACACGCTTGATCTTATTAAAAAAATATCCATAGGGTTGAAGTAAAGTGGACTAATCACTATGCTAATAAGAGGTGACTATTAACAAATAAATTTTGTATCAACAAAACATACTCGGGCTGGGTTGTTAGGTTGAACCACAACACTGTTTGAATAACTTTTATATAGAAGGTTTATCTATTAAATGATTACCAATTCTGTGAATTGAAACATCTATGAGATATTAAGCAATAAAAATACAATTTTCTTAACTTTGACCCGTCTTTTAGACGTGTCTTAAATACTAATCCAACCCATTTGTAAAGCGTAAGTGTTAATTGATTTAGAACCTTGTTGGGCTTACCCCATTTGTAAATTGGGTTCACCGTCGGGGGAATGAAAGAAGGCTTCATGGGTTGGATGTTGAGGTGCATGTTGTCTGTCATAGCAGACTACTTTTTGTTAGCTTGTGGACATGAGCATATTTGATTTCATTCAATAAGCTACAAACCAATTGAATCATAATGTCATTCAATAACCTTACACATAATAAGACCAAAAAGAAGGAGATGAAAGTATATTTAAGCTTCATCTTTATCACCAACCATAACACAAGATTCAAACTTTTAAACAAATTAAGCATAATTTAATAGGATTTGAACTGCAACTATCAATAGTCATGTATAGTAGTGATATGCATTAGAAGTTTCAGAAATAATAATAATAATATTAGTAATAACGACGACGACGATAATAATAAAATAATAATAATAATAATAATAATAATAATAATAATAATAATAATAATAATAATAATAATAATAATAATAATAATAATAATAATAATAACCAACCCAAAATGAGGTATGTGAGAACTTACTGCTAACCCTTCATGATTCTCTATATCAAGTAGCCATCATGAGCTGCAGCATGTTAAATGTGCTAAAAGTATAAAAGATACCTCGATCAAAGTGAGCCCACATGGCTCCCTGAAAGCTGGAATGATGAAAAACCCCTGCGAAGAGAAGTAAAACAAAATTTATTTATCTCGATATATATTCCTAGCATAGTTGATTTTGTATGGACAAAAATATTCATGACTATTGTGGATGTGGAGACCCCACTAACAAAAGAGTTCATTGAAGTACTCTGTGACCTTGCAATGGTCTTATCTTTATTATCCAACTTAAATCCTCAATCATGTCAAAACTCAGGTCTCGTATACAGTCTCTACAATAAGTGCAGCTTTCAAGAATACTTGCATCAAGTGAATTAAGGAAAAAGAATTAATGCATTGCGTACCAGTTTACTTATTCAAGTGTAAGAGTGGTTTCCATGATAAATGCAACTTGTATGCATAATTGTATTCGAATAACTAAGAAAATAAGATGCACATGGACTTTATTGCATGTATCAGAAAACAAAGACCACATAAAGAGATTACGGATGGAATATAGAGGTAAACAGGTCAATTATACACATTTAAGTATGTAATTTTTACCTTCGCTCTCTTGAAGAACGACATGAAGTCATCATCAACAAGTTGTCCAATGCATCATTGGATCCATATGAGATCATACCTTCCAACATTTGGAGTGAACTCCTACGACATTTTTAAAAACCAACCATTTTAGAAGCTTATTGTCACATATGTAATAAAAAAAAATGACAAGACAATGGATCTAGGAATTTAGCACAATCTTGCTTTACAACAAAATACAGTAGCATCAACAATTAAAGGGCATGTTGTCAAAATTTGACCAGCACTTACACTATATAGTAACATATATCAATACCTGCAGTGGGGTACAATATAAATTGGTAGCTTTTTGATCTCCCAAGACTGGCAGATTTTTAGGAGACAGATTCTGCCAAGCAGACTCCAAAAAAATGTAATACAGGCTCAAGAATGTCAAATCTTAACAAATCAAGCTTGAATGATTTTTCCTTTCTTTGTGATGGGCTGGTCCCAACGAAGCTGCACACATAAACTCACTTAATAGAAAATGGCTAGACAAATAAAATAACAATTTAGTAAAAAGATTAGAATGCACAAAATTCCTAAATTCATTGAATACAAATCTATGCTTTTTAAAGAAAAAACTTTTCGCCTAAACGGGATTAACATAATTCAAAGGCATGAAAGGAAAACGCTTAAACTTATGAATTAATATTATTTTCTTTCAGAAATTTCATGAAACAGATAGTGATCCATTCATCAAGCACCTATTTTATTGAAAAAACATGGTTACTCATGTTATCAAGTAAGTAAATATAAGTTTTCAGGTTCTCTAATCTCAAAAAAAATTTCAGCCTGGCTAGAACCCTAATTAAACCAATTTCAATAAAATAAATAATACCAATTATAGATCAATCAATATAAAATAAAATCCTAATTCCATATCATACATAAAAGTTGAAAATACGATTATGAATTTGAAGATCAAGATAGCTTGCATAACGTTATCACTTTAGATCCTTGGGTCAGATTTGAAAATATAATAAATCGTTCATGATGTAAGTTTTTGATGTATGAAGCCTTGGTGGATTTGAATAGCAATTGAATGAAGAACATTTCAAATTGGATATGGATGAACATTATATTAGTGGTGCGTGTGTATGATTTGTGTGTTGGTGGGTAACGTGTTTTTTTTATCAAATCACATGTACTGGTGAAATTTTTGTAAACCAAATAATAGCTTTCCTTGTTTTATGGGATATTTTAAAAATAGCTTCAACCATTCGGTTGACTATTTAAAAACACAACATATTTGGTTGTGTGTTTCCTAATCAAAAGGGATTATCTTTTAATATTGCATCAATAATTCGGTTGACTATTCAAACTGAAATTAGTTAAAAAAAATTTTTTTCCTAAACTTGCTATTTTTGTGGTAAATGCCACGTGTAGTTTTTATAGAGTTTTGAGGGATTTTTCTTGATTTTTTCCTTCTAAAATTAGAAATCAAACTTGTGCTTTATATAGGTTAGGATATATATATATATATATATTGTATAAAAGAAATAAATGAAATTATTTCTTGCATAAAATATGGCATCCAATTATTTTTGAAATTCTGTTTATTTGTTGCTTTGTTAGTGTTAGTAAAGATTTTGATTTTTATGGTATATAAATAGCGTTTTATAAAATATATAAGTTAGTCAAAGAATTTTATAATCAGTTATATCTTATAATGACAAATAGATTATTAATACATTCATTTGGACTAACTAATTCCATTTATTAATAAGGTATATCGAATTTCCATTTTTCTTCAATTATTGAAATGCTTAAAAATATGAATCAAATCAATGTTCTCAAATACGAGTTATTGCATCATTTATAACAAAAATAGTCGTTAGTTTATGTAAGAAAAAAATATTTATGGTATGAAACGATTTTGGATCTTTACTATCTATAAAGGAAAAAGGGTCAAAGGTGAAAGTGAAAAAGTTAAGAAAAGTGAAATGTGAAATGTTCAAAATATGTTTTGCCTATTCTACCCTTAACCTTAAAAAAACGCTAGGCTGAAAGTCAATTTGTAACCGTGCTTTGCAAAAACTCAACCAACCTAAACATATCTTATAGTCTTATACTACCGATTCATCCCAAATCCTCAAACCAATATAAGTCATAAACCCTAACCCGTCAACAATATCATAAATTCTTGTGGATTTGAAACCAATATAGGCTGAAAGTCATATTGTTTTTACAATTCGAAAAGGTTTAATTTATCACATCTTCTAGGGTTTTGACCTATAGGTATTGACATAATTCGGATCTGATTAGGGTTTTGAATTTGTGTAAAATAGATTCGGATCTCATTAGGGTTTTTTATTTGGTTTCTTTTTATTGATTTTTTTTTTTTTTTTTTTTTTTTTTTTTTTTTTTTTTTTTTTTGCAGAACATTTACCGTGGCCTCTTGCTTCCAATTGTTTTGATGATTTGTTCCTATAAATCATTTGATTTGTGCGGTCACCATCTATTGTAAGTTTCTGTTTTGGTTTTGTTGTTTTGTTAAGGGGTGTTTGGATTGGGTTATTTTCCCAACTTATTTTGGGCTTATTTGTTGAGCTTATGGATATCTTTTTCTATAAATTTTAAGGGTTTATGGGATTGTTTGGTTAGTTTTGCTTTTTTCCTATGGGGGAAAATGGATTGCCTTATTTTAAAATTTTGGGTTTTGTTGCTTTCACTATAATCTGCTTATTCTTACTAATTTGATTAGTGTGTTTTGCATTAAACCGAAAATTTTCCACTTCATTTAACCTTAGTTTAAGGGGTGTTTTGGATTGCTTATTGTTAATGATTTGATAGAAATACTAAAGGAATCGAAACAAATGAACAAAATTTGAATAAGCCATAAGGTCAACCAAACAGCCTCATAACGAATAAGGGGTATTTTGGATTGCTTAGTTTAAGGGGTGTTTTGGATTGCTTATTCTTATTAAGATATCCTTAAATCGAGTCTGAGCTTCGGTTACTTAAGTAATTAATTGTAATGGTTTGTGTTTTTTGTTTTTGGTAGTTCATTATACTGGAACGTTGTTGGATGGGACTCAATTTGATTCGAGCCACTATAGGGGGAATCCGTTTAACTTTACTCATACTCAAGGTAAGTCGTGTTAAATATTTTTGATTGTGTTGTTTTATGAGTGTTAGTATGTGGAAGTAACACATAATGGACATGGGGGAGAAGGATGCAACAGAAGGTCGTGGTTGTAATTGTTGGATTTAAGTGTTTTTGGGTCTGTTGTTTATTTATTTTTGTGACTGTTGCACCAGGTTGGCAGCTAGCCTCTAAAACTTGGAATCAACTCTTACTTCTGCAAGAGACGTCACTGAGCACCTTAAGGTAACGAGGTTTTGCCAATTGCATTGTTATATGTAAATCGTGACTTACATAAAGTTCTTTGTTCTTGATACGTGTAAACAATTTTCAGACTCAGTTTTAGGCATTTTAAGAAGTGTAAACTTTCTGTAGTAGACAGAATTCGTTCGAGTTATATATACACAAGAATAGTTGCAGCCTTCGTAGATACAACTTGCTGACATTCTTTTCTTTTTTGGCATAAAAAACATTTGACGATGGAGGGAGGTTAAACCAACCGAAGGAACTATCTATAAACAAAGTTGGCCATGGTATGCGTAAAAATACAAAAGAAACTACTGTTGTGTAGAGCTGAATTGGAGAAGAAAGAAATGGAAAAAAAACAAGTACCTTTGAAAAGGTAAAGTTTTTTCTTTAATATTTACGGGTGTTTGGATCTGCGTTTCAACGTTGATATCTGATTATTATCTTATTTTTTATTCATTAGCCTTTCATGATTTGCGAAAAAAAATGGTCTCCTTAATTATGTATACTTATTTTGAGAGGCTTCCTTTTCAATTTCAAAAGTTGATTCATTTTTTATAGAAATGGTTCGGAGATTTTCATTAGTGGACTTTCTAAGCACGTGCTTGAGAAAGATTTGAGCGAGCTTCGTGAACCATTTGGGTATGTTGTTGAGTTATTTTTTATTGTATTTGAATGAAGGAATCTATTTTAATCATAATGGAGCTAATTTATGTGATTATATATAAGTTGTAACCTTATGGTTGTTAGGTAAAGGGTTTTAGGGATTTCATATTTAATTATTAGGTTATTGCGTCTTCAAAAGTAAAAGAAAGCCCTTATAAAATTTTTGGATTGCTATGGTCTTATTGCTTATTTGTGTTAACTTTGGTGACATAAGCAAGAAAAGTGAAAGTCAAGAAAAGTGAAACGTTGAAAATATGTTTTGCCTATTCTACCCTTGAAACCTTGAAAAACCAGTCTTAAACGCTAGGCTAAAAGTCAATGTGGAAATTGGAATGTTGAAGTTTAAAAGCAAGGTTGTACATTTGGTAATAAAATCATGAGACGTTTTATTTGGTAAGTTAAACTCAAGTAAAATGTATGAAGAAGGTTGTAACTTATATTCGGTAGGTAGTTTGAATTATAAACTAAACAAGGAAATAGCTAAACTTATGAGGGAAGCCTCGTAAATTTCGGGCCACTCCACCCTTTCACAAGTTGTAACCGAGCTTTGCAAAAACCACCCTTTCACCAGTTGTTATGGTCTTATTGCTTATTTGTGTTAACTTTGGTGACATAAGCACTTTTGAAATAAGCACATTGCTAGAGGCTTATTTTCACGTGCTTATAAACTTTAGGCATAAGCTAAAACTCTTTGTTACTAGAATACTTTATTAGTCCTTTTACTGATTAGAACTCACTTTGGTAATTAGTTAGTTAAAAGTAGAAGCTTTTTTTAAAGTGGCACAACTTATTGAGTACTTTGGTTTAACAAGCAAAGAATAAAGCATCTTAGTTTTAACTTGAGGATATGGAACAATTAATGGCGGAGATTGGGAATGTGGGTCACACCTTGCGGTTGATGCCTGATTTCTAAAATAAGGGAAATGGTTGCAAATTTAGCCGTATAAATGGCTTCAATGTTTTGAGACAGTAGTGCTGATAACGGAGAAATATAAAGTGAAGACTAAATGTTTCTCATTTTTCATGCAGCCCGCACAGAACCTGAACCATCAAACCAGCCACCACTAGATGAACCAGATGCAGAAACTCAACCAACAATACAACGGCAGGTAACATGCCTTCATTCAACCTCCACTTTGTAGTAGCACTGTGGCAAAAAATAGAATCTTAAGAGCAAGATGAGTCATATACATAACCCGTGTTAAGTTTATAGCGTTTTATACGTTACGACAAGAATATGCAATGATCGCACGGGTCATCAGAGACAATGGAGTCATATACATAACCCGTGTTAAGCTCGTCCATGCTGAACCAAGTACAAGCGAGACTCAAATTTATGCTTACCTTTTCAAACGCGGCCTCATTTGTTTATTTTTGTCTAATAATGCGTCATTTCCCTTTATTTATAGTTAACTTGTTGATGGACACAGAGTTATCAGGTGTCAACTTTGACCCGAATATGCGGGAAGCACAAGCCTTGAAGAAAATGAAGATATAACGCATTGGGCCTCATTTCAAGTTCTTGTCTTTTACGTCATCTGAAGATTTGAACATTTGTTCTTTTCTTTTTTTTTTTTCATTACTTTGGCGATCTACTTTTGTAATTGCATACATTTAGATATTTTTGAATACTTTTAGACATGCGATTTGGTTTTGCAATCTACTTTTTATATGAATAATAATGGCGCTCTACTATTCTATATATCTCTTTGTTGTCATTTCTTTATATAGTTGAAACCATCAATATGGCTTATGTCCACTTTTACTAAGTGTTTCTAACTGATAATTAAACAGAATCTTTTATACAACTGAAGTGTTTTTTTTTTTTTTTTACTTTCACCGATATCACCTCACCAAACACCTAACAAATATCCAACATCTGAACTTCTACATAACATACCTAATACGTAAAAAGCTTAAAATATGTTCAATAGGTAAAAACTAATAACATCTCCTTAAAAGTAAAAACACAACAAACAAAGGTTCCTGTTACCAAAGATGATCGAAGAATCAATTCTCTGATCCTTGTGGTTAGAGTGTAGTTATCGGAAAACTGCTTTTCTGCTTAAAAAGCATTTAATAAGAAAGGCAAAACTTGAAGCTTGTTTCTATAATTTGTGGTTTTCTTTGGTTCTGAACAGGATTTGTGGTTTTCTTTAGTTAGTGGCAAAACTTGAAGCTTGTTTCTATAATTTGTATAACCTAACGGAAAAGTAAGGATACGAAACTGAGTATAGGTGGATTAGTTGTTTTAGTGTTATTGTTCGAAATTCGAATGGAAAAAAATAGTTCATTTAGTAATTATATGTATGTTTGAGTGTTATTGTTCGAAATGTTTTTATATGTTGTTTGATAGATGTTAAGAGTTTTTTCTAGACTTTAGTTATCGTGTAGTACAACCGTTTGCAATTACATTTTGATCGGTTCACGTTCTATTTTGAACGCTACACAAATAGTCACCAAAATATCACAAATCGTTAATTATCTGCCGCTAGGAATTCCGTTGCTATGCAGGGTACTCGCCTAGTACTATTTGAAGGCAAAGTGGTTTTGTTCATTAAACATGAAATATGGTAATAAGTAGCTTTTGTTTTGCTTCACGATATTTGGTTCCTAGTTGAATTACTTAAATATGGTTAAGCATTATGGACCGTGGACTGGACCGAACAAAAAAACCGACCTGAACAGACCAGATCGAATGTTTTTTAGTCCGGTCCTTGTCCACCCTTTTAACCATTTTTCGATCCTCGGTTCGGTCTTACGTACAACTGTAACACCCCCAAAATTTGATACAGCGGAAGACTCAACAAGCTTTCGGGGTGCTACGGGGATTGGTATCCAACACAAGACAATATAGAACGAGATAAAGTAAACATAATAAAAACACAACCAAAACGGGGTTTTAAGGTTTACATTTATCCCAACATCATTCAGAGTCAGGCCCAAAATAAAATAACAGTAGGTCCAAATTTAGTTATCAGAGTTTAGAAAAATAGATCCATAAACCATGAGCCTTGGCCGAGCCTTCCATTCCAAGCATGCATCTTGTCACTTTATTACCTGAGAAAATGTGCTAAAAGTCAGCTTTCGCTAGTGAGATCATAGGTTTAAATTCATCTAACAATATAGTGGACATATACGCAAAACGCTTGCTAGCTAGACTAAGGATTCGCTAAAAGCCTGCGGATACCCTCCGCTCCAATCTAACACACGGATACCCTCCGTTCTAACATAGATATTCGGGTAACCCCCGCAATACCAATAAACACTCGGATAACCTCCGAAGTATTAATAACCTATAGGTGCACACTATAGTATCTAAATAAGTCAACCTTGAATAGTACACACGAAACTATGTGACTAAAGCTGACAGTCCAAATAAGCCAACCTTGAATAGTACACACAACAAATATGTGACTAAAGCTGACAATCCACCAATAACCAAATAAGCCAACCTTGAATAGTACACACAACATATATGTGACTAAAGCTGACAATCCATCAATAACCAAATAAGCCAACCTTGAATAGTACACACAAAACTATGTGACTAAAGCTGACAATACATCCTAGTCCATACGCATAGCAAGTTTAGAAAGCATATAAAAGCGATAATAGTCCACATAAAATAATTTGCACGTTTCTCACCCCAAGTATTGAAAACATAGTTTAAGAAAAAGTGGGGCTATGACTCACCTCAAGTCCAGAAAATAGCAAGAAGAAGTCGGTAGAAATAAGATGTATGATAATTCACAAAACAGCAACTACGGACTTGGCACGTCCTAACAATATTAACTTGTTCAGAAATCATTTCCGCGAATTTATAATATTCCCAAACCCGGACGAGAATCCGTTTTATTTCCGAAAATCCATTTCGTATTAGTTTGGTGTGTTTGCGTTTGGTATCCATACGGGTGGTGGGTCGACTCAAAACATACCAAAAGATCACACCAAGAATAATAATAATCCTCATATTTATTTACGTAAATCGCCGAAGTTTATATCATTTAAACTATGGATCTAATATTAGCCCAATATATCATTTAAATAAATCGCCGAAGTTTATCAAGTCCGTCGAATTGATAATCCTCATATTTATTTACGTAACATACCGTTCCAAGATTACACCCAACCTAAAGCATATAGCACATAATTACTATATAGTACATATCATAGTTTAATAAATTCCTCATATATATGGTCAAATTGGCCAGATTTCCCGATATATACACTCGCAATTTATTACACTTTACATATACTACACCTATGGGCGTCGTGGGATACGATGCCCATTAATATATTCATTTCATATAGCCAAATAACCCGGTTCAACCCTACGGTCAAGTAGTTATTTAGTTATTTAAAACGTTTATATTAATCGTCATATATCCGTGACAACACGAAAGTCACAAATAATAACTTACCTGGACTCGAGTGACAACGATTCCGCATAACTCGATAAGTTTACTCGTCATATTTATAAAATAACATTTAATATTTAATAATTTGTCAAGAGTTTCTCGTTTTATACACATTTTTATAATAATAATACGTTCAATAATATTACGCCACTTTCGTAGCCTAATATATATCTAGTTGTATTATTTATAATACGAGTCATGATTATTATTATTATTAATATACGCTTCTATATAATTATATATTCGTTATTCACGTCTATATATTCATATAAACGTTTATATTATCAATAATTATTATTACGAGTTTTATTATTTACGTTTTAATTGTAATAATTATCGAGTCATACGAAATGGTCACATGTCCGAGTCATGACTCTCGGCTCATTGTCCAAGTCCAATATAATAAGCAAATGTCATAAAACAACACATCTCCGTCCAAACAATCCCAATCCACATGCTACAACATGAGGGTCCGACTATGGCACCCGACTAATCCTATCTCCGTCATTCTAGTGACCGTCTCACAATCGGTCCCCAATATCCAAATTCGTCAACAACTTCACAATACCAAATATCCAATGTCGAGACCAAACGTGGTCTCGACCCACAAGTATTCGGCCAAAAATATCCAACCAAAGCCAAAACCAAGATATCACAATAATAATAATGAAAATGATTATAATCCAAGGTTCATATTCGGGTTGGTTTACCAAGCCAAACCCGAGTCTTTACGACTCAAATGAGTCGCGGTCCAAATCATGAGCACAACGGCTCGAACCAAACATACAAGTAACCAAATAAGCTCCAACGAGCACAACAATTTAGCCATTCGACCCCTAAGGTCTTCGGCAACAACAATAATAATGCGGCTAAGAGCCGCGACCCACAAGGGTCGAACCACAGAAAATAACGAGCCCGTGGCTCAAGTCACGACCAAACGAGAACCCCATATGGGTCTCGACTTGGTTATACGAGCAACCATAGGTGACCCCGAGACCTCAAGGGTCTCGGTTAGGCTCGAATCAAGAATCCAATCCTCGACATAACCATGAAACAACCAAATCCAACGATCAAAACTCCTCCAAATGCTCAAAATAAAGATAAGCCGAGAGCATAGGCTCTCGATTTCAAGTCGACCACCTCAAAATCCAAAAACCCAGATACCAAACATGATTTTGAATATCAAAACATAGATTTCCAACCATTTATTCGATTCCCATAAAACCCTTCCGTGTAGCCACGGATTTATCACCATGTCGAGACACCCAAGGAACCAAAACGGGCTCACTCACCTTCAAAAACCTCCAAACGAATAGATCTTGTAAAAATAACAAAACTCGAACGGATCTACAAGAATTTCGTGGTGTTAATACGCGTTTTAGGGCGCGTGTTATAGCTCAAATGAAAGATCTCGACGAGAGGGTTAAAGTGGTGGTGTTATTTTTGGTGTGGGAGTGGCGGTGTGACGGTGGTGGCCGGCCAAAGGGGCGGCGGCTAGGGTTTAGAGAAGATGGGAGATGAGGGGGAAGAGAGAGATGGAAATGGTGAGGTGTTGGTGTGGTTTGTTGTGTACCGAAACCACAAGGACCCAATTTTGTAGTTTACTCTTCTTTTATTTTTATTTTTTTTGTTAATAATAATAATAATAGTAATAATAATAATAATAGTAATAGTAATAATAATATTACTACGGTGTGGAGCGGGTAACGTGGGTAAATGTAAAAACATGTGGCCCGAACCCGAACTCATTTCAAACTTCAATATCTCTCGAAAAAAAACATCTCGTAAATAATTAAGATATAGTCGGACTCGTAAGACGAATCATAAAATTTCATTAGGTAAACCTAGTGCCAGAGTCAACGTAGTACCAAGTGAGAATTTAAGAATGCATCACCGAGCATTAAATCAAGAATGAATTATGAACATAATTCACGAATTCCATAACATCTTTAATTAAAAATATCCATAAAATAGGTCTTACAAGTTCGTTGTGAAATAAAATTTCAAATAAAAATTATAAACGAACTTTAATCGTAATGCGGGTTGTTTTAAAATAGCTCCCTAAACTGCCGGTTGTCACATCCTCCCAGTCTCAGAAGGAAACCCGTCCCGGGTTTCACTCGGAAAAATTCATCTACGAAGTGAAAAGCTTCGGATATCTCTTCCGGAACTCGTCCTCACGTTCCCACGTAAATTCTGGTCCATGTCGGGAATTCCAACGAACCTTGACGAGCAGAATGCGACTTCGCTTGAGTCGTTTAACTTCATGATCTAAAATCTCAATTGGCTCTTCCACGAAATTCAATTTCTCATCGACACGAATATCCTTCATTGGAATGACGGGCATTTCATCGGAAAGACATTTCTTCAAGTTACTAACATGGAACACGTCGTGAACTTTACTCAGTTCATGTGGTAATTCCAACCTATAAGCCACGGGCCCAATTCTTTCTAAGATCAAGAATGGTCCAATGTAGCGTGGGTTGAGTTTACCACGTTTCCCGAAACGTATCACACCTTTCCAAGGCGAGACTTTCAGCATTACTTTGTCTCCAACCTGGAACTCTAAAGGTTTACGTCTCTGATCGGTGTAGCTCTTCTGCCTATCTCTGGCTGCTTGCAATCGATCACGAATCTGAGCCACTTTCTCTGTAGTTTCTAAAATAAGCTCAGGGCCTGTAAGTTGGCTATCTCCAACTTCTGCCCAACCAATAGGCGAACGACACTTTCTGCCATACAAAGCTTCAAATGGTGCAGCCTTAAGACTTGTGTGGTAACTATTATTATAGGAGAATTCCGCAAGGGGTAAATACTTCTCCCAGCCTTTACCAAAGTCTATGATGCATGCACGAAGCATATCCTCTAACGTCTGAATGGTCCTCTCACTTTGACCATCGGTTTGGGGATGATATGCAGTACTCATATCAAGCCTTGTCCCCAAAGCCGTTTGAAGTGATCGCCACAAAGCTGACGTAAAACGACTATCGCGATCCGAAATAATAGATATCGGGACTCCATGACGAGAAATAATTTCCTTCACGTACAACCTCGCAAGTTTATCCACACTATCATCTTCACTTATTGCTAGGAAATGAGCAGACTTTGTCAGACGATCCACAATTACCCAGATAGCGTCACAACCACTAGCTGTCCTCGGTAATTTGGTAATGAAGTCCATAGTAATCCGCTCCCATTTCCAAACCGGAAGTTCTGGTTGCGTTAGCAATCCTGACGGCCTCTGGTGTTCAGCTTTAAGCTTAGCACATGTCAAGCATTTACTAACGTACGATGCTATATCTGCCTTCATATTTGGCCACCAATAGAACTTCTTAAGATCCTGGTACATCTTGTCGGACCCAGGATGAATAGAGTACTTTGACTTATGCGACTCATGCATAATCAACTCCCGAATTCCTCCATACAAAGGTACCCAAATCCGATCTCTAACACATAACAATCCATCAGATCGCTTAACAAATCCTTTCTCATTCTCAGCCATCCCAAATATATTCTCGGCAGATCTATTTTCTGCTTTCAACGCTTCCGTTTGAGCTTCAAGTATTTGAGACGGTAATGGCGATACGATAGTCATTCCCAATGACCTAACTCGTAACGGTGGTACTCTTTCCTTTCGACTAAGAGCATCAGCGACAACGTTTGCTTTACCAGGGTGGTAGCGAATTTCACAATCATAATCGCTTAGCAACTCAATCCAACGTCGCTGTCTCATATTGAGCTCTTTTTGATTCAAGATGTGTTGTAGACTTTTGTGGTCAGTAAATACAACACACTTGGTTCCGTACAAGTAATGTCTCCATATTCTTAAAGCGAAAACTACAGCACCTAGTTCCAAATCATGGGTAGTGTAGTTTTTCTCATGCTTCTTGAGCTGTCGGGAAGCATAAGCTATCACCTTCTCTCGTTGCATTAATACGGCTCCCAATCCTTTATGTTAGGCGTCACAACGACGAAATCCTCGTTACCTTCCGGTAACGCTAAGATAGGAGCACTACACAACATCTTCTTAAGCAATTGAAACGCTTCCTCTTCTTTATCTCCCCATTCATACGTAACGCTCTTTTGAGTCAATTTGGTCAATGGTTTAGCTATCTTCGAAACTCCCTCAATGAATCTTCGGTAATAACCAGCTAATCCCAAAAATTGACGAACTTCGGTCGGGGTTGTAGGTGCAGCCCAATCTTTTATCGCCTTAATCTTAGCAGGATCCACATGGACTCCTTGTCTATCAATCACATGACCCAAAAATTGTACCGTCGGAATCCAAAACTCGCATTTCGAAAACTTGGCATAAAGTTTCTCCTTCCTGAGCAATTCTAAAATGAGTCTTAGATGCTCCTCATGCTCCTTCTCACTCTTTGAATAAATCAGAATGTCATCAATGAATACAATCACAAACTTGTCTAAGTAAGGCTTACACACACGATTCATGAGATCCATGAATATTGCTGGTGCGTTAGTCAACCCAAACGGCATCACCTGAAACTCGTAATGCCCGTAACGGGTTCTGAAAGCCGTTTTCGGAATATCTTCCTCGCGAACTCGAAGTTGATGATATCCCGATCTCAAATCGATTTTCGAATACACACTCGATCCTTGTAGTTGATCGAACAAGTCGTCGATCCTAGGTAACGGGTATCTGTTCTTCACCGTTAGCTTATTCAACTCTCTATAATCAATACACATATGAAACGATCCATCCTTCTTCTTCACAAATAAGACTGGGGCTCCCCAAGGTGAAGAACTTGGTCTTATGAATCCTTTTTCGGCTAACTCCGCCAATTGTTTTGACAACTCTTCTAGCTTGGTAGGTGCAAGACGATAAGGCGCTCGTGCAACAGGTGCAGCACCAGGTATTAACTCAATCTGAAACTCCACTTGTCTAGTCGGCGGGATTCCCGGCAAATCATCGGGAAACACATCAGGAAAATCACGAACTATAGGCACATCTCCAATGCACCTTTCCTACTTCTTCGTCTCTCCCTTCTCAGAAATTTGAGCTAAGAAAAGGTAACATCCCTTCTCCATTAGCTTTGGCAACTTAGTGCATGAAATCACTGCTAATCGGGATGGGCTCCTAGAATCCTTTCGGTCTCCTAATATATTTAGGACTTCCTTTCCGTATGGTACACGCACGATCTTCTCGTCGCAAAGTATGTGAGCACGATACTTCGACAACCAATCCATACCCATGATGACATCAAAACTTCCTAACGTGACGGGTAGAAGATCTATGTTGAAAGGGTGGTTCAAGAAATTTAACGTACAACCGCGAATGATGGTATTAATCCTTTCTATGTTCCCGTTAGCTAACTCAATATCATATCCAATTCCTAAGGCCATCGGGGGTTTCTCTAGTAAGGGTGCAAACGTAGTGGACACAAAACTCCTATCGGCACCAGTATCAAATAGTATGGAAGCATAACGATTATTGAGAAGGAACGTACCAGTAACGACGTTCGGATCTTCTCCTCTCTCGTTCCCTAGTACATACACTCTTCCCTGAGCAGCTCCAGCTTCCACACGTTGGTCCGCATTATCTTGTCGTCCACGGTTTCCTCCAGCTCCACGGTTTCCATGATTGTACCCATTACCACCCGAGCCTTGGTTTCTACGATTCCACGATTCTCTACACTCATTCCGATAGTGTCCCTTCTTTCCACACCCATAACAAGTAACATCTGCCTTGTTTCTCATTTCAGGAGCAGCCTGAACCATAGCAAGAGGTCGGGCTCTACAATCCCTAGCTGTGTGTCCTTTCCTTGAGCAATTCTGGCATTTCACACTACACCATCCAGTATGACGCTGGTGGCAACGATCACACTTGGGTGCATCACCGTTTTGATTCTTCTTATCTCCATTCCCAATAGCATAAGCCTTAGCTTGTCTCTTGCTTCGGTGATCATTACTCTTAGAGTGACGGTCTCTCTTTCTCTTTCCATTCTTCTCCTTATTAGCTTCTTCTAATTCCAACGAATCCATAAGTTGTTGAGCAATTGTGATTGCCTCATGGATGTTTGCAGGCCTAGCAGAAATCACATCATTCCTCGTAGCTACAGGCACCCATCAGTATACCTCTCGATCTTTTGAGTCTCAGTTTTCACCATATCTGGGCACAACAAGGCTAATTCCTGGTAACGACGATTGTAAGTCGCCATATCATTACCTTTCACCTTGTGGTTCCAAAACTCAATCTCTAGTTTCTTGACCTCATTCCTTGGGCAATAAGTCTGAATCAGCAAAGACTTAAATTGCTCCCAAGTCATGGCATAAGCTACATCACTCCCAACTGCATTTCGGTAGTTGTTCCACCAAGTCAAAGCTTCATCCTTGAAAGTAAAAGAAGCAAACTTTACCTTCGCATTCTCCGCACAACCACTGACATTAAACACTGATTCAGTCTTCTCAATCCACCTAACCAAGTAAACCACTCCTTCAGTTCCACCAAACTCAATAGGTCCACAAATCTTAAACTCCTTGTATTGACATCCATTAGCACGAACAGGTGGAAAAGTTCCAGCAGAATTGTTGGAATGATTTGACTCAGCTAGTAGTTCAGCAACTCTTTGTTCCACAAGTTGGTTGATCATTGCTTGATCCACAGTAGGTGCATTAAGTGGAACATGATCATTGTCTCCCTGAACATCAACATTTTGATTCCTGTTGTTGCGATTAGTGGTGTCCAGGTTGTCAGGAGTAGGGGTTTCAATATTTCGAGTAGGTCGGCGTCCTCGGCCACCAGGAGTAGTCACAGCAGGACCAGTTCTGGTAGCTCTAACAGGGTTTCGTCATGTTGCCATTAATCTGTAACATCACACAAGTTCATGAGTCTCCAATAGAACTTATCAAGATGCTCAACAAGAGTAATTCAACGAAGCCAAGTCATGGAAAGGATAGCAACAATACACCACGTAACATCAATAAAGCGAATAAGGACTCAATTTCCATAACACCCAAAATCACATAATACCATATACTAATAACCATCAACCATACAATAGCGATCTAACATCGTTCCAACTAACTGATAACACAAAACGTACTAATCGTTCCAAAAGAGACGAATACTGAGCAAAATACATCAAAATATGATAAATAGCTTTTCTAACCGAACACTCCTCGGTTAAGAAAGCAACAAGACAACATAATCCAAGCAACTAGCCACGCGGCTGGCGGAGGCTCCTCAACTCCTGCCTCAAGCCATCAAGATCCCTCCATAACGATCCTAGCTCCACGCTATGGGTGTCTCGGTCTCTCTTGAGGTCAGCCACCTCCTTCTCTAGCTCGGCATTCCTTTGCCAAAGCTTGCGGTCGGCCTCACGATCAGTAACAAATCCTCGCTGCAAACTATCGATATGCTCGTGGACATCCATCAAAACTCTCTTCAGCTCAGTAGTCCTGCCCACAACGACAGTCAAGTCAACTCTCAAATCCGCTAAAAACTCTCCAATAACTCTCTCAAGTCGATCAGATACACGTGCAACTCTCTCACTAAGCTCAGTAATCCGAGCCCACAACCTGCCAATCTCACCTAACTCTGCATGCTCAGCAGAAACCTCAGAAGATGCATCCGACTCAACGGGACTACGAGGTGGCAACTCAAACAAGAACGGATGATCAGGTAAATCAGGCTCAATCAGGTGTACAGGTGAATCAGGCTCCTCAGCCTGAGCTGGTGGTGCTAACACATCATCATCATCAGGCATCTCATCCTCCTGAGGGTCATCCTCCTCCTCAGGGTCATCATCATCACCCTACTCAACCTCCTGAGGGTCATCCTCCTGCTCAGGGTCATCAGCCTCGTCCTCACCCTCGTACTCCTCCTCCTCCTCATCGGAAGAGTACATCATCACTCGTCGTCTCCTACTAGGTGAACCATGTGAAGATGTAGTAGGTGATCTGGGACGACGACGCAATGATGTGGGTGGCGCCTCAGACAGGAGAGAATGAGCATCAATTTGTAAAGGTGATGGAGTAGGGCGTACCGACATGCGTGCCGTAGCTCGGTGGGCAAAGCGTGGGGCCACACGAGCCAAAGCCTGATGAAGAGTAAGCTGCCTCGATGTACCAGGGAGCCCTAGAGAAGATGAGGGTCCCTGCGTAGATGCAGCAGGTGGTGCTGAAGTAGAAGCTGCCTGCGGTACAGTAGCTGAAGACATGGCCATCTGGTAAGGGTCATCAGATGCCATAGTGAACTGTGCAGGTAAAACCGGTGCAGTAAGAATATCCTCGACGACATCGGACATATGGGAGGCCATGGTCTGTGACAACGGCGTAGGGTAGGTGTAAGTGTTTCAAAACAACTAAATCACAACTCATAATACCATACTAAAAAAAATACTCATCAAATAATTCAATCATATAATCTCAATAAAAAGAATTTCAAACACCGCATTACTAAAATGTTTATAAAACATATAGACCATATAATTCCTCGAAAACGCCATCTTATTACTAAAATCCATAAACCTCAAATCATCTCAATAAATCCCGAATCTAACAATCATCTAAATAATCTCATAATACCTCAAATAATAGAAGATGCTTCGGCTTGGCGGGCTAGCGGGCGATGGTCAAGGATCATTTTCTATAAAAATACGGTTATAGTTTAGGCGTTTATTTACCTAGTTCTCTTTAACCTTGGCTCTGATACCAATCTGTAACACCCCCAAAATTTGATACAGCGGAAGACTCAACAAGCTTTCGGGGTGCTACGGGGATTGGTATCCAACACAAGACAATATAGAACGAGATAAAGTAAACATAATAAAAACACAACCAAAACGGGGTTTTAAGGTTTACATTTATCCCAACATCATTCAGAGTCAGGCCCAAAATAAAATAACAGTAGGTCCAAATTTAGTTATCAGAGTTTAGAAAAATAGATCCATAAACCATGAGCCTTGGCCGAGCCTTCCATTCCAAGCATGCATCTCGTCACTTAATTACCTGAGAAAACATGCTAAAAGTCAGCTTTCGCTGGTGAGATCATAGGTTTAAATTCATCTAACAATATAGTGGACATATACGCAAAATGCTTGCTAGCTAGACTAAGGATTCGCTAAAAGCCTGCGGATACCCTCCGCTCCAATCTAACACACGGATACCCTCCGTTCTAACATAGATATTCGGGTAACCCCCGCAATACCAATAAAACTCGGATAACCTCCGAAGTATTAATAACCTGTAGGTGCACACTATAGTATCTAAATAAGTCAACCTTGAATAGTACACACGAAACTATGTGACTAAAGCTGACAGTCCAAATAAGCCAACCTTGAATAGTATACACAACAAATATGTGACTAAAGCTGACAATCCACCAATAACCAAATAAGCCAACCTTGAATAGTACACACAACATATATGTGACTAAAGCTGACAATCCATCAATAACCAAATAAGCCAACCTTGAATAGTACACACAAAACTATGTGACTAAAGCTGACAATACATCCTAGTCCATACGCATAGCAAGTTTAGAAAGCATATAAAAGCGATAATAGTCCACATAAAATAATTTGCACGTTTCTCACCCCAAGTATTGAAAACATAGTTCAAGAAAAAGTGGGGCTATGACTCACCTCAAGTCCAGAAAATAGCAAGAAGAAGTCGGTAGAAATAAGATGTATGATAACTCACAAAACAGCAACTACGGACTTGGCACGACCTAACAATATTAACTTGTTCAGAAATCATTTCCGCGAATTTACAATATTCCCAAACCCGGACGAGAATCCGTTTTATTTCCGAAAATCCATTTCGGATTAGTTTGGTGTGTTTGCGTTTGGTATCCATACGGGTGGTGGGTCGACTCAAAACATACCAAAAGATCACACCAAGAATAATAATAAAATAAACTATGGATCTAATATTAGCCCAATATATCATTTAAATAAATCGCCGAAGTTTATCAAGTCCGTCGAATTGATAATCCTCATATTTATTTACGTAACATACCGTTCCAAGATTACACCCAACCTAAAGCATATAGCACATAATTACTATATAGTACATATCATAGTTTATTAAATTCCTCATATATATGGTCAAATTGGCCAGATTTCCCGATATATACACTCGCAATTTATTACACTTTACATATACTACACCTATGGGCGTCGTGGGATACGATGCCCATTAATATATTCATTTCATATAGCCAAATAACCCGGTTCAACCCTACGGTCAAGTGGTTATTTAGTTATATAAAACGTTTATATTAATCGTCATATATCCGTGACAACACGAAAGTCACAAATAATAACTTACCTGGACTCGAGTGACAACGATTCCGCATAACTCGATAAGTTTACTCGTCATATTTATAAAATAACATTTAATATTTAATAATTTGTCGAGAGTTTCTCGTTTTATACACATTTTTATAATAATAATACGTTCAATAATATTACGCCACTTTCGTAGCCTAATAGATATCTAGTTGTATTATTTATAATACGACTCGTGATTATTATTATTATTAATATACGCGTCTATATAATTATATATCCGTTATTCACGTCTATATATTCATATAAACGTTTATATTATCAATAATTATTATTACGAGTTTTATTATTTACGTTTTAATTGTAATAATTATCGAGTCATACGAAATGGTCACATGTCCGAGTCATGACTCTCGGCTCATTGTCCAAGTCCAATATAATAAGCAAATGTCATAAAACAATACATCTCCGTCCAAACAATCCCAATCCACGTGCTACAACATGAGGGTCCGACTATGGCACCCGACTAATCCTATCTCCGTCATTCTAGTGACCGTCTCACAATCGGTCCCCAATATCCAAATTCGTCAACAACTTCACAATACCAAATATCCAATGTCGAAACCAAACGTGGTCTCGACCCACAAGTATTCGGCCAAAAATATCCAACCAAAGCCAAAACCAAGATATCACAATAATAATAATGAAAATGATTATAATCCAAGGTTCATATTCGGGTTGGTTTACCAAGCCAAACCCGAGTCTTTACGACTCAAATGAGTCGCGGTCCAAATCATGAGCACAACGGCTCAAACCAAACATACAAGTAACCAAATAAGCTCCAACGAGCACAACAATTTAGCCATTCGACCCCTAAGGTCTTCGGCAACAACAATAATAATGCGGCTAAGAGCCGCGACCCACAAGGGTCGAACCACAGAAAATAACGAGCCCGTGGCTCGAGTCACGACCAAACGAGAACCCCATATGGGTCTCGACTTGGTTATACGAGCAACCATAGGTGACCCCGAGACCTCAAGGGTCTCGGTTAGGCTCGAATCAAGAATCCAATCCTCGACATAACCATGAAACAACCAAATCCAACGATCAAAACTCCTCCAAATGCTCAAAATAAAGATAAGCCGAGAGCATAGGCTCTCGGTTTCAAGTCGACCACCTCAAAATCCAAAAACCCGGATACCAAACATGATTTTTAATATCAAAACATAGATTTCCAACCATTTATTCGATTCCCATAAAACCCTTCCGTGTAGCCATGGATTTATCACCATGTCGAGACAACCAAGGTACCAAAACGGGCTCACTCACCTTCAAAAACCTCCAAACGAATAAATCTTGTAAAAATAACAAAACTCGAACGGATCTACAAGAATTTCGTGGTGTTAATACGCGTTTTAGGGCGCGTGTTATAGCTCAAATGAAAGATCTCGACGAGAGGGTTAAAGTGGTGGTGTTATTTTTGGTGTGGGAGTGGCGGTGTGACGGTGGTGGCCGGCCAAAGGGGCGGCGGCTAGGGTTTAGAGAAGATGGGAGATGAGGGGGAAGAGAGAGATGGAAATGGTGAGGTGTTGGTGTGGTTTGTTGTGTACCGAAACCACAAGGACCCAATTTTGTAGTTTACTCTTCTTTTATTATTATTTTTTTTGTTAATAATAATAATAATAATAATAATAATAATAGTAATAATAATAATAGTAATAGTAATAATAATATTACTACGGTGTGGAGCGGGTAACGTGGGTAAATGTAAAAACATGTGGCCCGAACCCGAACTCATTTCAAACTTCAATATCTCTCGAAAAAAAACATCTCGTAAATAATTAAGATATAGTCAGACTCGTAAGACGAATCATAAAATTTCGTTAGGTAAACCTAGTGCCAGAGTCAACGTAGTACCAAGTGAGAATTTAAGAATGCATCACCGAGCATTAAATCAAGAATGAATTATGAACATAATTCACGAATTCCATAACATCTTTAATTAAAAATATCCATAAAATAGGTCTTACAAGTTCGTTGTGAAATAAAATTTCAAATAAAAATTATAAACGAACTTTAATCGTAATGCGGGTTTTTTTAAAATAGCTCCCTAAACTGCCGGTTGTCACAACAACCGGACATTATGCTTTGGTGGACCAGATCGATCGACGAACCAGACTAGACCAACCCGGACATGAACCGAACATTTCAGTCCGGTCCTCGGTATAATGTATGGGGCCAAACCGGTTTTCTGTCCTGTCTGATTTTGGTCGGTCCGATCCAGTTTTTAGACCATGCTCGGCCCTAGTCTTAAAGCATGAAAAGAACCAATAAAGGGGTGCAATAAAGTGTCATGGTGAGTTGATACTCCCACCACATTTTTTTATGTTTGCACCACAACTTGTGCATTACAGTATTATACCGTACAACACTGCGATGGACAGTTGTGGTATTTGCATCAAAAAATATGGTGTGAGTATCAACTCCCTTTATATATTGTCATGCAATCTTATTTACGATTAAAGAACATAATAAAAGTGTACTTAGATACTTAATCAATGAATTAAATTTTCTGTTTAAAATTAAAAATTATTTCATTAAAGAGGACTATTACATCCAATCTAAAATTTAAACTAAATTAGAAACAAATTTTAATACTCTTCTATCTTTTTTTCCTTTTCCAATGCTTACAACAAATTTTTATCAAACAAAACTCATTGGAAGCATTGGTTCGAAGAAAAAAAAAGTAACAAAATATTAGAACTAGTAATTGAACAAAAGAGAAGTATGAAGTTATTATACCATAAAGCCAAGAACATGTATTGCTCTACTTGGTGTTTGGCTACTTATTTTATAAGGATCCCTATGTTTGCACTTTTCTCCAATCAAGCAATGTGGGATACAAACATCTAACTTTTATATTGTGTTTATGTTCTCTTGTCTTGTTTGCAGCCTTTGTGGAACGATAAATTTAAGGTGATCATGGTACTAAATTGATTTCTTTTACTATGCATGGGTCTGAATGTAATTGTTGATAATGTATTCTTGGGCAGTCATTCTCGTCATTATTTATTTTTGCGTTATTTTGATTTTTCTTAATATCTTATGGCTTGTTAATGAAAGATGTTGGTCGTGAATAAGAAGCGTAGGCTATTAAGATGAATATGTTTAATTAGTTTATTGTTAAATTTTCTATTTAGGTTTTGAGCTTTGTTTATGTACGTGTTTTTTATGATGAAAATAACTTACGTAGGTGAAGGGTTTTTTTTTTTTTTTTTTTTTTTTTTTTTTTTTTTTTTTTTTTTTACATAAAACATAGGTACTGAATGTAATTGTTGATAATGTATTCCTATCTTATAGTATATAGTCATGAAGACCCGTGCGTTGCACAGAGCTGTATATAAGTGTTCATAGCGTAATCTTTGGCACTTATTTTCGTCATTATATATCTAAATTGTGATGATATCACACCTTTTCTAAGCATGGCACACATTAAAATAGTTTATTGACATGTAATCTTTGGCACTTATTTTAGTCATTAAATATCTAAATTGTTATGGTATCACACCTTTTCTAAGCATGAGTCATTGAGACCCGTGCGTTGCGCACGGGCTGTATCTAAGTGTTCATAGCGTAATGTTGAGCACTAATTTTCGTTATGTATTCATTGCGGGATCATGTCATTTCATTATTTGAATACACTTGCAAAAATGAATATATAATACAAAGGTCCAAGGTTGATAAATATCTTATTAGTGTGACACTAATTTTTTAATGAAAACTTATTGTTAAACTATGGAGATACATGAGGCAATCGTTGTTTTCGTAATTTGCGGCACTAATTTAAGTACATTGATTTAATAGTCATGCTTAAAGGTAAGTACATTGGATTTGTTTCAAAGTGTGATTAGACCTTTATAAATTGCTTATGTATGTTTATAAATTATAGTATAGATGCTTTGTATTAAAACGTAAATATAATTTTCAGCACTAATTGTCTTATAGAACATCGAACCTGTAAAGTTGAATAAATAGATAGCGATGCAGGCATTTCATATAGAACATCGAACCTGTAAAGTTGATTAAATAAAGTAATAATAATTTCTTACCTTGATATCTTACATAGAAGGATGACAAAGACAATATGTTTTTTCTTTTTTTTTTAATCACCGTCAGTAGTATGCTTCATCACTATACCTATTAGTTTGCAATTGTAACCTTGGTAAAGATTCAACTTTAGTTACATGTCCATATAAATTATCTTTGTTGAGAACTAAAATGAGCATGCATACCCCCGTGCTTGTTTGCTGAACTTGGACTCGAACACATACTACTAATCATGTGTAAAATTTTCCTAATCACTAAAACTGGTTGAACAAATGTTAAATGCCACTAACCTTGGAAGAAGTAGCTTATATATGTATAATGTTTCTCTTCACTTGCTATGCTCTTATAAATTTACACCTTTAATTAATTTCTTATAAAACAATAACAACAAAAAAGCTCACCTGTGGCTTACTATTATGCAACAAACTTGTGATAATATAAACTTAACTCACTCCAACATTGCTAAACTCATTGACTATCAAACAATTTTCCTACTAAACAAATTAATACAAAGAGACATGTAATTCATATTACTTAAATTTTACAGATCTCACTTCATAACCAAATAATTGCTAAAACTACAATAAGTTCAATTCATGTACAACACACTATCTGGTCTTCAAATTTTACACATCAGTGATGCCAGCCAAGTAAGCAACTCAAGAAAGCATTTCATCCATTTGTAGATGAACACACTATCTGGTCTTCACATATTTTTGTCTTGGTGTTTCATTTTATCTGTGGATGAGAAATATTACATGTAAATAAACAATACATGTCTATTAATTTCATCAATTATATACATGTTTGCTCAAAAAAAATTATATAAATGTCATAACTTATAGAGAACAAATAAGAGTTTTAGAATGTAAGCACATAAGTTAAGTTATAATTTTTTTTGTTGCGGATCCATCGTAATTAATCTACCCACTAATCGTCTCTTCATTGTGCTACCAATCACATTAACTTGTACTCGTCCTCGCAAGACTACTCGATCTCTTACACTGATTAATTGATTACAAACCGAAAACACCATTGTAAAAATGATTACGAAAACTTATGCGTATCATATCCTTCTTTGAACATACCATAAAGGGTGATGCAATTTCCTTTTCCTTTCGAGTGGTTGGCATTGGTATTGTAAGAATTGAGATTGATCTCCCTTTCATTTTTTACTTAAATTACATATCTATATATGATTGTGTTTACTATGTAATTTACATATATCATACTCCTCGGTTGATAGGGTCGTTGTGGGGCCCACCAAAAATAATTTGTAAAGGGGAGGGAAAGATACGGATACAAATCAAAACACCTAAGTATAATGACAAGTATAGATCTCCCGGATGTCGTTCTAAAGGAATGGTGAATTTGAGACGCGCGTTTTAGTTCTCGTCAAATGCTTAGATAACTTAATTTTTGGTTTTGAAGATATTTAAACTATAACGCAAAATTATAAGGAAACTAAGGCAAGCTATGACTAAATAATACACTAAGGGAGTAATAACAACTAAAAGGAATTATAGACTAAAGAAAAACTAAAGGGAACCCTAAAACAAATAATAAAAAAGGCAAAATAACTACTAAAGAAAAACTAAAAGGAACTAAGGCAAACTAAAACTAAGGAAGGCTAAGGAAAACTAAAGAGAATTCTTAGACAAATAATAACTAAGGCAAACTAAGGATAAATTACGTGATAAGCTAAAATGATAACGACAAATATATAAATGAGGAAATATAATTGTTTGGATTATGGTTGATTCTTAGTGATGAATAATTGGTAATTTGGATTGGATGATTGCTAATTTAAGATAAGAAATTTGACCTTTGAATTAAATTAAATGCTAAATCAAATTTACTAGTCACCGGTTCCGTTTACCCAATAAACTCGATAAAAGAATGTATAATGATCCCAACAACGATAATCCATAACGTACATCTTAAAAGTTGATTTTTATAAAATTCGGATTATCGTTTAAATCAAAAGTCTCAACTTAAATTTTAACCATCCATTCCAAATTACTAATTAACTACCACATTAAATCAATCAATCACCAAACAAGCATATAAATAAATCTACTCTAACATCATAATATCTCTAAAAGAAACATAATAATAAAACTAAACATGACGAAATTTAATTAAGCAAAACATGGCAATTAACAAAATAAATCAAAAGTAAAGAAAAGGATAGGAGAGCACCATATATGGTTTAAGCATGACGACGACGATAAGAACACTAAACTAAAAACCCCATCCATAGCTCATAAATAACCCAAAATACTCCTAAATCTCCTTTATTACCTCTTAATCTTCGTCAAATCTTCAAAAGGTTGAAACTTTAAGTGAATTTGAGGTGGGGAAATAAATAAAGTTTGCAACTTTTTAATTTAGAAAGCATGAAAAGATAAAACTTGATTTTTTTTTAAAGAAAGATTAAACTAAAAATATAAAAAAATTAAAACTTTAATAAAAATACTTGGTAAAAAAAAGTTTTACAACTAAAAGATTCAAACTTTATAAATTAAAATGACTAAAAATGATAAATTTTATAAAAAAAAATTAAACTTTAGAAGATTTTAACCAATAAAAGTGCTAAAGATATAAGCTTTATATAAATTAAACTAAGATTAAGCAACTAATAAGCAAACAACAAAAGAAATTAGAATAAAACATTAAATTTTATAAAAATTTAAACATGAACCATACTTATCTATACTACATATAATAGACAAATGGCTCTCTCTTCAAAAATTTCAAATGTACAAAAAGTTATGCAATGTTTACAACACTTTAAAGCATGGATTTTTCAGAATTACAACAAGCAAAGCATTGTGTACAATAAAAACAAGCATAACTCGAAATTCAGACCAAAATCTTACAATTATCCATTAAATAGCATTTAAAACACCCCTGGACCTATTATTACAATTACTTAAACATAATGTACAACCCTCTATATAATTCCCACAACCTTTATACCATAACTCATCATTGACTTCACTTTACTTTGAACATCAGCCCAAGCATACCATCATCGGTCCACAAGTCTACATTTTGAAAGAAAAAGAAAAAGCGGTCGAGCCACTTATAATTCACAACCACAAACAACTCCACATCTAATCTAAAACCCAACCTCTATCTTTCGTGGTTTTCATCATATCTCTTTTGAGATTGAGTGTACTTTCAAGATATTCAATACATGAAAAACCATTTCTTCACAGATCTTGTTAAAGCAAAGCTTCATATGTTTATATCCGAACATAAAGAATGAAAAATAACAAATATGTTATCATCATCATTCTTTGATTCTTTCAATGAATGACAAAACACAAATTGATATCACTACCTACCCGAGACCGATTTTGAAACAACAAGCATATATAACGGGTGGTGTTGACGTTCATTGATATGAACCTTGAAGATTTTTTTGTTAACAATTGGTTAAGCATGAATAAAGACTTGATTGATGATGAAGATGTATCTAAAATGTGGTGAATTATTTTTTATCGATTTGATGGGAGTATCAAGAAGAGAGAGAGAGAAATGATGAAGAGGGGGCGGATGGGTTATGTGTGTGATTAGGTTTTGTAAGTATCATCTTTAATACCGGGTATAATTGGACCGGTTAATAATCATTTCATTTGGGCTGGATTAGGTTTTGTAATCATTCCATTTCATTTGGGCTGGATTGGTTTATGAACCGGGCTTATAGGCTTTGAAACACGGGTCTAAACATATCTAGACAGATTTACAAATCATTCATTATAGAGCTTCATGTGTGCATGTTGTTAACATGCTGCCCATGTACAAAATTGCATTTATTACTAAAGAATATCGTGTCATATGTTAATGTGAAGATGATGACTATACCACATAAATTTTGAGATGTAACACAAGCTACCACTCTCAAATGATTTGAAATTTTCAACTCTCACAACTGTACTTTAGTTTGTTGCCATAAATATTTTATTTTTATTTTCGATAGACAAGTTCTTATGAGATATGGATGTGGTCTATAACACGTACATCAACGTAGTATCAGGGGCGGAGCTACATAAAGTCGAATTGGTTCAACTAAACCCACTGTACATGAAATTTTTATATTTTTTTAGTGCAAGTTTAGTACAACTGAACATTAGTTTTTTTGTTTTTGTCGAACTGGTTCAACTAAACCCACTGTACATGGCTTTATCTCGAAGTCAATTTATTTGACAAATTCGATTCGTTTCGTGCTTTATAGGTTGTGCCGGCTCGATAAAGGAATAATGCACACGTTTGTAAATTAATTGTTATTTGTAAATTAATTGTTAAAAAATAATATGCTCGCATAACATCACATTACCAGAAAATATAGTCACAGGGTACCCGCCGCCGCATCGCGCGGGTACCCTGCTAGTAACACTTAAGTGTGTTTTAGTGCAAAAAGTAAATTGGTACAATTACATCTTTAATGAAGAGAGTAAATGACATTTAATTTCAAAGTAAAAAATTGCGTAGATAAAAAAATGGAAGAATGATCCTTTTAATGCTGCGTTCCCTTCTTCTTAAATAGCCTCGGACTGCATTAATGACCGTTACACATTTTATTATTTTGACCGTTGGTGGTGTGGTCCGTTGCACGTGGGTCCCAGAATAATGGTTGCAATTCATTTTTTTACATAGTTGAAATGTTAGACGTAGGAAATGGGTTGAGTATGGGATCACAATCTTCTAGATGTTATTTAATTTCAAGTTTTGTGAGATTTGTTGTTTTATATCCTGGTCTCCACTTCCAGTCCTTAATCTCATATTTGAATCTTGGGCTTGAAATACTCTTTTGGGTTAAACTTGATAATACTTGAGCTTCATCTTTGAGCTTTAATTGGGTTTCCCCTTAAGTCAGATTTATTGAACAAGCTCTAAATTATCTTCTAAGAATCTTTAATATCTTCTAATCTTCAAATTAATCACCACTTTGCTTCACTTTTGCTCCAATAATTCTCCAACGGTACCTTAAAAATAAAATAATAAAAAGACGTAATATTTGCAATTAAAAGCGCAATATTGTTAAATATATTAGCATAAATTGGGGCTATTTTTGGTAATAAAACATGTATAATCGTGATTTCATCACTACCCCACATCTAAGCTTTGCTCATCCTCGAGCAAAATCATCAAAAACATTAAGCTAAGTAAAAACTTGATCCTAACCAATCACACATCTCATCAAACAAGAATTGATATGAAATTAAGTTAGAAGTTATTAAAAAGCTCAAAGTTCGACGATGCCCCAAAATTGATCCATTATCACTTTATTTTTTTTTTGTATATCAAACTATTTTTTTTTTTTTTTTTTTTTTTTTTTGCAAAATTCAAAAATACAAAAAGTTTGGCAAACATTTAAAAAATTAAAAAATTTGGCACAATTTTGAGGTTGCTCAAAAACAAACAAATAACACATATATGATCATAAGAATAATAATCCCACCCCACATTTAGAACCGAACATTGCCCTCAATGTTCTAAATACGAGATGCCAACCCCACATTTAGAACGAAAAAGAGAAATTCAGCGTTTATAAATGTGAATATGAGAAAACAATATAAGCACCTGATCAAAGAACAGAAAAACTCCCCTAATGCAGACTCGTAGATCGGTAGTAACGTGTAAGTCAAGTGGAGCTCAGCCTCAGCTTCCAAGAAAAACTACGTGATCCCGGGAATTAATCTGATCGGAGCAAATGAAGATATAGAAGATAAACGCCGATGGCAACGTCGTTCCATGTCCAAATATCACACCCAGAAATTTGACAATCTTAATAAGTCCTGAAACTCAAAAGAAATGTCATAGTATAATGTAGTAGAGGGACGGATAAAAGGATGCGACAAGTTTTATTTATTTTTGGTATTTTCAAAGTTTTATTTTTTTTTTATTTTATTTTTTTTAAGTAAAGAAAGAAAATAAAAAGAAAGATATAGTAAGAAATGGGTTGCCTCCCAGAAAAGCGCTTGTTTTTTTTAACCGAGTCACGTAGCTTGACTCGACCCCGAATTCATTTGTTGTTGGGGAAGCAAGTGGAAAAGAAAATCTCCATCGGACTTTCATTCAAGATGTTTGGATAAATATTGGAGCGCATGAAAGTTCCACACCGATGAGATACCCACGGCTCTAAGAAATAACAATCATAAGTGGTGAGACCGGGGTCAAAGATAGTATCCTCACTCCCGTAGGAATGAAGAAGAGGAGAAGTCACATTATATGTGAGGAATGGAAGGAAAATTTTTAAAACAATAAAGATCAAATATTCATCCTCAAAAGTAAATTTTCCATTTTCCTTAATTTGAATTTGATTGTCAAAGCTCATTTGGTAATTTTCAAAAACCTCGAGAGGGAGAGGCAGGGTGATATCATCAATAAGTAAACTCTTTTGATAAAGCATGTCTACCCCCAGGTCAATATCTTCCACTAGATCAAAATAGAAATGATCATACTCTGGAGGAGATATGATATGTGAGAGTTCACCGGAGAACTCCTCGAGAAGATAATCACTCTTATAAAGTACGTCTTTGAGCTCGGGATTTGGATAGATATATGGAGGTGGGACTTGTGCGGTACTTCGTGGGCTATAAATGTGCACCTCTCCATAACGGTCGCCGTATCGGACTTATCACTCTTCTCGTTCTGAATATCAAAGATAAGATTGTCTAATTTGAAAGTAAACTCAGAATCGAAGTCAAATAAAGGATTGGTGATAGTCATATCGAATGTTTTAGAGATTGAATCGAAAGGTTTCTTAGATACCCTTGGGATTGGAACAAGGTCGTCAATTTCCTTAAGAGGATTGATTTCGACTTCTTTGTCCCCCATTGACAAGGTATCTGACGATTCCTTAATGAGAGGATCTATTTTAGAGTTAACTTCTTCTAAAGGCTCGTCATCATCACTCTCATCGTCATCGGAGTATGTATAGTCATCGTTAGAATCGGAGAAAGTCTCAGAATGATCATTTGAAACATCAAGAGGAATTAAATCACACATTTTGTCGAAAATACCCTCGGACTCACTTTGGATTGGGACAAGGTCCTCAACACTAGACTTAATTACTTTGTCCAATTCTGTTTCTGGAATAGTGCTAAGATGCTTGTCCCCCATTATGAGAGAGTCCACTGGGTCCATAGTCGGTAAGATAGGTGTGATTACAGCTGAAGAATTCTTATAATATTCCTTCATTTGAATAGAATCCTCATCATCATCGTCATCATGAACGAAAGTCTTGCAAAATTGGGCACTCACTTTAGCTGCTTGTTCTTCGGCTAGTAACTCTCCAATTAATTTTTTATTGCGAAATTGGGGACTTACTACCGGTTTGTTTTGTCTAATGCGAACTTTCGACTTGTTTTCGATAATCATCAAGATGTCCTTCGGAGTTCGATAAAAGATGTTGCCACCGGCGGCCGTGTTAAGCGAATCTTGATCGTTTTGCATTAAAGCATTATAGAATATATCGACTTGTTGCAATTCTGAAAAACCGTGATGTGGTCATTCCCATTTTAAATCTTTAAATCTCTCCCACGTCTTGACAAACTTTGTTGAAAATTAATGATCTCTTTTCTAAGCTCAACTGTTTTAGAATGAGGATAAAATATATTCAAAAACTTTGACGCTAAATCATCCCAAGTAGTGATGGAATTAGGAGGTTCATACTCAAGCCATGTCTCGGCTGCTCCTTTGAGTGAAAACGGAAACAAGATCAAATTCACCACATCTTGAGGCACTTGATTGATTTTGACAGTTCGAGTTATTTGAGAAAATCTTCTAATGTGTGAATACGGATCGTCATTTTCAAAGCCATAGAAAGGATTTTTCTTTATAAAATAAATTAACTCGGCTTTCAATTCATATTCATCAGCTAGAATAGGGGGAATAACGATGGCATCTTCAATACCTACGATAGGTATTTGTAGTAATTCCTCCATAGTTCGCGTGTGCGCCATAAGAATTAAACATAAGAGGGAGAAAGAAATAGAATTAAACAGTTTAGAGGATTAAAGAAAAAGAATTAAACGGATAAGAGGATAAGAATAATATTTTTTGATTTTAAATATAAAAGAAAGGAAAAATAGAATGGAAAAAAAATATTTTTGGATTTTTATAATTAAAAAATCGAAAATAAGCTAAGATAAAAGAAAAACAAATTTTGGAAAAGGAAGAATTTTTTTTTTGTTAACGAGAACGATGAAAATTAACTCTCACAAGAATAGGAATTCTTACGAAAGGATCTCTAAGGCACTAACTTAAACTTCAACGCAAAATTCGTGCACCATTCCCCGGCAGCGGCGCCATTATGATAGGGTCGTTGTGGGGCCCACCAAAAATAATTTGTAAAGGGGAGGAAGATGTAGAACCTTGTAAAACTTTCTTGTAATTATATTGTTAATAAAATAAATAATCTTTCGTTATCGTTATTAATTCCCATTTTCTCGGAAAAATTTGAAATTTTTTCTTATTATATTATTTTGTTGTTGTCACAAAATAATATAATTCACGAAATGACGGAATCAATCCTCGACACGTTAATCGAAACCTAAAATACTTCATTTAATCCTAATTAAATTTACTAATCCTTAATTAAATTCCTAATCACACTTAAAATACCAAACGGGACCTTAATCATTTTTCAGCCCAGCCTCGTTACTATTCACAGGCCCAAGTTTCCAAGCCCAACTCCAAACTCTTATTATTTCACTTAATCGACAAACTTCAAGCCTCCAAAATGCCTCACGTATTCGCAATTCTTACACACGACACATATATATTTTTTCACCACCTCGTTTACCACCTAGCCAACTATTAGTGTGTCAAGTGCCAAGTTCATAGGACGACATTTGATACGTTGTTAAGTGGCAAAGTGTTTGACGAATATTCACATCAATCGATCCATATTTAACTCAAATCTTAACCTTTTTGGTTCCCGTTTGTTCCTACGTATTCCTAATAACATTTCTAAGATGATTTCATGTTCAAATGTCAAAAATGATCAGTTATGTCCAAGTTGTACACGATTTAGCAAATCGTGTATTTAAATAATTGGTGGTCAACATGTTCATGAATCACCAAGACACCCTCCCTTATTTCATGCACTCTCAAACTCATATTATAAGTATATAAATCATCCTACAACCTATGTTTACTGACAATGCATAGTACTTGTGGTTTCCATGAAAATTTCACACTTACGTGTGATAAAAAGACACCATATATACAATACATGCATGCATCCGTTTCTCACAATTATCATACACTTTCAAATATTTCTTTCTTTCTAAAAACCATTCCTTGGAGGCCAGAAGTTGATTTCATTCTCGTTTGGACGCAAGAAAGGGTTATCGGGTTTGAATTATAGGTATATTGTTTGGGTTATACGTCGAACGTGATTTTCCTTGTGTTCCATCCATCCACACTCGACTCTCTACCACCCTAGAGGTGTTGTAAGTTGTTTCACACTCATTTCCATCTAATTCACATGTTAAAATTGTCTCATGCATCATATATATATATATATATATATATATATATATATATATATATATATATATATATATATATATATATATATATATATATATATATATATATTTAACGATCGTATATTAGTTTACGTACATAATTGTCATATAGAACACCAAACGTGGCTAGCCTCTATCTTGGAAGGCCTAGGAGTCACGTAGCACACATAATTCACGTTAGTTTCAACATTACATGCATCACATGAACATATTTTGAACCATGCTCACACGTATGAAAATCATATAAACACTTAGAAATAATTCTAAGTCTTTTCACATATATAGAAACGTTCCAAACATGCTATGAAACACACGTATAATTTGAAATATCACGTAACAAGAGTACCATATTTTTACACGACTCAATAGACAACCTAGATAACTACCACTTTCATTTATAAAACTTGTAAAATACTCACGTTTCGAAACACAAATTAATTCATTTTGAATCGGCAATCACAAGATTTTTCAAATCCAATTTTAGTTAAAAACTTAATATTTTTCGTTTGGGCTTATAATAAGCCCAATAAGAATTAACGATCCATAAGCCCACTGGGCCCATATGAAACATTTTTAGAATCATAAAAATAGCCCAAGTCCAGGCCCAAAACAATTTCCATGCCCTCGCCTCTAAAATTCTTAACGGGCCTTGAATTTGACTCGTTAAAGGCCCATAAGCTAAAAAAAATAAGCTCTTAATCAAATAAGCAGTTAAAATAAGCCAATTATTGACTTAATAACCCACGGAAAATTTTAGATAATTTTTATAATCATTTTTGTAATTTTGGACTAAAAATGTAACGCGACGACACCTAAAAGGCCTAAAATTGTAAATATTGAAAAGTGAGGACTAAAACTGTAAAATTAGAACCATAAGGGTAAAAATTGATAAAATTTTTATATTCTAAGCCTAGTTTGGACTATTGGACAATTAGAGGACTATAATTGTAATTTATATATAAAAAGACTAACGGTGTAACGCAAACGTCGTTAGAGTAAAGATGGTAAAATTGGAAAAGGACAAGGACTAAACATATTCTATTTAACATTCTTATTTATTTTCTATTTTCGCAAATTTATTTTGTATGCATTTAAACTTTCATTTTTGTTATATATATATTATTTAACGTAACGTTAATAATATATATAACGATATCACAAAAATTAATATTTTTACTTACGATTAAAAAGGTAAAATTTCGATAGATAATTTAAATAACATATTTTGTCATATCATGCATATCATAAGAATTACACTGCACATCATCTATTCGTCATAACGAATAATTATTATTCGTTATTCGTTCGTATTTACCAAATAGTATTTGGTCAAATTCTCAGATAAATCTATTTATCAGGTTGTGTTTCGAAGCCGTTATCATAAATTCGCCCGACTTTATTTTCTTTATTTCAGTATCAATCAAGGTGAGTCATAGCCTCACATTTACTTATTTTCAAACTCCGTAAGGGGGATACATGTTACAAACAGATCACAAGTAATTTTCTGTATGCTTCCTGACTTGATATATGTCTAAGTTACCTATTGCCAAAAGACCCTTGATCATGAGCCATTAATCACTGTTATGTGAACGCGAATATAATGAATAGATCTATTCAAGGTTTGACAGCCTGTCCCATTAATACTTGACGGAATGCCATTATGCATGTGGTTAGTCGTATTAGTCGTGATAATTATATTGGAGTAAAAATAGGAATTGGCAAATCACCTATTACACGAGGGCAAAATTATTATTAATTTGATAAACACCTCCGTTTTTACGGAATTTGTTAACGTTTTGCGTGTCATGAGACTTAGAGTAAAATATATACTGCATTATCAAATTTTTAACTGATTGTATTTCCAATACAATCTTACTTGTGTATCAAAATGATTACTAAATTCAAACTCTATGATATCACTCAACATTTTTGTTGACTTTTAAACATGTATCTCAGGTATTTAGCAGGGGAAGCAAGCATGGAACGGGCGGAAAAACTTTAAAACTTATCTACTTTATTTAAATAATGGTGTAAAATAAAAGATGTTTGATTCAGTTTAAAACATAAAGACTTTTATTATAATACTCTGATTGTGACCTCTTGTATTTGAATTTTTATTAATGAACTTATATTTTATAACATCTCTTTTGAGTCGTTTTCTATCATTATGACTTCGATCCTCACCGTGACACCCTAATTACTATTCCGTTGCCATGTTACAAATTAGGGGGTGTTACAGATTGGCATCAGAGACATAGTTATAGAGAACCAAATGTTTTCAAACATTGAACTATAACAACACTTTCAAATAAATTAAATTTACAACCATACTATTTTTCGCCCGCCGTGCCTGCTTGCTACCATACTCAGTAAGTTAATCATTAAGTTATGATACTTTGATCTTGATATCTTAGAACTTTACAATCTTTAACGATAATTAATTCTTATTCTGCACTATTTACGAATCATTACAGTATTATTTCAATATGAGTATATCAGACTCCGACTCTAAGATTTCCGCCGCATCCGTTACGTCGCCTGTTTTTTGTTCTACCTTAGTACCTGACGCTGTTTCCCAAGAAACAGAACCATTCGAGCAAGACGAAATTGTAACAATGCCTGAAAATCCCGATGTTTTGGTTTTACCAACACATATACCACTACCACATCATGAATTTGATTCATATGCACCCGACCACCTATTTGATCTTTTTAGCCAAACTTATCTATATACTTTTCACCATAGAGAACAAATTCCTGAGAAAGATATACCCGCAACCAGCCGACTTCGTATTTCCAATTCTACTCATCCACTTTCACCATCATTACCATATCCTCCTGGTTTTACTCCCCCAGCTCATATCTATGATACTGGCGAGAGTGCTAGGATGGAAATTACCTCTACTCTTTCACCTTCTGTAGTAGTGACGCGTTTGGAGCATCATGAAGAACAGATAGACTCACATCTTCAGATGATTGATTATTCATCATTTGACCATTCGGATGCTATCCACAATACCTTACATAACCTTATAGCTCAGATACATTCAGATATCTCCGAGACACGCTCTTTCACGATATCATTGCGAAGAGAGGGACAGAACCGTACCGAGATGCAGGATCTCCGAACTCAGATTTAGAGATGGGATGACATGTGGACGTACCTAACCATTAGAGGCAGTTAGTATTTGTATTAGTAATGAGGCATCTAAGCCTGCCGCATGTGGCAATTAATAAAGAATCTTGTATCGTTTTGTTATGAAAACTCAACTGATCAAGTTATTAATGTTATGTTGTTGGTTGTGATATTACTATATACAAATGTTAATTAATGCTTATGGTTGTTCATGTGTATTAAAAATGCATCTAACATATCGGAATAATTATGATTGTTGTATCGAAATAAAAACTACATATGGTGCCCAATTATTGTTAGAACTCGTAAATATTCATTTCCCTACTTCACAAGATCCTTTAAACAAAATTATTGTTTAAAATTCTAAAGCTATATTTTTGTATTATCAATAGAAAAATGAAGCATGCAAGTAGCAAAAATTCCAACCCGGAAGTGATCATGACACCTACTGAGGTTCAAGGGATGATTGCTGAGGGTGTATCTGCAGCTCGTGAAGCTGATCGTTTGAATAACATCAATGGAGCAAACCGTAAAGCTAATACATCTACTCCTCGTAATTGTACTTACAAGGACTTCATGACTTGCAAGCCAACTAATTTCAAAGGAATAGAAGGAGTTACTGAAATGGCCCATTGGTTTGAGCATACTGAGACAGTCTTCAAGAGGAGCGGCTGTTCTGAAGATTGCAAAGTTACATTTGCTACAGGAGCTCTTCAGGGAGAAGCCCTATCGTGGTGGAATACTACCGCGAATGCTATGGGTCAGGATGAAGCTTTCAAACTCTCCTGGAATGAGTTGAAGAATAAAATGCTTAAGAAGTATTGTCCCAGGACAGAGATCAGAAAACTAGAGGATGAATTTCATCAGCTAGTAGTAAAGTACAATGATCTGAAGACATACGACAGAAAGTTTCTGGAGTTGTCGGTGTTATGCCCAACAATAGTACCCGATGTTGAAAAAGCATTGGAGAAATATGTGGAAGGACTGCCACCATCTATTGAAGGGGATGTTACCGCATCGAATCCACAGACAGTAGAAGAAGCTATGGGACTTGCCCAGAGATTGTTGACCCGGGTGATCAAAAGAGGTTCTACCTCTGTGATCAATGAGCATAAGAGGAGTGCTGACAACCGTGGAAACAACAATAGCAACAACCGCAGCTACAACAACAACTACAGTGGTAACATGAGCTACAACAACAACAATCAAAGCAGCAACCGCAACAGAGATCAACAACAGAACCGTAGTAATCATCATCAGCAGCAGAATCGTCGACAAGAAGCTACCAGAGCTTATGCAGCAGTGCCTGCAAAAAGTAAAGGTTATGCCGGAACTCTACCCCCATGTAACAAGTGCAAGATGCATCATACCGGATCATGTAAGGCTACTTGTGGCAACTACAGAAGAATTGGACACATGACAAAGGACTGTAGAGCAACTGGAGCCAACACACAACCGAGAGCAGTAAAGTGCCATGGTTGTGGTGAAGTTGGACATTACAGAACTCACTGTCCGAAGAATGCCAATAATGTTGCCCGAGGAAGAGCATATGTACTTGGTGATGGAAACACAATTCAGAATTCTGATGTTGTTACGGGTACGTTTCTATTAAATCAACAAGATGCTAAGATATTATTTGATTCTAGAGCAGAAAAAAGTTTTGTGTCTACTTCGTTTGCCACAATTCTAAATATTACTCCTATAGAACTAGATACTATCTATGACATAGAATTAGCAGATGGAAATATCCTAAGTACCAATACCCTAATTAAAAATTGCACCTTGACTTTTCTAAATAAATCTTTTCCCATCGATCTCATGCCCATCCAATTGGGAAGTTTTGATGTCATCATTGGTATGGATTGGTTATCTACACACCGTGCCAGAATAATTTGTGATGAGAAAGTCATTCAAATTCCACTCAACTGTGAAACCTTAATCATCCAAGGTGATAAACCTAAAACTTCGTTCAATATTATCTCGTACGCTAAGACGATGAAATACATAAGCAAAGGATGCCATGTATTCCAAATTCAAGTAACGGGAGGAGAAACAAAAGAAAAGAAGAAACAACTTGATGAAGTGCCAGTTGTAAAAGAATTTTCTGATGTATTTCCTGAAGACTTGCCTGGAATTTCACCAACCCGTCAAGTAGAATTTTGCATCGATTTAGTGCCTGGTGCAGCACCAGTTGCAAAAGCACCATATCGATTAGCACCCTCCGAAATGAAAGAATTATCTGAGCAGTTGAAAGAACTATCAGATAAAGGATTCATCCAACCAAGCTCATCCCCTTGGGGAGCACCAATCCTATTCGTCAAAAAGAAAGATGGAACGTTCCGAATGTGTATCAATTACAGAGAGTTGAACAAACTCAAGGTGAAGAATCGATATCCATTACCAAGGATCGACGATCTATTTGACCAATTACAAGGATCTAGTGTTTACTCAAAAATCGATCTAAGATCAGGGTATCATCAATTAAGAGTCAGGGAAGAAGACATTCCCAAGACAGCTTTTCGAACACGATACGGACATTATGAATTTCAAGTAATGGCATTTGGTCTTACCAATGCACCAGCAGTGTTCATGGATTTAATGAACCGAGTATGCAAGCCATACTTGGATAAATTCGTTATTGTGTTCATTGATGACATCTTAATCTATTCGCGCAATAAAGAAGAGCATGCCGAACACTTAAGGATTATTTTGGAGTTACTTAAGAAAGAAAAGTTGTACGCCAAGTTTTCTAAATGTGATTTTTGGATTTCTACCGTTCAATTTTTAGGCCATATCATCAACAACCAAGGTATCCATGTAGATCCCGCGAAGATAGAAGCAGTTAAAGGATGGACATCACCCACCGCTCCAACCAAAATTCGTCAATTTTTAGGTCTCACCGGTTACTACCGGGGATTTATAGAAGGTTTCTCAAAGATTGCAAAACCTTTGACGGAACTCACCCAGAAGAACAAGAAGTATATCTGGGAAGAGAAGCAAGAGTCAGCATTTCAACTGTTGAAACAGAAGCTTTGTGAAGCACCAATATTAGCATTACCGGAAGGAAATGAAGACTTTGTAGTGTATTGTGACGCATCTCATCATGGTTTAGGTGCGGTACTAATGCAAAGAGACAAAGTCATAGCTTATACTTCAAGACAGCTAAAGAAGAATGAAGAAAATTATACCACCCATGATCTAGAATTAGGAGCAGTAGTTTTTGCTCTTAAGATATGGAGACATTACCTATATGGTACAAAGTGTACGGTTTTCACCGATCACAAGAGTCTTCAACATATACTCGATCAGAAGGAGCTGAACATGAGACAACGAAGATGGTTAGAATTACTCAACGACTACGACTGTGAAATTCGTTACCACCCTGGTAAAGTGAATGTAGTAGCCGATGCGTTGAGCAGAAAAGACAGAATTAAACCTCTTTGAGTTCGATCTCTAGGAATGACAATTCATTCGCCACTTCCAGCTCAAATCATCAAAGCTCAAACAGAAGCTCTACAAGAAGAAAACCGGCAATATGAGAAAATTGACAGAAGGTCAAACCCTGAAGATCAGGTTGACGAATGCCAACTAATGAAAAAGAATTTGTGAGACGAAATGATGGAATGTTATGTTTTAAGGAAAGATATTGGATTCCTCTCTTTGGAGGTATTTGAGACCTTATCATGCATGAATCTCATAAATCCAAATATTCTATTCATCCCGGTTCGAATAAGATGTATCAAGATCTTAAGAAGAATTATTGGTGGCCAAATATGAAAGCTGATATCGCAGAGTATGTTGGTAAATGTTTAACATGTTCTAGAGTAAAGGCAGAGACTCAGAAACCATCAGGATTACTCGTGCAACCAGAAATTCCGGTATCGAAATGGGAACGAATCACCATGGATTTTATTACCAAATTACCAAGGACTTTGACCGGATTAGACACAATCTGGGTTATCATCGATCGATTAACCAATTCTGCACATTTTCTACCTATCAAGGAGACTGACGAGATGGAAACACTCGCACAGTTGTATTTTAAGGAAATTGTGATTAGACATGGAGTTCCGATATCTATTATTTCTGATAGAGATAGCCGATTCACCTCAAGATTTAGGGAATCTCTACAGAAATCTCTTGGTACTCGGTTAGATATGAGCACCACTTATCATCCGCAAACCGATGAAAAAAGTGAAAGAACAATCCAAACCTTGGAAGATATGCTCCGAGCATGTGTGATTGATTTCGGAAAAGGTTGGGATAAACAGTTGCCATTAGTTGAATTCTCTTACAATAACAGCTATCATGCCAGCATAAAGGCTGCACCTTTTGAGGCACTTTACGGAAGAAAGTGCAGATCACCAATCTGTTGGACAGAAGTTGGTGATATGCAACTCACCGGACCAGAGCTAATACATGACATGACCGAGAAGATATTCCAAATCAAGCAACACTTGCAAGCTGCTCGTGACAGACAGAAGAGTTATGCTGATGTCAGGAGAAAGCCTATGGAATTTCAAGTAGGAGACAGAGTCATGTTGAAAGTTTCTCCCTGGAAGGGAATGATCCATTTTGGAAGACGTGGAAAGTTAAATCCAAGGTACATTGGACCTTTCAAAATTCTAGAGAGAATTGGTTCAGTTGGTTATAAGTTAGAACTTCCGGAAGAACTAAGTAGGGTACATCCTACGTTTCACGTATCACAACTCAATAAATGTTTGTCTGACGAAACTCTCATTATTCCACTAAAGGAGATTAGATTGGATGACAAACTAGTGTTCACTGAAGAGCCTGTGGAAATAATGGATAGAGAAATAAAACAACTCAAACAAAATCGTATCCCCATTGTAAAGGTTTGATGGGACTCAAAGCGAGGACCAACTTACACATGGGAAAGAGAAGATAGATTCCGTGAGAAATATCCACATTTATTTTCATAGAACACACTTGTTAGATTTCTTAAAAATCGAATTTCGGGATGAAATTCAAAATGACAAGTGGGTACTGTAGAACCTCGTAAAAATTTCTTGTAATTATATCGTTAATAAAATAAATAATCTTTCGTTATCGTTATTAATTCCCATTTTCTCGGAAAAATTTGAAAATTTTTCTTATTATATTATTTTGTTGTTGTCACAAAATAATATAATTCACGAAATGACGGAATCAATCCTCGACACGTTATTCGAAACCTAAAATATTTCGTTTAATCCTAATTAAATTTACTAATCCTTAATTAAATTCCTAATCACACTTAAAATACCAAACGGGCCCTTAATCATTTTTCAGCCCAGCCTCGTTACTATTCACAGGCCCAAGTTTCCAAGCCCAACTCCAAACTCTTATTATTTCACTTAATCGACTAACTTCAAGCCTCCAAAACACCTTGCGTATTCGCAATTCTTACAACGACACATATATATTTTTTTCACCAACTCGTTTACCACCTAGCCAACTATTAGTGTGTCAAGTGCCAAGTTCATAGGACGACATTTGATATGTTTTTAAGTGGCAAAGTGTTTGACGAATATTCACATCAATCGATCCATATTTAACTCAAATCTTAACCGTTTTGATTCCCGTTTGTTCCTACGTTTTCCTAATAACATTTCTAAGATGATTTCATGTTCAAATTTCAAAGATGATTAGTTATGTCCAAGTTGTACACGATTTAGCAAATCGTGTATATAAATAATTGGTGGTCGACATGTTCATGAATCACCAAGACACCCTCTGTTGATATAAATAATGCCTAAAAACATTATTAACATATATCGATATCTCTATGTTTTGATAATCACAAAACGTAAACTCATTGAACTACAAATTATGACGTAAACAAGTATTTAGTCGTAAATATTTGCTTTAGAATTCATATCACTTAAGGTATGAATAAACAAAGTGTCTAATGCATTTTATGATTAAAGGAATTTTTATTTCTACAAACCTTACATTTTATTAAAGTGGGACAAACATTTTTAAACTTATACAAAACATTTTTGTATTTATAAGAAATGTTTTATTCAAAATAAATATTTTGAATTCAAATTTCAACCCAAAAAACGGCTAAATTCTTCAGGAAAAACCTCCCCCACAAAAAGACAAAAAATCTGACGAAAAAATATTTTTTATTAGGCGGCCCCCTTAATTATACTAGGCGGTCCCCTTAATTATTAAGGGGACCGACACCCAATTAAGGGGACCGGCCACGCTCCCAAACAGTATTTTTTCCCCTATAAATACTGGTTCATTCCACATATTTTTCTCACCTTTTGCACGAAAATTTTCAGTCCCAATCCCTTCATAACATCCTTCTAAATCCTTTGATCATAAGATTATAAGTCTTTGTTTCAAGTGATCCAATCCTTCACCACTCAAAGTGCAAGAGAAGAATCCTCCCTATCATAAATCCAAAGATGTATTAGGATCTAGTTAGTGTTTATGTGAAGTTGTGAGTTATGTATATGTAATAAGTAGATCAAGATGATCTTACTTAGTAGTGAGTTTATGAGTGAGTAAGAAGTAGTGGGAAGAAGTAGTAGTGTGGAGAAGTCATGAAGTTGTGAAGAAGTAGATGTGTGAATATGTAGTGGAGTATAGAAGTAGTTGTGAAGTAGTGAAGAAGTCGTGAAGTCGTGAAGCCATGAAGAAGTCGTGAAGTAGTGTAGAAGTTGTGTAGTGATCGAAGTCGTGTTGTGAGATTGGTTCTAGCTACTATTAGAACTCGACATTTAGCTTAGTGTCGTTAAAAGGTGTAAGCAAAAGTTGTGTATGGTTTTCTCCGCCAAAAGGGAGCTTGTTGAGTAGTGAAGAAAACTCTCGAGTAGGTGACTCGGGGAGTGGAGTAGGGCAAGGAAGGTGTCCTTGTAGCTGAACCACTATAAATCATCGTGTCCGGTTTGCATTTCCTTTCTCTTATCTCTTTTCATTTATTCTTGCATTTATCGCTTTACATCTATGCTTGCCTATATAGTTATTGCTTATATAGTTGTGATGATTGATTGTGTTGTACATAGAAGTTAATATTGTGATTGTGTGTATAATTATATGATATGGTCAAATAGATTATTATTCACACTTCTCATATTAAGTTTAACTTGATAGATAATTTGATACAAAACATTTTAATATTTTAAAAGGAAAACGTATTCACACAAAGATCGACCAAAGATCCATTCATAAAACTAAGTTTTTCCAAAAGCTTACATATATAATTGATCATATTGATTATATGTTGTTTTCATACTAAACTCTAATTAAAGGTTTTCCAAACAAACAATTGAATAAATTCGAATCAACATTTTGAAACAAAGTTTTTTTATAAAATGAAAAAGAGGGGAAAACTATTCAACCCCCCTTCTAGTTTTCCACACCCTCCCTTATTTCATGCACTCTCAAACTCATATTATAAGTATATAAATCATCCTACAACCTATGTTTACTGACAATGCATAGTACTTGTGGTTTCCATGAAAATTTCACACTTACGTGTGATAAAATGACACCATATATACAATACATGCATGCATCCGTTTCTCACAATTATCATACACTTTCAAATATTTCTTTCTTTCTAAAAACCATTCCTTGGAGGCTAGAAGTTGATTTCATTCTCGTTTGGACGCAAGAAAGGGTTATCGGGTTTGAATTATACGTATATTGTTTGGGTTATACGTCGAACGTGATTTTCCTTGTGTTCCATCCATCCACACTCGACTCTCTACCACCCTAGAGGTGTTGTAAGTTGTTTCACACTCATTTCCATCTAATTCACACGTTAAAATTGTCTCATGCATCATATATATATTTAACGATCGTATATTAGTTTTACATATTAGTTTACGTACATAATTGTCATATATAACACCAAACGTGGCTAGCCTCTATCTTGGAAGGCCTAGGAGTCACGTAGCACACATAATTCACGTTAGTTTTAACGTTACATGCATCACATGAACATATTTTGAACCATGCTCACACGTATGAAAATCATATAAACACTTAGAAATAATTCTAAGTCTTTTCACATATATAGAAACGTTCCAAACATGCTACGAAACACACGTATAATTTGAAATATCACGTAACAAGAGTACCATATTTTTACACGACTCAATAGACCACCTAGATAACTACCACTTTCATTTTATAAAACTTGTAAAAATACTCTCGTTTCGACACACAAATTAATTCATTTTAAATCGGCAATCACAAGATTTTTCAAATCCGAATTTAGTTAAAAACTTAATATTTTTCGTTTGGGCTTATACTAAGCCCAATAAGAATTAATGATCCATAACACCACTGGGCCCATATGAAACATTTTTAGAATCATAAAAATAGCCCAAGTCCAGGCCCAAAACAATTTCCATGCCCTCGCCTCTAAAATTCTTAACGGGCCTTGAATTTGACTCGTTAAAGACCCATAAGCTAAAAAAATAAGCTTTTAATCAAATAAGCAGTTAAAATAAGCTTATTATTGACTTAATAAGCCACGAAAAATTTTAGATAATTTTTATAATCATTTTTGTAATTTTGGACTAAAAATGTAACGCGACGACACCTAGAAGGACTAAAATTGTAAATATTGAAAAGTGAGGACTAAAACTGTATAATTAGAACCATAAGGGTAAAAATTGATAAAAGTTAATATTCTAAGCCTAGTTTGGACTATTGGACAATTAGAGGACTATAGTTGTAATTTATATATAAAAAGGACTAACGGTGTAACGCAAACGTCATTAGAATAAAGATGGTAAAATTGGAAAAGGACAAGGACTAAACACATTCTATTTAACATTCTTATTTATTTTCTATTTTCGTAAATTTATTTTGTATACATTTAAACTTTCATTTTTGTTATATATATATATTATTTAACGTAACGTTAATAATATATATAACGATATCACAAAAATTAATATTTTTACTTACGATTAAAAAAGTAAAACTTCGATGGATAATTTAAATAACATATTTTGTCATATCATGCATATCATAAGAATTACACTGCACATCATCTATTCGTCATAACGAATAATTATTATTCGTTATTCGTTCGTATTTACCAAATAGTATTTGGTCAAATTCTTAGATAAATCTATTTATCAGGTTGTGTTTCGAAGCCGTTATCATAAATTCGTCCGACTTTATTTTCTTCATTTCAGTATCAATCAAGGTGAGTCATAGCCTCACATTTACTTATTTTTGAAACTACGTGAGGGGGATACATGTTACAAACAGATCACAAGTAATTTTCTGTATGCTTCCTGACTTGATATATGCCTAAGTTACCTATTGCGAAAAGACCCTTGATCATGAGCCATTAATCAATGTTAGGTGAACGCGAATATAATGAATAGATCTATTTACGGTTTGACAGCCTGTCCCATTAATACTTGACGGAATGCCATTATGCATGTGGTTAGTCGTATTAGTCGTGATAATTATATTTGAGTAAAAATAGGAATTGGCAAATCACCTATTACACGAGGGCAAAATTATCATTAATTTGATAAACACCTCCATTTTTACGGTATTTGTTAACGTTTTGCGTGTCATGAGACTTAGAGCAAAATATATACTGCAATATCAAATTTTTAACTGATTGTATTTCCAATACAATCTTACTTGTTTATCAAAATGATTACTAAATTCAAACTCTATGATATCACTCAACATTTTTGTTGACTTTTAAACATGTATCTCAAGTATTTAGCAGGGGAAGCAAGCATGGAACGGGCGGAAAAACTTCAAAACTTATCTACTTTATTTAAATAATGGTGTAAAATAAAAGATGTTTGATTCAGTTTAAAACATCAAGACTTTTATTATAATACTCTGAATGTGACCTCTTGTATTTGAATTTTTATTAATGAACTTATATTTTAAAACGTCTCTTTTGAGTCGTTTTCTATCATCATAACTTCGATCCTCACTGTAACACCCTAATTACTATTCCCCTGCCATGTTACAAATTAGGGGGTGTTACAAAAGATACGGATACAAATCAAAACACCTAAGTATAATGACAAGTATAGATCTCCCGGATGTCGTTCTAAAGGAATGGTGAATTTGAGACGCGCGTTTTAGTTCTCGTCAAACGCTTAGATAACTTAATTTTGGGTTTTGAAGATATTTAATCTATAACGCAAAATTATAAGGAAACTAAGGCAAGCTATGACTAAATAATAAACTAAGGGAATAATAACAACTAAAAGGAATTATAGATTAAAGAAAAACTAAAAGGAACCTTAAGACAAATAATAAATAAGGCAAAATAACTACTAAAGAAAAACTAAAGGGAACTAAGGCAAACTAAAACTAAGGAAGCCTAAGGAAAACTAAAGAGAATTCTTAGACAAATAATAACTAAGGCAAACTAAGGATAAATTACGTGATAAGCTAAAATGATAACGACAAATATATAAACGAGGAAATATACTTGTTTGGATTATGGTTGATTCTTAGTGATGACTAATTGGTAATTTGGATTGGATGATTACTAATTTAAGATAAGAAATTTGACCCTTGAATTAAATTAAATGCTAAATCAAATTTACTAGTCACCGGTTCCGTTTACCGAATAAACTCGATAAAAGAATGTATAATGATTCCAACAACGATAATCAATAACTTACTTCTTAAAAGTTGATTTTTATAAAATTCGGATTATATTTTAAATCAAAAGTCTCAACTGAAATTATAACCATCCATTCCAAATTACTAATTAACTACCACATTAAATCAATCAATCACCAAACAAGCATATAAATAAATCTACTCTAACATCATAATATCTCTAAAAAAAACATAATAATAAAACTAAACATGACGAAATTTAATTAAGCAAAACATGACAATTAACAAAATAAATCAAAAGTAAAGAAAAGGATAGGAGAGCATCAGATATGGTTTAAGCATGACGACGACGATAAGAACACTAAACTAAAAACCCCATCCATAGCTCATAAATAACCCAAAATACTCCTAAATCTCCTTTATTTCCCCTTAATCTTCGTCAAATCTTCAAAAGGTTGAAACTTTAAGTGAATTTGAGGTGGGGAAATAAATAAAGTTTGCAACTTTTTAATTTAGAAAGCATGAAAAGATAAAACTTGATTTTTTTTAAAGAAAGATTAAACTAAAAATATAAAAAAATTAAAACTTTAATAAAAATACTTGGTAAAAAAAAGTTTTACAACTAAAAGATTCAAACTTTATAAATTAAAATGACTAAAAATGATAAATTTTATAAAAAAAAAATAAACTTTAGAAGATTTTAACCAATAAAAGTGCTAAAGATATAAGCTTTATATAAATTAAACTAAGATTAAGCAACTAATAAGCAAACAACAAAAGAAATTAGAATAAAACATTAAATTTTATAAAATTTTAAACATGAACCATACTTATAACACTTAAGTTCTTATGAGATATGGATGTGGTCTATAACACGTACATCAACGTAGTATCAGGGGCGGAGCTACATAAAGTCGAATTGGTTCAACTAAACCCACTGTACATGAAATTTTTATATTTTTTAGTGCAAGTTTAGTACAACTGAACATTAGTTTTTTTGTTTTTGTCGAACTGGTTCAACTAAACCCACTGTACATGACTTTATCTCGAAGTCAATTTATTTGACAAATTCGATTCGTTTCGTGCTTTCTAGGTTATGCCAGCTTGATAAAGGAATAATGCACACGTTTGTAAATTAATTGTTATTTGTAAATTAATTGTTAAAAAATAATATGCTTGCATAACATCACATTACCAGAAAATATAGTCACAGGGTACCCGCCGCCGCATCGCGCGGGTACCCTGCTAGTAACACTTAAGTGTGTTTTAGTGCAAAAAGTAAATTGGTACAATTACATCTTTAATGAAGAGAGTAAATGACATTTAATTTCAAAGTAAAAAATTGCGTAGTTAAAAAAAATGGAAGAATGATCCTTTTAATGCTGCTTTCCCTTCTTCTTAAATAGCCTCGGACTGCATTAATGACCGTTACACATTTTATTATTTTGACCGTTGGTGGTGTGGTCCGTTGCACGTGGGTCCAGAATAATGGTTGCAATTCATTTTTTTACATAGTTGAAATGTTAGACGTAGGAAATGGGTTGAGTATGGGATCACAATCTTCTAGATGTTATTTAATTTCAAGTTTTGTGAGATTTGTTGTTTTATACCCTGGTCTCCACTTCTAGTCCTTAATCTCATATTTGAATTTTGGGCTTGAAATACTCTTTTGGGTTAAACTTGATAATACTTGAGCTTCATCTTTGAGCTTTAATTGGGTTTCCCCTTAAGTCAGATTTATTGAACAAGCTCTAAATTATCTTCTAAAAATCTTTAATATCTTCTAATCTTCAAATTAATCACCACTTTGCTTCACTTTTGCTCTAATAATTCTACAACGGCACCTTAAAAATAAAATAACAAAAAGACGTAATATTTGCAATTAAAAGCGCAATATTGTTAAATATATTAGCATAAATTGGGGCATTTTTGGTAATAAAACATGTGTAATCGTGATTTCATCATCGGTTCAAAATTTTAAGTCCACATCGAGGCTTAATTAATTCACCATACAATTTTTGGTCAAGCAATACGTGAACTACCCATAAATGTTGAGTTTGAGTTAAAACGTATGTTAGAACATGATGTAAATGTGAATACGCTACATCGCATTTGACTAATTATGTAAATGTGAATTACTAATTATCACACGTTCAAAACAATAGCATAAGAACCGAAATTATCATTAAATCCCAAGATTTTCATAATCGATATTTAACTCTCAATTAAATCAATTAAATACATTTTATGACTTACCATTTATGCACACACGCTCCTCCCTACAATCTCGGACTAAAAATGCGGTTCTAATTGACTCATTCTCATTCATATTGATTTGCTCCAAACGGCCAATCTAAATTGACCAAAGGATGATCAACTAGGTCAAACTGCCTAGAGTCAATCTTCGTGGAATATAGGGTTTCCCCGGGTCGTTATGTTCCGACGAGGTGTGAATTGTTATCAAACGGGCTTGTGAGCGGGTGAATTTGGACAGAAAGGGGATGTGCTTGATTGCACTACTGATTTATACAAAGAAATAGCTTAAATAAGCTATAATAACAAGACTGGAAATTTGGAAAACCCAGAAACGCTTAAAACCTAAAACGCGTACGTTTACATTTAAAATAACGTAAACGTACAAAATAAAAAGTGAAAACTGAAATCTGGAAACCCACAGGGGGTGAAAATGACTTTTTTACAAACTAAAGGATAAAAGAAAATTTTTAGAAAAAGAAAATAAATTTTTACACTAATTAATTATTTAATATTAATTAATTACTAATTAATACTAATTATTAACATTTAAATAACTTAAATACAATATAATATTATTTTAACACTAGAAAAATGAAAATTAAATTTCTAAAATTATAAAATAACTAAAAACAAAATTTTAAAATTAAAAATATGTCTTTTTGTGGATTTTTTTTATTAATTAATTACTAATTAAATATTAATTACCTAATTAAACTAATTAAAATTAATCAAAATACTAAAAAGACTTAGATAATTAAGAAGATTTTTATAAATCTAATTAATCATCACAGGAATCCTAAAAAATTATAAAAAGTTTGTTTTATATATTTTTACACTATTTTACTAATTGTTATATTGAATATTAATTAATTACTAATTAAACTAATTAAATTATAAAAACTAGAAAATGAATAGTAGAAATTATAGAAAAATTCCTAATATTATTTTATAACTTATAAAAGCTAGAAAAAATATAAAAACTAGGGTTCACTTTATAAAAACTAATTTTGCTATTTAATGCTTGATTATTAATTAATAATTAATTAAACTAATATTAAATCTTATAAATACTAAATGACAAAATAAAATTCTGGAAAAATTTATAAAAATACTTTAATATAAAAGGAAATTAAGAAAAATATAAAAATGCAAGTTACTTAATAAAAATCTAAAAAGGAAAATTAAAAACTTAAATTACATTAAATAGAAACTATCACTTATAATTAAATTGATTTTTCTGAATTTTCTTTTTGGAAAACTATTAAAATACTAAAAACATGAAACTTTTGTGAAGGGGCATTACATGAACCTCAGGAATAAGCACAACAAGTGCTTATTGCTTGGACAGTTGACATTGGTCAAACTGTCAAGCAATAAGCTTCAAATAAGCTAGGAAGTGGGAAACAAGGATAGAATAAGATGAAAACAGCTTAAGGAAACTGGAAACAATCCAATAGAACCAAATAAGCTCACTGAGAAGCTTAAAATAAGCTGATAAGCAATACCAATTCCCACAAAACCAAACAGTCCAAACAGCTAACTTGTAGGCTGGATTAAGCTAGGGGCAAAAGCACCCAAGCTAAAAATGACCTTTGAACTGATTAGCCAGCTAGGTGAGCTTCTCAAAAAACCTAAGAACCAGTTGTAAGGCCCACTGATGAGGCTTGGAGAGACCCTGGAAGTTGGGGTGTTGAAACAGCTAAGCTGAAGCAATGCTTACCCTTGCCCTGCAGGTGTGTTTGAGCCAATGTAGGGCCCACAGTGAAAATCACAAAAATGAAACAAGAGTGGGAATCCAAAGTTTAGTTGGGGGACTGCTTATTCTAAAAAGCACAAGTCCTGAACCCCATATGAAAATTCTAAACAATTCCTACAATTATTGGTTTTTCTGAGAAAGATTGAATTTTGACTTTTTAAAATAACTTGAAACTTGACTTTCTTGAACTTTGATCTGATCCTAATGACTAAATATGATGTATTAGGTTACTGAATGACTAAATTAAGTAGTGCTAACAACTAATGAGCACATATGAGTGTTAAAGGATCACAAATCCCTCACAGTTAACTGTGAGGGGAATTTTTTTTGTGAATTTGACTTTCTATGAAAAGACCTACTGATTTTATGACCTACATGACCTATACTAACCTAATGCAACATGTTGAGACAGAAAACAAAGCCAAAAACATACTAGACCATGCAGGTAACAGTACACCCAAACACTCCTTAATATGACTGCTATGGAAGTTTTTGAAGCAATAAGTTGAACTGAGCTACCAAACTGATGTACAAAAATCTCTAATGAAGTAATAAGCCAAGATAAACACAAAAACACCAAAATCAATATACATCACCAAGGCTACAGTAAAAGCTTAGAAAACAAGAAAAAATGAAACTTACAAGGGTCCTGTGTGCATTCCAACCAAGAACTGAAAACCAAGCTAACCTAACATCTCCCCTGAGATTTCTAACCCATTTTCATCAACAAGCAAAAATACTCCTTTTCTTCAATCAACTTATGGGATTATTTTTGATTTTCTATTTATTTTTCTCTTATTTTTGGTATTTCTCAAATTTTAGGCTAACACTTATTGAAATGCTTTGTAAACCTTTAAAAACTTATTAATAAGCTAAAATAAGCTCAAAGGGGCAGAGATTGACAGGTTTGAACAATTTATAAACTAAAATGGAATTTTCAAATTAAAACTTCAAATATTAAACTAGAACTGAATAATGGAAATTAAGGTGATACAGAGTTTTTATTACACTAATCCAACTGATTACAAGCTTTTGAAACTGAAAAGAACAACTAAAAAGTAAAATTATACTAATTCGACATTATTTAAAATTAAGCTAAACTAACTACTGCCCTATTCTGCCTTTTTTCTTCATTTTATAGACCCTGGGTGACATCCTCTAACTTTCCCACTCTATTGTGAACCATAGGATTGGCTAGTTTGATCCTAGCCCTTCAAAACCGTTTTGGCGGGAAAATTATCTTGGCAGGTTTTGCAATTGGTTGGGGTTTGGTGAGGTATTAATGAGGAGGGGGGTTGGTTGGGTGTAGGTGAGAGTATTGATGATGGTTGGTGAAGAATTGGTGAGGAGGGGGGAGACAAAACACCCTGGTAATTAGGGGCAATGATGGAGGTTAGGGAGGGTGAACAGTGGTCGGTTTGAACACATGTTTGACCAGGGGTGTTGGGTAATATTAAACAGGTAGAGGGAGTGGGCTGATATTAGTGTTGGGCTTGGGAGTATTTATGGATCAGGCATGGGCTTTGGTTTGGGATTATTTTTGTTTGGATTTGGAATTGGATTATTAAGACAACAGGGCCCATTTGGTTTATAAATATAATATCACAAGGACCAATCATGTATTTTCCAGAATCTTGAGGGACCTGCTGTGAACTTTTACAAAAGTTCTTACAAGGACTGTTTTTGCCAAGCTGAATAACCCAGGGACCACTTTTGTAATTTTCCATAACTCCAGGGACCAAAACTGCCAAATTCAAAACTTCAGGGACTTAAACTATAAATTTTCCAATTTTTTCACCCAAGGATCATTCCTTCCAAATATGAATAGAACAAGGACCAAAAATTATTTTTCACAAAGTTTTTACATCCCAGGGACCATTTTTGTCAATTTTGCAAAGTTGAGGGACTAAACTTGTAATTTTCTGAAAATTTCACCCAAGTGTTATTTTTGATAACTTTTTATTTTAAAAGGACTTGGGTTGACTTTTCTTGCAAAATAAATGCTCAGAGACTATTTTTGCCAATTTTTGAAAGTTGGGGGACTGAAACTGCCAGTTACGCAAACTTTGTACGTTTTTCATCTGTTTTTACTCATTTTGCATCTGAAACATATAAAACACAATTTTGGAATATTTTCAGTATTTTGATGCCTTTTTGAGTGTTTTTAAATGTTTTGCAGCTCAGATTTGACAAAAAATGATGAGTGTTTGAGCACTCATCACATATATACGAAAGAAAATAAACAAAAGACACATATATATTGTTTACTTTAAATTGCAGTCAACCCTAAACAATACCACTATAACCAAAACCTAAAAATAAACGTCACCCTCTTTCTCTTTTTCATTACAAACTCAGCCACACACATAAACATTAATCATTATTTTTAATCCAAACTACGAACACAAATCCAGGAAATCACAACCCTTGATCTGATTCTTTTCTTGTTTGGTTCTTAGAAAAAAAAGGATGCGATGGTCTGGATATGGGTCTAAAATCTAATCTCCATCACATATCATCTTTCATAATCGAATAGCAAACAAATCAATCATCATACACAAACACAGCCGTACCAAGGATGTCTTCATTTCCAGCCTAATCCGAATCAAGAAATCAAGTTAAAGGTTCCAAGATCCTTTGGAGGGTCTCGGGTAGGTGTCAAAATATTTTTATTTCATTTTGTTTGAATGTTTTGGAATGAAACAGAAATAGATTATAACACGGTTGTTATAAATCTATTCTTTTGACTTTCGGACATTAATGGATTATAAGCTTAAAAGAATCGATGATGATTGTTTTTCGTGTGTTAGACCTTCAATGGTCGGACATATCACTGAATAATCACGAACAAAATCTGAGATTGTTTAAATTTTTTCATTTCTTATCATATTCCAGTATTGTTGTTGTGAGTTGGATAGATTTTGGTTGTTGTTTATCGAGGAGGATGTGATTTACTTTTTATTTTCGTAATATGAAAATTGATGTAATTAACTGAGTCGAGAACACCACAATGTGGATGTCGATGTTCATGGAAATGTTTTATTTATAGTTGAATTATTTGTGTAAGTTACGGATATGAAAGGACTATCTACAACCTTTTGTGTTCCGTAACTCCATCAACATTCAATACACAGATTTATGAGTTTTTATCAAAAACGAAATTATTGTTGGTATGCAGTGCATTGGTTTGGTATGCATAGTCATGTTTGTACCGTACTTATGGTTGTGCACAACCCCCCTTGCACATTAAATTAAGGGGGATAAACTTTAAGTATAATAGATATGATAAGATATGTACTTACAACTTAAGCATGAAACTCAAACCAAGGTACTTACACATGAAGCATACACATATCACAATCAATGCATGAAACATTTATGATGACCACTTTACATTGATAACACTACTTAATCTTTTATGAAATAAACGACTTTCAAAGAGATGTTATAAGTTGCTTACTCAAAACAACTTATTTCATTCAGTATTGTCCTATAAGCAAGTTGGATTAGTAATCAGAAAAAAATTTGAATAAGCAATCCCAAACCACCCCTATCAGTTTAGGAGTAGCTTGTAAAATTTTTGGATATTCTAAGCCTATTAGGTCATTTTCTGATACAAAAGTCAAACGCCTGATTATATCTCAACTACAAACATCAAAAGTGTATCAAAAGTCAAAACACAATTTTAGAAATGATTATCTGATTATCACAACTTTGAACATCATAAGCGTTGTAAAAAAGAAATGTATTCTCTGATATATCAGTAATCTTTGGAACTGGGATCTATAGGAGACACTACAGATAGAAAAGTGCAGTAATTGTGTTGACTCCAATATTCTACGCTTTAACTTTAAGAGTCAAGAATGTATCTTTGTTCACATATATTCTGATAAAAAGGAGATATGCCGATAGCCCGATAGGGTCTGAATTTAGTTTACCTATTGGTATATTTAGTAAAATTTGAAACTGGGATCTGCAAAATATACTACCCATAAAAATGTGCTAATTTTATTATTTTACATATTCATATACTTGGAACGGGTTTGACTTTTGAGTTCAAATTGGTATCTTTGCTACATGTTATAATGAGACTAAGTACATACGACTATGTGAACTCATCTTGTTTAAACAGTGTGGACAAGAGCTCGGAATGGTGTTGTTAAACAAATCTCGAGCATGGGAGTCAGCAGATACATTGACTTCAACGGCTTTGGTCAGTAATTTACCCGTGTTGGTCTATTTGGTGTTTGGCTTCTTATTTTATAAGGATCCTTGTGCTAGCCTTTGGCTTCAATCCAGCAATGTGGGATACTGAGTAAGTAATGCATGTTTGTTATCACTATATCAAATGCCTGCTTGTTCACGCGACGCTGAATAACATGTAATATGATTCCGGTAGAAAACTTCCACCTCATTTATGTTCAATGAAGTCATCCATTTGTTTTCCTTATCATGTAATGACATAATTCTAACCAATGTGCTTGATGATTTATATTATAAGAATATATTGTGGGGAATTCTTGAATATAGCTATTTTAGTTCTTACTAGACATGATACCGGTAGAATACTTCACCTCGTTTTTGTTCAATGAAGTCATCCATTTGTTTTCCGTATCATGTAATTACATAATTCTAACCAAATTGCTTAAGAATATATTGTGCGTGGAATTCTTGAATAGAGCTATTTTAGTTCTTACTAAACATGAACATTTTAGGATCACCGAATTTGACATTCCACAATCACATGAACATCCCAGAGTGCAAACACGAAAAATGAAGTAGAAACTCGCAAAACTATGACCTTATGCTATAATATAACGAAATCCGATCATAAAACACTTTAAATCATTGAACTTGTCTCATGAATATACCATTCTCCTTAAAAAAAGGGAGGTGATTTGCACACTATTTTTTTTATTATTCTTGCACCACATTATATGCATTGCACTATTGTACTGTGTACTCTGTTCATTATAGTGTTGTATAAAATGGTGTATTTATAAAAAAAGATGGTGTGCGAATCAATCCCCTAAAAAAAAATAAAAATAAATAACCCACTAACTTTACATCTAAAACTCGTGCATAACAGAACACAAATAGGATCTCGTTTGATACAAACACCGACCATGAGTCCAACTACGAGTGATGCACTCATGGGTGCAAAATCCGTTATTAAGTCATAAGATCTACCATTGCTAGTAATCACCAAACTAATACTAATAGCGACCATCAAACCAACCACACAAACAAAAATGAAACTTCATAGTATGGTCATGAAAATTTACTCATATTAGTTTCTACACTTAAAGCATGAAAAGATACTAATTTTTCGTTAGTTTGAAATTCAAAAACGGATTTGCTAAACAATGTCTACTGTGCAACATTTAATGCACATTAAATAAATATAAAAATTAACATAAATATATGTCAATTTTAGTTTAACAAAGTCCAAGTTTCATTTTGTATTTATATTAATTATTGTCTTAAACATTGCCGGTGTACATTGTTTAGCAAATCTCATTGAAAAATATCCCATTAAGCTATTGCCACATTATATTTGTCATTTTAATTTCACACCATTAATATAGTTACCACTACTACTTTAATTTCATATCAGCTTTAACTTTTATAAAATCAATCATCAAACTAATACTAATAGTGATCACCAAACCGACCAAATAAACAATAAAGAAAGGGTAATGACTAAATGTTGCAAAATGTGGTTCAAGCTCCACTACGCATGAAAATAAGTCAATTACACGTGAAGACAAGGTCTATTGCGAATAGGGGTGTCATAAACCCGGACCCGAACCCGAACCCAAATAAGAATACTCGATCGGGTCGGGTTACTCGGGTCCAAAATCTAACTCGGGTCAGTCGGGTCAACCCGACTAACCCGATTACGAATTAGGGTCGGGTATCGGGTTCAAAATAATTTCCTATTCGGGTTCGGGTCAACCTGACTAACCCGAGTTTTTATTATTATTATTATTATTATTATTATTATTTTCTGTGGTGTGCGTCTTCTGTACTCACCACTCTGCCATGTAGCCACAGCGAAGCTCCAATACCCCTTTTGTTGTTAAGGTTAAGAAAACTATAAGTCTCACCATGGACCTTCAGGGGCCCGAAAAAATAGAAGCAGGAGTGGGGTTTATCCCCTAAGGAGAAAGGTTCGATGCTTGCATACTGCCCAATTGGATGTCACTGTAGGCTCGAATCACTAACTACTAACTTGCCGTTAAAAAAAAAAAAAAAAAAAAAAAAAGTTTACCATGTAGCAAAAATGTAATGGAACTTTTATGGTTTATGTGAAATTAATACTTAGAATATTGGATATCTGTTGACTTGCAAAAGTGTTCGTTCCTTATTTTTATGTTTCCTTATATTAAACATAGTAACTATAGTTGCTTAACTACTACATACAAGAACAGTTACGGTTAAGAGTTTCACATTCATTTGCATTCTCTATATATAAGATGTCATCAGAATTTAAAGCACGTGATCACATTGATACTTATGGACTTATGCTCAGTTACAAGAACCATTAGGTTGGTCTCCTACTTGTGAGTTGTGACTGCACTTTCTGTACATATGCATAAAATTTGTTACAGAATACAAAAACAACTTGCAATTGAAGAAACACATTTAAATTTTAGGCTTATATAAATGGCACAGACCCGAACCCGGCTTGACCCAACCCGACCAACCCGAGTTCAAATAGGGTCGGGTTCGGGTATGTTTTTTTAGTCTTGACCCGACTTCGAACCAACCCGAGTGACCCGAACCCGACCAACCCGACCCGATTAACACCCCTAATTGCGAATAATCTAACATTTAAATTATTTTAGAAACAAATTTTAATATTCTTGTATCTTTTTTTTATAAGAACTTGCAACAAAGTTTTATCAAATAAAACTCATGGCAAAACTGGTAAAAAAAAAAAGGTAACAAAGTATTAAAACTAGTGATTATATATATATATATATATATATATATATATACTAAATGTGGGGAGGATAATAGTGCCGACCACTGTAGCTGCTACAGTGATTTGCACAGTAACTTTTTTTCTTTTTTCTTTTTTAATACTAACGGTCGTTAGTTATTTAACGGTCGTTAACTAACGACCGTTACTTTAACATTATAAAAAAAAATTGTACGCACTTTGTCCTTCATCTCAGCGGTTCATTGTAAATTTAATCCTCACATAATTTACATAAATGGTCCTTCATGTTATACATCAATTACAAAGGTAACTAACTTCACGTTAAGTAGCTAACGGCTACAAAAAAATTCCGCAGCAACGCGCGGGTACCAACACTCGTTAGATAACAAAGTAGGAATTTATCATACCAAAAGGCCAAAAACATATGCTACTAAGTTGGTGTTTGCCTTCTTCTTTTATAAGGATCCCTCTATTGGCCATTTGCTACAATCAAGCAATGTGGGATACTATACAAACATCAAACTATTATCTTGTTTGCGACCTTTATGAAATGATAAATTTAAAGTGAACATGTTTACTAAATTGCTTTTTGTGTTTGTGTGTGTTTTTTTTACTAGCTATAGTATAGGTAAAGCTTTACACACGATATACACATGCATACCTTGTATTCAAGCCAGGTCTGCCCCTTCAAAATACATATACTTCTTTACGCAACATGAATAACATGTAAAATATATAACCAGTAGAAAATTTTTGAGTCATCCATTTGTTTTATACCTTTCGTCATACCACTAGTTAAAGAGCAATTTTGCTATAAATAACACATATCAAGATATCGTTTGTCATGCATTTTTAATCACTCTTATTTACCATTAAAGAACAAAATGGAAGTATATTTGCCGGTTAACATTGCTAAAAGTGTCTTTTAGATACTTGATCAAAAAGTTAAATTGTTCGTAAGTTTTGCTAATTAAAAAGACTTGTGTCCTAATGGTATCTATAAAAGCTTGACCAAATAAGTGTGGGTTCGAGTTCGAGTTAAAATATAATGTAGTTTGTTGCCGCAAAAAGAAACAAAAAGAGAAAAACGTTAACGTTAGTTATGAAAGTTGAAAATATTCCATTTACATGATTTGATTTTAACTCAAATATAATATTTATATTAATTTTAATAAACCAATTTTAATAACCTTTTACGAGTATCTTTCTGTCATAATTGACAAGATATTTTCATCAAATGAAAAACTCCTATCAACAATGTAAAGAAGGTAACAAAATATTAAACTGGTACTTAAGGCTAGGGCTGAGCAAAACCGACCGAAACCGATTAGTCCCGACAAACCGGCCGAACCGTTTAGTCCCGAAACCGAACCGACTAGTATCGGGTCGGTAGTCGGTTTTACAAAATACCATATATCGCTATCGGGTCTGGATCGGGATAAAACCGACATAAGCCCGAATTAAACCCGACAGCCCGACAAAAATTAGGTTTAGTATAACAAAATGTGATAGAAAAATCAATATGGACTAATATGTTTATACAAAATATACCATAGCCAAGTCCAAGTCTTAAACCAACATCAAATCCTAATATATATTAGACACAACCACTACCCTCACCATCACTTCCCAACTCACATCAAACAAACAATAATCTAACAAACTACAAAATGATCTCAGACCCATTGTTGAGGCTTACCTTCTTTTATATCCGAAATTAAAGAACAATTTATAACAAGTCTGTTAAAATCATTCTTTGCTTCGTTTAATTAAACCAACAAACAATATTCACCTACCTGTCTTCTTGATGCATCGTCTGTGAGTTCTCTTTCGAACTGAAATGAAATAGAAGGATTTGATGAGATTTTATTTGAAAGTTTTTGTTGAGATCTGAGTTTTGGAGGGAGAGAAAAGTATTATAGTGGTAGGCGGATACTTTTAGTGGGTGTTTAGGGTTGTGCTATTTTATACTTTTTGGGCTGGGCTGCTTATGCCCGAAACCGAACCGATTGAGCCCGATTAAAACCGAACCGACCCGACTTCTATCGGTATCGGGATCGGGATGGTCTTTTTGCTTGTGTCTGTATCGAGATTTAGCGGGTCGGGTCGGGATGGGTCGAGATCCGGCCCGATGCTCAGCCCTACTTAAGGCAGAAGTATGAAGCTATCAATACCTAAAAGCCAAATATATGTAGTAGTCTATTTGCTGTTTGGCTTCTTATTTTATAAGGATCCTTCTACCGGCTTCAATCAAGCGATGTGGGATACATTAGTTTTGCTTTCTTGTATTGTTGGCAACCTTTGTGAAATAATAAATTTGTTGTTAAACACCTAAACAATAGGGAATTTTGATTTGCATACCATAAGTATTGATTTAGACACTATAATTTATGCATGAAAGACTTGTACAATATTAACATTCTGCATTTACTACTTGTGCATGAGTGTGCAAATAAAAAGTTGGAGTGTGTGAATCGTTTCCCTTATTTTACATCATACGACATTTAAGTTTGTAATATGATTGCTTTGTTACTCAGCAAATGGTGTAGATTACAACAAGTAACGATGCCAATTGAAAGTTGTAGCAAGTAGCAACGTGTACAGTTTTTTTAATAGCAGACTCATAGTCACTTTGACTCCAATGAGACTTGAACACACTATCATTTCGATTCTTGGGGCGACTTTTAACAAACGTTTGTTATCGCTATACCAAAGTCTACTTGTCCAAGCGACGCAATATGAATAACATGTAATATGACACCGGTAGAAAACCTCGGCTCATTTATGTTCAATGAAGTTTTCCATTTGTTTTCCTTATCTTGTAATAATAATAATAATAATAATAATAATAATAATAATAATAATAATAATAATAATAATAATAATAATGATAATGATCCGGAAGTTCTCTATAACTCAAGACATCAGAGCGCGTGCAGCTACTCATATTTTCAGTAGGATTAGTTTTGCTATTGCTAAAGGTGTGGGGGCCCAGATAGTTTTTCGAGGCTCCCCACTAATTTCTTGTAATCCTATGGTTTTGTTTCTAATGAAAGTGATGTTTTTAATAATAATAATAATAATAATAATAATAATAATAATAATAATAATAATAATAATAATAATAATAATAATAATAATAATAATAATAATAATTCACACGTGTTACCCAAACGGTTGAATCCACTTTTTCCCTATCTACTCGACAGATGGCGCTATGTAAATCTCAGATGGAGGATTACACTTCAGACTGGCTTAGGGTGGTTCCGATTTCTGTTGGGATGAACTATCAATGCTAGGACCTACCGATGTGTCTTATGTTATCGGCTAGGTGTTCCTCTATTCTCTGTTCAGATACCGTGCTCAGCTTGTTCTTGGGTCTTTGCGGGTGATATTTATGGGGACCATGTTGTATCGTGTGCTGGTACTATTGGTATCAAACATCGGCATAACATTGTGCGAGATACCCTTGTTGATATCTGTTCTCGATCTGGGGTTTCAGCTTGTAAAGAAGTTGACATTGGGCTTATTGGAGAAAGGGACCAACCCTTACGTCCAACCGGTATGTTGTTCTACTCGCGGGAAGGATGGCTTGATGTATGTATCGATCTAACAGGGTCATCACCCTTGACGCAAACTGGTATAGCTGATGTTGTACCTGGGCGTGCGGTGATTGAGGCCACACAACGTAAACGTGTCAAGTGTGAGGCTAAATGTGCGGATATTGGATATGGGTTTATTCCCTTCTCATTCTCTTCTTTTAGGGAACTTGAGAAGGATGCAGTGACTTTACTAAAGCGGATCCGAAAGTTCTCGGTTACTCAAGACATTGGTGCGCGTGCTGCTACCCATATTTTTAGTAGGATTTGTTTTGCTATAGCTAGAGGAGTGGGGGCCCAGATAGTTTCTCGGCTTCCCACTAATTTCTTGTAAATCCTATAAGTTTCTAATAAAGTGATGTATAATAATAATAATAATAATAATAATAATAATAATAATAATAATAATAATAATAATAATAATAATAATAATAATAATAATAATAATAATTTTTTTGCTATTGCTAAAGGTATGGGGGCCTAGATAGTTTCGAGGCTCCCCACTAATTTCTTGTAATCATATGATTTTGTTTCTAATGAAAGTGATGTTTTATAAAAAAAAATATAATGATAATGATAATGATAATGATAACGATAATAATAATAATAATAATAATAATAATAATAATAATAATGGATATGAGTTTCTCTCCTTCTCGTTCTCTTCTTTTGGAGAACTTGAGAAGGATGCTGTGACACTACTTAAGCGAATCCGAAAGTTCTCGATGACCAAGACATTGGAGCACGTGCAGCTGTTCATATCTTTAGTAAAATTAGCTTTTCTATAGCTAGAGGAGTGGGAGCCCAATTAGTATCTCGGCTCCCCACTAACTTATTGTAAATTCTATGAGTTTCTAATAAAGTGATGTTTTATAATAAAATTATTAATAATAATAATAATAATAATAATAATAATAATAATAATAATAATAATAATAAGTGTGTGGAATTCTTGAATAGCTATTTTACTTCGTACTAAACAAGAAGATTTTACTTAAAGCATGAAAAAGATTATATGTTAATTCTCGAGGTAACTTCTAATGCATCTTTATCGCTAGACAAAATACATGCAACATGAAGTAATATGATACCAATCAAAAACTTCGAGTCATCCATTGTTTAAATAACTTTCGTCATACTCCTAGTTAAAATAGCATTTTGACAACAAGAACACATATCAAGAGATCATTTGCCACTCATTTTTAATCACTCTTGTTTACCATTAAAGAAGGTTGGTTCGAGCTTGGCTCGAAAATCAAAAGGTTGGTTAGAGCTCTACTCGATAGCTCAACGAACTTTAATTTAAAACCTAGTTGGTAAATCCTGCATCAGTATAGGTGTATGGCTAGTGCTACTTGTGAAGTTAATTGGATTTCAAATGTGTTGCATAGTTTGCAGGTTAAAAGCTTGTATCCTATTAGTTTTTTTAATGATAGCATTTCAGCAATCCAAATTGCTGCAAATCTTGTCTTTCATGAAAGGGCTAAGCATTTTGAAATTGAAGTTCATGTGGTGAGAGAAAAAGTTTCAGCTGGTAATTCTCTATTGTAAAAATTGATCCAGGCGGCCGATTAATCCCCGCATAATCGCTGATCGCTCACTAAGCGCCTTGATTTATCATAATCGGCCTATTTAATCGCTTTGGTCAAAGATCACTTAAAAATTGGTCAACAAACCGATTAATCAGACAAAATCGGATTAATAGGACAAATCGCTTAAAAATCAGTCAACAAAATCGCGTAAAAATTGGTCAACAAGCCAATTAATCGGACAAAATCAGTCAAAGATCACTTAAAAATAGTCAACAAACCGAGTAATATCTATGTTTGACTTTAAACTTTGAAGAAATATGTACTCCCTTTGTAGAACCCTGTAAAAATTTCTTGTAATTAAATCGTTAATAAATAAATATTCCTTCGTTATCGTTTCTAATTCCCATTTTCTCGGAAAAATTTGAAATTTTTCTTATTATATTATTTTGACGATTTTCACAAAATAATATAATTCACGAAATGACGGAATTAATCCTCGACACGTTACACGAAACTTAAACTTTTCATTTAATCATAAACCTAAATCCTAATACTATTTATATTTAGTAAATATAATTAAATTTCCTAATTATCCTAATTAATCAAATGGACCCTTAATTACCTTCGGCCCACACCCTCAAACACTATTCCTAAGCCCACGAAATCAAAGCCCAAAATCCAAGTTATTCATTTTCATCCGATCGACCAAGTTCATTCACCCTCCAAAACACATCGTTTATTTTTAAATCTTACACACGACCAACGTATTTTAATTTCTCATCTCGTTAACCTACTAGCCAACAATTAGTGTGTCAATTCTCACGTCCATACGTTGAGTTTTGATACGTTTTTAAGAGGCAAAGTATTCGACTCTAGCAAACCCAAATCGATTTAGAATATATTCAAAACTTAACCGTTTTGAATCTCGTTTGTTTCTAATCATTCCTAATATTATTCCTAAGATGATTCTAAGCTCAAATGTTAAAGATGATCATGTATAAATAAGTTGTGTACGATTTTGTAAATCGTATGCAAGGAAAATGGCATGGTCGACATAGAGTATGAATCACCCAACATCTCCCTTCTTTTGTGCTCTCACAATGCTCCCTAAATCAATATAAAATACTCATCTAAGAGCTAGTACTGACATGCAAATAGTATACGAGAATTCACTTTGAATTTCTCTACTAAACGTTATATATATTAGTAATATATGAACGTACTTGCATGCATTCTTCTCTTGTTCATTTTCAAACTCTTTCACTGCAATAATTCGACCTTCGATTCATTCTTACAAGACTTACAAGTCGTGTGGTATAATATCGGAAGCAAAGAAAGGAAATCGGGTTGAAATATATATATAACGTTTGGGTTAAATAGTTGAGACGTGATTTTCTTGTGTTCCTTTCTATCAATCTCGACTCTTGATCACCTCTAAGGTGTTTGTAAGTTTCCTATACTCATTTCTAATCCATTTCACACGTTAATATTTAGTCATGCACTTTGTGTATTTTGTTTTCAAACGTATACAATTTGCACATATATTTCACGTATATATTTAATCATAGTACACGAAAAGTGATTTGCCTCTATCTTGGAAGGCCTAGGAATCACGTAGCACACACAATTCACTTTAGTTGTAACGTTTCAAGCATATCACGCATCCATTTCAAATTTCATCCATCGTATGAAAGTTATTAAAAACACTTAGTAAAATTTACAAGTTTTCAAAATATAAATCGATTCAACCATGCTACAAAACACGCGTATAACTTAAAATTTCAATTAACGATAGTAGTATATTATTTCACGACGTCATAGACCACCTAGAAAACTAACATTTTCATATAAATAACTTGTAAATATAATCACGTTTTGACATCTTAATCGATCCATTTTGAACCTACATAAACCGGATTTCAAAACCAAAATATTTATAAAATCTTTATAATTGTCGACTTGGGCTTAACTAAAGCCCATTAAGAAATTAAAATCCGTAAGCCCACTGGGCCTATAAGAAATGTTTTTTGAATCATAAAATGACCCAAAGCCAAGCCCAAAACTTTTTCCATGCCCTCACCTCCAAAACTCTTAACGGACCTTTAATTGAATCGTTAAGTGGCCCATAAGCTAAAAATTAAGCTTTTAAAAAATTAAGCAGTTAAAATAAGCTTGTTACTTAATAAATAAGCTTCGGAAATTTTTAGAAAAGTTTCATAATCATTTTTGCAAAATTGGACTAAAAATGTAACGCGACGACACCTAGAGGGACTAAATGTGTAAATATTGAAATTAAAGGACTAAACCTGTAAATACAGAAATATAAGGGTAAAATGTGATAAAAATTAATATTATAAGGTTAGTATTGATTATTGGATAAAGTAGAGGACTATAGTTGAAAAATATATAAAAAGGACTAACAGTGTAACGCAAGTATCGTTTGTGTAAAAATGGTAAAATTGGAAAAGGAGACAAGGACTAAACGTAACTTATTTATCATTCTTATTTATTTTCTATTTTCGTTAATTTATTTCACATTAAGTTTAAACTTTATTTTTATTTATATATATATATTATTGAACGTAACGTTAATAATATATATAACGATATTTAAAAAGTTAATATTTTACTTGCGATTAAAAAGGAAAAACTTCGATGGATAATTTAAAAATCATATTTTGTCATATCATGCATATCACAAGATTTTCACTGCACATCACTTATTCGCCATAACGAATATCTAATATTCGTTATTTCTTTGTAATTACCGAATAGATTTTGGTCAAGTTTTTAGATAAATTTATTTATCAGGTTGTGTTTCGAAGCCGTTTTCATAAATTCGTTCGACTTGATTTTCTTCGTTTTCAGTATCAATCAAGGTGAGTCATAGCCTCACATTTACTTATTTTCAAAACTCCGTGAGGGGGATACATGTTACAAATAGATCACAAGTATTTTTCTGTATGCTTTCCTGACTGATATATGCCTAAGTTAGCTATTGCCAAAAGACCCTTATTCATGAGCCATTAATCACTGAGGTGAACGCGAATATAATGAATAGATCTATTTAAGGTTTGACAGCCTGTCCCATTAATACTTGACGGAATGCCATTATGCATGTGGTTAGTCGTATTAGTCGTGATAATTATATTTGAGTAAAAATAGGAACTGGCAAATCACCTATTACACGAGGGAAAATTTATCATTGATTTGATAAACACCCGCCGTTTACGGTATTTGTTAACGTTTGCGTGTCATGAGACTTAGAGCAATATATGAACTGCAATATCAATATTTTCAAACTGATTGTATTTTCCAATACAATCTTACTTGTGTATCAAAATGATTATTAAATTCAAACTCTATGATTTCACTCAACATTTTTGTTGACTTTTAAGCATGTATCTCAGGTATTTAGCAGGGGAAGCAAGCATGGAACGGGCGGCAAAAATCTTCAAATTATGTTTACTTTATTTCAATAATGATGTAAAATAAATGATGTTTGATTTAGTTCAAAACATCAAGCTTTTTAATAATACTCTGATAAGGACCTATTGTATTTCAAATTTTTATAAATGAAATTATGTTTTAAAACGTCTCTTTCGAGCCATTTTCTATCATTATGACTTCGATCCTCATCGTAACACCCTAATTACTATTCCGCTGCCGCATTTCAATTTAGGAGGTGTTACAGATTGGCATCAGAGACATAGTTATAGAGAACCAAATGTTTTCAAACATTGAACTATAACCACACTTTCAAATAAATTAAATTTACATCATATAAATTTTGCCCGCCGTGCCTGCTTGCTACTGTACTCCGTAAGTTAATCATTAAGCTATGATATTTTGATTTTGATATGTTAAAATTTGGTATTCTGTGGTGATAATAAATTCTTATTCTGTGCTATTTATGAATTGTTACAGTATTGTTTTAATATGAGTATGTTCGACTCCGACTCTGATATTTCCGTCGCGTCCATTACTTCGCCTGTTTATCGTTCTACTTTTGTACCTGACGCTGTTTCCCAAGAAACAGAACCTTTCGAGCAAGACGAAATTGCTACAACGCCTGAAAATCCCGATGCTTTTGTTTTACCGACACCATTACCACGTCACGAATTCAATTCATATGCACCTGATCACCTACTCAACCTTTTTAGCCAAACTTATCCGTATAATTTTCACCCAAGAGAACAAATCCCTGAGGAAGATATACCTACATCCAGCTGCCTTCGTATTTCTGATTCTATTTCTCCACTTTCACCATCATTACCCTATCCGCCTGGTTTTACTCCCCCAGCTCATATCAATGAAACTGGTGAGAGTGCTAGGATGGAAATTCCCTCTACCCTTTCACCTTCTGTAGTAGTGATGCGATTGGAGCATCATGAAGATCAGATAGACTCACTTCTTCAGATGTTTGATTATTCATCTTTCGATCATTCAGATACTACCCACAACACCTTACATAACCTTATAGCCGATAGGATAGAGTTGCAGCAGGGGTTAGCTCAGATACATTCGGATATCTCTTTGACACGTTCTTTCGCCATATCATTGCGAATAGAGGGACAGAACCGTACTTGGGAAGCCCAGCTTGCACACCGAAGAGCAGATACATTGGAAAACATCGTAGGAGATATGAAGATCCAACATCATACCGAGATGCAAGAGCTCCGAACTCAGATCTTAGAGATGGGAGGACATGTGGACATACCTAATCATTAGATACAGTTAGTATTTGTACTAGTAATAAGGCATTCAAGCCTGCCGCATGTGGCATTTAATAAGCTTGTATCGTTTTGTTATAACAACTCAACTGATTAAGTTATTAATGTTATGCTGTTGGTTTTGATATTACTATATACAAATGTTAACTTATGCTTATGGTTGTTCATGTGTATTATAAATGCATCTAACATATCGGAAAGATTATGACTGTTGTATCAAAATAAAAACTACATATGATGCCCAATTATTATTAAGACTCATAATTATTTATTTCCCTACTTCACAAGAAACTTTAAACAAGTGGTTGTTTAAAATTCTAAATGCTATTTTTTGTATTATTAATAGAAAAATGGAGCATGCAAGTAGCGAAAACTCTAACCCAGAAGTGATCATGACCCCCACTGAGGTTCAAAGAATGATTGCTGAGGGAATATCTGCAGCTCGTGAAGCGGATCGTTTGAATAATACCAATGGTACAAGTCGTGAAGCTAATACAATTACTCCACGTAATTGTACTTACAAGGATTTCATGACTTGCAAGCCAACAAACTTCAAAGGAATTGAAGGAGTGACTGAAATGGCACATTGGTTTGAGCATACTGAGACAGTCTTTAAGAGGAGTGGTTGTCCTGAGAATAGCAAAGTTACCTTTGCTACAAGAACTCTTCAAGGAGAAGCACTATCGTGGTAGAACACTACTGCGAATGCTATGGGTCCAGATGAAGCTTTCAGACTTTCGTGGAATGAGTTGAAAAATAAAATGTTGAAGAAGTATTGTCCAAGGACAGAGATTCGAAGACTGGAGGATGAATTTCATCAGCTAGTTGTAAGGTACAATGACTTGAAGACATACGACAGAAAGTTTCTGGAGTTGTCGGTGCTGTGCCCAACTATAGTACCCGATGTTGAACAAGCATTGGAGAAATACGTGGAGGGACTGCCACCATCCATTGAAGGAGATGTTATCTCATCGAATCCAAAGACAGTAGAAGAAGCTATGGAGCTTGCACAGAGATTGTTAACCAGGATGATCAAAAGAGGTTCTACCTCCGTGATCAATGAGCATAAGAGAAGTGCTGACAACCGTGGGAGTAACAATAGCAACAACCGCAGCTACAACAACAGTTACAGTGGTAACCGGAGCTACAACAACAACAACAATCAAAGCAGCTACCGCAGCAGAGATCAACAGCAGAACCATAGTAATCATCATCAGCAACAAAATCGTAGGCAAGAAGCTACCAGAGCTTATGCATCAGTGCCTGCAGAAAGTAAAGGTTATGCCGGAACTCTACCCCCATGTAACAAGTGCAACATGCATTATACTGGAGCATGTAAGGCTGCTTGTGGCAACTGTAGAAGAATTGGTCATATGACAAGGGACTGTCGAGCGACTGGAGCCAACACACAACCGATAGCAGTAAAGTGCCATGGTTGTGGAGAAGTTGGACATTACAAACCTCAATGTCCAAAAATTGTCAATAATGTTGCCCGAGGAAGAGCGTATGTACTTGGAGATGGGAACACAACGCAGAATTCTGATGTTGTTACTGGTACGTTCCTATTAAATCAACAAGATGCTAAGATATTATTTGATTCAGGAGCGGATAAAAGTTTTGTGTCTACTTCGTTTGCCGCAATTCTAAATATTACTCCTGTAGAATTAGATACTATCTATGAAATAGAATTAGCAGATGGAAATATTTTAAGTACCAATACCCTAATCGAAAACTGCACCTTAACCCTTCTAAATAAATCTTTCCCTATCAATCTTATGCCCATCCAATTGGGAAGTTTTGATGTCATCATTGGTATGGATTGGTTATCTAAACACCGTGCCAGAATAATTTGTGACGAGAAAATCATCCAAATTCCATTCGACGGTGGAACCTTAATCATCCAAGGTGATAAACGTAAAACTTCTTTCAATATTATTTCGTACGCCAAGACGATGAAATACATAAGCAAAGGATGCCATGTATTTCAAATCCAAGTAACGGGAGGAGAAACAAAAGAAAAGAAGAAACAACTTGATGAAGTGTCAGTTGTAAGAGAATTTTCTGATGTATTTCCCGAAGACTTACCTGGAATCCCACCAACTCGTCAAGTAGAATTCCGAATCGATTTAGTGCCTGGAGCAGCACCAGTTGCAAAAGCACCATATCGATTAGCACCCTCCGAAATGAAAGAATTATCTGAACAGTTGAAAGAACTATCAGATAAAGGTTTCATTCAACCAAGTTCATCCCCTTGGGGAGCACCCATCCTATTCGTCATAAAGAAAGATGGAACGTTCCGAATGTGTATCGATTACAGAGAGTTGAACAAACTCACGGTGAAGAATCGATATCCATTGCCAAGGATCGACGATCTATTTGACCAATTACAAGGATCAAGTGTTTACTCAAAAATCGATCTAAGATCAGGATATCATCAATTAAGAGTTAGGGAAGAGGACATTCCCAAGACAGCTTTTCGAACACGATACGGACATTATGAATTTCAGGTGATGCCATTAGGTCTTACCAATGCACCAGCTGTATTCATGGATTTAATGAACCGAGTATGCAAACCATACTTGGATAAATTTGTTATTGTGTTCATTGATGATATTTTAATCTATTCGCGCAATAAAGAAGAGCATGCCGAACACTTAAGGACTATTTTAGAGTTACTTAAGAAGGAAAAGTTGTACGCCAAGTTTTCCAAATGTGATTTTTGGATTTCTACCGTTCAATTTTTAGGCCATATCATCAACAACAAAGGTATCCATGTAGATCCCGCGAAGATAGAAGCAGTTAAAGGTTGGACGTCACCCACCTCCCCAACCGAGATTCGTCAATTCTTAGGTCTCGCTGGTTATTACCGGAGATTTATAGAAGGTTTTTCAAAGATTGCAAAACCATTGACGGAACTAACTCAGAAGAACAAGAAGTATAACTGGGAAGAGAAGCAAGAGTCAGCATTTCAACTGCTGAAACAGAAGCTTTGTGAAGCACCAATATTAGCATTACTGGAAGGCAATGAGGACTTTGTAGTGTATTGTGACGCATCTCATCATGGTTTAGGTGCGGTACTAATGCAAAGAGACAAAGTTATAGCCTATGCTTCACGACAGCTGAAGAAGAATGAAGAAAACTACACCACTCATGATCTAGAATTAGGAGCAGTAGTTTTTGCTCTTAAGATATGGAGACATTATCTATATGGTACAAAGTGCACCGTTTTCACCGATCACAAGAGTCTACAGCATATACTAGATCAGAAAGAGCTGAATATGAGACAAAGAAGATGGTTAGAGTTACTCAATGACTACGACTGTAAAATTCGTTACCACCCTGGTAAAGCGAATGTAGTAGCCGATGCGTTGAGTAGAAAAGATAGAATTAAACCTCTTAGAGTTCGATCTCTAGGAATGACAATTCATTCGCCACTTCCAGCTCAAATCATCAAAGCTCAAATGGAAGCTCTACAAGAAGAAAACCGGCAATATGAGAAAATTGACAGAAGGTCAAACCTGGAAGATCAGGTTGACAAAATGCCAAATAATGAAAAAGAATTTGTGAGAAGAAATGATAGAATGTTATGTTTTAAGGAAAGATATTGGATTCCTCTCTTTGGAGGTATTCGAGACCTTATCATGCATGAATCTCATAAATCCAAATATTCTATTCATCCCGGTTCCAATAAGTTGTACCAAGATATTAAGAAGAATTATTGGTGGCCAAATATGAAAGCTGATATCGCCGAGTACGTTGGTAAATGTTTAACCTGCTCTAGAGTAAAAGCAGAGACTCAGAAACCATCAGGATTACTCGTGCAACCAAAAATTCCGGTCTGGAAATGGGAACGAATCACAATGGATTTTATTACCAAATTACCAAAGACTTCGACCGGATTAGACACAATCTGGGTTATCATCGATCGATTAACCAAGTCTGCACATTTTCTACCAATCAAGGTAACTGACGAGAAGGAAACACTCGCTCAGTTGTACTTTAAGGAAATCGTGATTAGACATGGGGTACCAATATCTATTATTTCTAATAGAGATAGCCGATTCACCTCAAGATTTTGGGAATCATTACAGAAATCTCTTGGTACTAGGTTAGATATGAGCACTGCTTATCATCCGCAAACCGATGGACTAAGTGAGAGAACAATCCAAACCTTGGAAGACATGCTCCGAGCATGTGTGATTGATTTCGGAAAAGGTTGGGATAGACACTTGCCATTAGTTGAATTCTCGTACAATAACAGCTACCATGCCAGCATAAAGGCTGCACCTGTTGGACAGAAGTTGGTGATATGCAACTTACCGGACCAGAGCTAATACATGATACTACTGAGAAGATATTCCAAATCAAGCAACGCTTGCAAGCTGCTCGTGACAGATAGAAAAGTTATGCTGATGTTAGGAGAAAGCCTACGGAATTTCAAGTAGGAGACAAAGTCATGTTAAAGGTTTCGCCATGGAAAGGAATTATTCGCTTTGGAAGACGTGGAAAGTTAAATCCGAGGTACATTGGACCTTTCAAAATTCTGGAGAGAATTGGTTCAGTAGCTTATAAGTTAGAACTTCCGGATGAACTCAGTAGGGTACATCCTACATTTCACGTATCCCAACTCAAGAAATGTTTGTCAGACGAAACTCTCGTCATTCCACTAAAAGAGATTAGATTGGACGACAAACTAGTGTTCACAGAAGAGCCTGTGGAAATAATGGATAGAGAGATAAAATAACTCAAACAGAATCGTATCCCCATTGTGAAAGTAAGATGGGACTCTATGCAAGGACCGACTTACACATGGGAAAGAGAAGATAGATTCCATGAGAAATATCCACACTTATTTTCATAGAACGCACTTGTTAGATTTCTTAAAATCGAATTTCGGGACGAAATTCAGAATGACAAGTGGGTACTGTAGAACCCTGTAAAAATTTCTTGTAATTAAATCGTTAATAAATAAATAATCCTTCGTTATCGTTTCTAATTCCCATTTTCTCGGAAAAATTTGAAATTTTTCTTATTATATTATTTTGGCGATTTTCACAAAATAATATAATTCACGAAATGACGGAATTAATCCTCGACACGTTACACGAAACTTAAACTTTTCATTTAATCCTAAACCTAAATCCTAATACTAATTATATTTAGTAAATATAATTAAATTTCCTAATTATCCTAATTAATCAAACGGACCCTTAATTACCTTCGGCCCACACCCTCAAACACTATTCCTAAGCCCACGAAACCAAAGCCCAAAATCCAAGTTATTCATTTTCATCCGATCGACCAAGTTCATTCACCCTCCAAAACACATCGTTTATTTTTAAATCTTACACACGACCAACGTATTTTACTTTCTCATCTCGTTAACCTACTAGCCAACAATTAGTGTGTCAATTCTCACGTCCATACGTTGAGTTTTGATACGTTTTTAAGACGCAAAGTATTCGACTCTAGCAAACCCAAATCGATTTAGAATATATTCAAAACTTAACCGTTTTGAATCTCGTTTGTTTCTAATCGTTCCTAATATTATTCCTGAGATGATTCTAAGCTCAAATGTTAAAGATGATCATGTACAAATAAGTTGTGTACGATTTTGTAAATCGTATACAAGGAAAATGGGATGGTCGACATAGAGTATGAATCACCCAACATCTCCCTTCTTTTGTGCTCTCACAATGCTCCCTAAATCAATATAAAATACTCATCTAAGAGCTAGTACTGACATGCAAATAGTATACGAAGAATTCACTTTGAATTTCTCTACTAAACGTTATATATATTAGTAATATATGTACGTACTTGCATGCATTCTTCTCTTGTTCATTTACAAACTCTTTCACTGCAATAATTCGAACTTCAATTCATTCTTACAAGACTTACAAGTCGTGTGGTATAATATTGGAAGCAAAGAAAGGAAATCGGGTTGAAATATATATATAACGTTTGGGTTATATAGTTGAGACGTGATTTTCTTGTGTTCCTTTCTATCAATCTCGACTCTTGATCACCTCTAAGGTGTTTGTAAGTTTCCTATACTCATTTCTAATCCATTTCACACGTTAATATTTAGTCATGCACTTTGTGTATTTTGTTTTCAAACGTATACAATTTGCACATATATTTCACGTATATATTTAATCAAAGTACACAAAAAGTGATTTGCCTCTATCTTGGAAGGCCTAGGAATCACGTAGCACACACAATTCACTTTAGTTGTAACGTTTCAAGCATATCACGCATCCATTTCAAATTGCATCCATCGTATGAAAGTTATTAAAAACACTTAGTAAAATTTACAAGTTTTCAAAATATAAATCGATTCAACCATGCTACAAAACACGCGTATAACTTAAAATTTCAATTAACGATAGTACTATATTATTTCACGACGTCATAGACCACCTAGAAAACTAACATTTTCATATAAATAACTTGTAAAAATAATCACGTTTTGACATCTTAATCGATCCATTTTGAACCTACATAAACCGGATTTCAAAACCAAAATATTTATAAAATCTTTATAATTGTCGACTTGGGCTTAACTAAAGCCCATTAAGAAATTAAAATCCGTAAGCCCACTGGGCCTATAAGAAATGTTTTTATAATCACAAAAATGACCCAAAGCAAAGCCCAAAACTTTTTCCATGCCCTCGCCTCCAAAACTCTTAACGGGCCTTTAATTGAATCGTTAAGTAGCCCATAAGCTAAAAATTAAGCTTTTAAATAATTAAGCAGTTAAAATAAGCTTGTTACTTAATAAATAAGCTTCGGAAATTTTTAGAAAAGTTTCATAATCATTTTTGCAAAATTGGACTAAAAATGTAACGCGACGACACCTAGAGGGACTAAATGTGTAAATATTGAAATTAAAGGACTAAACCTGTAAATACAGAAATATAAGGGTAAAATGTGATAAAAATTAATATTATAAGGTTAGTATTGATTATTGGACAAAGTAGAGGACTATAGTTGAAAAATATATAAAAAGGACTAACGGTGTAACGCAAGTATCGTTAGTGTAAAAATGGTAAAATTGGGAAAGGAGACAAGGACTAAACGTAACTTATTTATCATTCTTATTTATTTTCTATTTTCGTTAATTTATTTCACATTAAGTTTAAACTTTATTTTTATTTATATATATATTATTGAACGTAACGTTAATAATATATATAACGATATTTAAAAAGTTAATATTTTACTTGCGATTAAAAAGGAAAAACTTCGATGGATAATTTAAAAATCATATTTTGTCATATCATGCATATCACAAGATTTTCACTGCACATCACTTATTCGTCATAACGAATATCTAATATTCGTTATTTCTTTGTAATTACCGAATAGTTTTTGGTCAAGTTCTTAGATAAATTTATTTATCAGGTTGTGTTTCGAAGCCGTTTTCATAAATTCGTTCAACTATATTTTCTTCATTTTCAGTATCACATTTACTTATTTTCAAAACTCCGTGAGGGGGATACATGTTACAAATAGATCGCAAGTATTTTTCTGTATGCTTTCCTGACTGATATATGCCTAAGTTAGCTATTGCCAAAAGACCCTTATTCATGAGCCATTAATCACTGAGGTGAACGCGAATATAATGAATAGATCTATTTAAGGTTTGACAGCCTGTCCCATTAATACTTGACGGAATGCCATTATGCATGTGGTTAGTCGTATTAGTCGTGATAATTATATTTGAGTAAAAATAGGAACTGGCAAATCACCTATTACACGAGGGAAAATTTATCATTGATTTGATAAACACCCGCCGTTTACGGTATTTGTTAACGTTTGCGTGTCATGAGACTTAGAGCAATATATGAACTGCAATATCAATATTTTCAAACTGATTGTATTTTCCAATACAATCTTACTTGTGTATCAAAATGATTATTAAATTCAAACTCTATGATTTCACTCAACATTTTTGTTGACTTTTAAGCATGTATCTCAGGTATTTAGCAGGGGAAGCAAGCATGGAACGGGCGGCAAAAATCTTCAAATTATGTTTACTTTATTTCAATAATGATGTAAAATAAATGATGTTTGATTTAGTTCAAAACATCAAGCTTTTTAATAATACTCTGATAAAGACCTATTGTATTTCAAATTTTTATAAATGAAATTATGTTTTAAAACGTCTCTTTCGAGCCGTTTTCTATCATTATGACTTCGATCCTCACCGTAACACCCTAATTACTATTCCGCTGCCGCATTTCAATTTAGGGGGTGTTACACCCTCCGTCCCATATTAAATGTCCATGTTTGACTTTTTAAGTCTTTCTTTATCAACTTTGACTTTAAATATTTTTGCTTGTGTTATATAGTATTTGATAAAAATTATACGCAATGAAAATACATTTAAAACTTAATCAATTCATATATTTTATATCAAGTATTATGTTACAAAAACACAAATATTTAAGGTCAAAGTTGAGAAAGAAAGACTTTGAAAAGTTAAACATGACAGTTAATATGGGACAAAGGGAGTATTATGTTTATATTTGAACACTTGAAATATTTGAATTTTGATTTATTACGCTTATCTCATACATATAATATAGTATAATATCTAAAATTACAATTTTGTGCATAAAAATTCCAATCCGATTAATCCCCGCCTAACCGATTAATCGTTAGGCCCTACCCCGACCGCCTCACTAGTGCCTAGCAATTTATGCAACCTTGGCTGGTATTATTAAAACTGAGAAAATTTCATCAGCAGATCAAACTGTTGATATTCTAACCAAGGCTCTTGGTACTACTCAGCATAACAAGCTGTGTAGTCAATTGAGTTTATATGATATGTTTTCTAAGTAATGTGCAGGGTTGAGTTTATGAAGTTGCCCAGGTTAAGTTTGAGAGAGGGTGTTGGATGTTATGGTCAAACTGAAGGTCAACTTAAGTCTGAGGGCTAAAGCTAGACAATTCAAAGTTTATACAAGTTGCAGATGAGTTTAGCTGGTATTGCAAAGTCTAAAGGTCAATGTGTAACATGGAGCTATATATACTATTATCCGGGTCTAGGGTTTCAAAACTCTCACATTATTCACATAGTTGTTGATTCTTTTCTCTCTTAGTCTTGGTAGTTATTGTTGAGATATCAGTCATGATATCTGTTGTTCTTATTCAGTCTTTTGTATACATCACCCGATCACTTTTGGGTGAATCTGAGTGTTGGGTGTTTGTTTGTAAAGTGAGGTATTGATTAGTGCCCTTCTGAAGGGGATTAATCTTTTCTTTTGTATTGTTGGTAAACATTCGTTTGGAGACTTATCTTCTTGAAATTGTTAATAAAAATTACACCAAGGGTTGGTTGGTTGGTTGGGTGTACTTTGAGGTGTTTGTGTTGTTCTGAACCATTTTTACTGATAACATCAATTGAGAATTTTCCATGAAGGTTACATATATAACTTTTATAAAATATCAATCAATCATTGGTCCAAAAAAACTCTATATGTTCAAATGTTCAATGCTTACTAACATTGGACTGTTACACTAGCTTATATTATGCTATGTCGCTATGAAGTAAATCAGTAGATGCAAAAGGAAATATATTTCAATCAACTGGAATTTGATTACCGTATGGATTTGAAAGCGTTGGCATGCCCTATATTTCTACACTTCTTTTAGACATTTTTGGCACAACGTATCATTAGTGGTTTTGGAAATTTATTTTAGAAAACATTTAAAGTTTTATGCACCAATTAGAAGAAAGCACTCATATGCCATATTGTCAATACTCCCTCCGTCACAAAATATAAGTCCATTTCTAATTTTTCAAAGTCTTTCTTTTCCGACTTTGACTATAATTATATATTTTCGTGTTATATAATACTTGATGAAAAGTATACCAATGAAAATGTATTTAAAAGGCAAATCCATTTATATATTTTGCATCAACCATTATATAACAAGAAAAAAAATAATCATGGTCAAAGTCGGAATAAAAAGACTTTGAAAAAGTCAAAATGGACTTATATTTTGGGACGTAGGGAGTAATAATAATAAAATAAAAACTGCCCGTATTCTTCACTGTTTAAAATTTTATGCTCCAATTAGAAGAAAGCACTTTGGAAGGAAAATATGACACCACCTACTATAATATTTAATTTCTGAGAAATGGAAATTGATTTATGAGAAAAGGGTAGCTCAAGTATAAATAGACACACATACAAACCTTCACTTTATAGGGAAAAAAAATGCAAAAGCAAGCAATGGCTTCTTCAAACTTCTTACTTTTATCTCTAGCTCTAGTACTCATTGCTCTCTCATTTGTACCAAACTTTACTTGTGCTTCTTTGGAGGAAGCAAATGCTCTTCTAAAATGGAAAGCAACCCTCAAAATCCCAAACAACTCCCTAATTGTATCTTCTTGGACACCCCTTCCAACAAATACTAGTTCACCCGTTCCATGCCCTTCTTGGTTTGGAATTGCTTGCAACGCTGATGGGAACATTAAAATGTTGAACCTCTCGACGTCTCAGTTAAAAGGTACGCTTCACCAGTTCCCGTTCTCTATTCTAAGCAATCTTACCCATTTTGAGCTTAGTGTAAACAGCTTCTTTGGTCCCATCCCACCAGAAATCGGACTCCTATCCAAACTTGTCTACCTTGATTTTTCATTCAATCAGTTTTCTGGTGTAATTCCACCTACCATCGGTAAACTAAGCCAGTTAACCATTTTGCAACTTTTCATAAACAATTTTACTGCTTCAATCCCTTCATCGTTGGGTGGCTTGTCGTCTTTGAAAATCCTTTATCTGTTCAAAAATCAACTCTCTGGACCCATTCCAACTGAATTAGGGAATATGAAGTCTCTAACTGATTTAGACTTGGGTAGAAATCAACTCAATGGTTCAATCCCTTCATCGTTGGGTGATTTGAAGTCTTTGAATACCCTTTATCTGCACACAAATCAACTTTCTGGACCCATTCCAATTGAATTGGGGAATATGAAGTCTCTCACTGAATTAGCCTTGAACGAAAATCGACTCAATGGTTCAATCCCTTCATCGTTGGGAGATTTGAAGTCTTTGAATATTCTTTATCTGCACAAAAATCAACTCTCCGGACCCATTCCAATTGAATTAGGGAATTTGAAGTCTCTAATTGGATTAGCTTTGTACAAAAATGAACTCAATGGTTCAATTCCTTCATCGTTGGGTGACTTGTCGTCTTTGAATTTACTTATTTTGTACAGTAACAAACTCTCTGGACCCATTCCTATTGAATTAAGGAATTTGAAGTCTCTCACTGGATTAGGTTTGAACGAAAATCAGCTCAATGGTTCAATCCCTTCATGGTTGGGTGACTTGACGTCTTTGAAAATCCTTAATTTGTGGCAAAATCAACTCTCTGGACCCATTCCAATTGAATTAGGGAATTTGAAGTCTCTCACTGATTTACTTTTGAGTGAAAATCAACTCAATGGACCCATTCCTACTGAATTAGGGAATATGAAGTCTCTCACTAGATTAGCTTTGAGCCAAAATCAACTCAGTGGTTCAATTCCTTCTTCGTTGAGTAATTTGAAGTCATTGAAAATCCTTTTTCTGTACATAAATCAACTCTCCGGACCCATCCCTTTTGAATTAGGGAATATGAAATCTCTAAATGATTTAGATTTGAGCGAAAATCAACTCAATGGTTCAATTCCTTCATCATTTAAAAATCTGAGAAGCCTTCAGAAGTTGAATCTCCATACGAACAAGTTATCCGGTCCTATACCACAAGGAATCGGAAGTCTACAATTGTTTCAGCTATTCCTGAACAAAAATCAGTTGTCTGGCCAAATTCCAAAGGAGTTTGGGGAGATGAAAAGTGTGTTAAATTTAAACTTGAGCGACAACAACCTTTCAGGTGTTATACCTCAAGAGCTTGGATCACTGCATGGCATCCTTACTCTTGACCTATCTAAAAATAGGTTAAACGGGTCATTACAAAGATATATTGGTGAATGGGGAGAAATCAATCACATATGTCTTAGTAAAAACAAGCTCAGCGGAAAGATCCCATCGGAGATCGGTAAATTAACTCAGCTCAATGTTCTTGATTTATCATGGAATTCACTCGCAGAAGAGATACCATCAGAAATTGGAAGTTTAGTAAGTCTGGACAGGATGAATCTTTCTCACAATAGGCTATCTGGTTCTATTCCTAATGGTTTCCGTAACTTGCCAAGTGGGATCCATATAGACCTGTCTTACAATGAGCTCACAGGTCTGGTTCCCCCTTATGCTGTCTTTCTAAATGTGTCTGGAGAAGCATTACAAGGAAATGATGGTCTGTGTGGAAATGTTACAGGTTTGAAACTTTGTGAAAGTCAAAAGATAATGAAAAAAAATAATCATTTTCATCATAAGCTCATCCTTGTAACTACGGTTCCACTTTTTGCGGCTCTTTTACTTGGTTTATTCATGTGTGGCCTCATTGCTTATCGACGTAGAAAGAGAACTTCTCCACAGAAACCATCAGGCGAAGAAGATGGAAAATTTTTCTCAATAACAAGTTTTGATGGACAGGCGATGTATGATGAAATCATCAAGGCAACAAATGATTTTGATGATGCATATTGTATTGGGATTGGAGGATATGGTACTGTGTATAAAGCTGAGTTACAACCCAACAATTTTGTAGCTGTCAAGAAACTTCATTCATCATCTGAGAATGACGATCAAGGCTTCCTAAATGAGGTACGAGCATTAACAAACATAAGGCACAGAAACATTGTTAAACTCTATGGATACTGCTCCCATGCTCGTCACTCATTTTTGATTTACGAATATCTTGAGAAAGGAAGTCTAAAATCGCTTTTAAGTAGCGATATCACAGCAAAGGAATTGGATTGGCTGAAAAGGGTAAGAATTGTTAGGGCTGTAGCGAATGGTTTGGCTTATATGCACCATGATTGCACACCTCCTATAATTCATAGAGACATTTCTGGAGCTAATATCCTTCTTGATTCTAATTATGAGGCGCATATCTCGGATTTCGGAACAGCGAAGCTTCTAAAGCTGGATTCATCCAATTGGACTGCGGTTGTAGGCACCTATGGCTATGTTGCACCAGGTAACTACCATATATTTTCAGAGTTATATATTCGTACTTTTTCTCAAGTTTCAGATTTATCTATGTTTACATTGAATCATGATCTGATATAACAATTTTATAATTTTATTCACTTGTTTCTTTCCATGTAGAGCTTGCTTATACGATGGTGGCGACAGAGAAATGCGATGTGTATAGTTTTGGAGTTGTTGCACTAGAAGTGATTATGGGAAAGCATCCTGGAGAACTTATATCATGTCTACCAACATTGTCTACTGATGATCTATTGCTAGCCAATGTAAGTGATAGACGGATTCCGCAACCATATTCTCTAGTTGAGAAACTAGCTCATTCAATTTTGAATGTCTCTCGGGCATGTTTGAACTACAATCCACAGGAAAGGCCAACAATGCGCCAAGTCAAAGATTTATTGTCAGTGGATGATCGACTTTGGATGAAGATGCATGTATCGGTAACTTAAGGCTAGCTTGATCAATTTTGCATGATGTCTAGTCATAACTTTAAGGCACCTTTTATGTTTTTTTTCTTGTCCTGAATTATGTTGTAGATTGCTACCTTTCTAGAGTAATACAGTTACGTGTATTATGGATCTCTTTAGTAATTTCTTAAAATTATGCTAGTTTTAAAATTAAAAAATTACCAAGTTGAAATTTGTATATCAGTTATAATTTATTCGTACTCATTTCAAGAAATTAAGTAAACAGTGAGTGCGCACAAAAGATATTCAAAAATGTCAAATCACCCAATGATGGAAGTCTGTTAATTTGTCAAAAAGATGGCACAGACAGGAGAAGAATGTTAGCTAAAGGAAATTTGTCAAAAAAGAAGACCTTGGAAGTATGTTAATTTGTCAAAAAAAGATGACCTAAGGTATTGAGTAACCAATGTACTGGTGTTTTCCGATAGGAAAAAAGATGACCTAAGGTATCTAATTTCTCCTTCCTGTGCTTAGTGAAAATGATAGAGGTGGCAACATGGGCAGGTCGATTGGGTTTAGTAAGAGCACAAGGTGCAACAATGAGGTTGTGAGCTCTTCATTTCAGTCTCATGGGTGTCACATCACCTTACATCCTCTTCACAATTAAACCCCCTTTCACCAAAAACTAACTTCAACTTACTTATTTGAGGCCCACCACTTACAACTTTATTTTTTTTATTCAAATTTTCAACTAAACTAAATTAATTTTATTCAAATAAAAATATAAATTACATTTAAAAAAAAAAACTTTTAAAAAAAGTAATACAAAAAACATAACTTAAAAACCTTACCAATTATTTAAAACCCAAATTCAACCCATTACCCAGCCTACTTTCAACTACTTACATATCATATCCATTACCCAGCCCGCTTAAAAAAAAAAAAAAAAAAAAAAAAAAAAAAAAAAACCTTATCTTCCTTGAAAACCTGCAAACTCACACACATATTCTCACTTTATACCTTTTGTCAAATGCAACGTTCCACTTAAAAAAAAAATAAAAAATAAAAAATAAATAAAAATAAAAATGCAACGTTCCACTTTATACCTTTTGTCAGAAACCTTAGCTCGTCATGCAGACGAGTAAGTGGGAAACGGCAAAGCTCGGCGAGGGGGTTCGGTGCAACAACGAGCTCGGCGAGGGTAAACGACGAGTTGCACCTTGTGCTCTAATGGGTCAAGACGGTTAACTTCTTGGTACGGGTCCAGTTGGTTTGCCAAAAACACCTTTGGTCCAGAATTTCATTAAATGTTATTAGAAATAATTAGTGTGACACGTATGATAACAAAGTACATATTCTTATCAACAAATGATATTGAATAAATTGTACACTATGTGAAACCTTCAACCCCCTTTGACCCGTTCCTTTAACTAACCAACTTGTTTGACCCATCAAAGATGAAACATATTCTACATTGACTCATTCATACTTTAATGGGTCAGAATTTCCATGGCTATAAAACAATATGAGAATGTGAATAAATGGTTGGTATATGTGAATTGAATGAGCTTGAAGAAAAATATAGATCTTGACTTAGTCAAAAGGAATTGAAGATGGTCCTCCAACATCACCCAGCATTATGCCACTTTAAAATGAATGGTAAGGAAGCAATAGCTACAAAGTGCAGTGGACCACACAAATAATGTTAGCAACTATGAGATCACCCAACAATAAATCTGTAGTTATTGGAATTTTTTAAAATTTTATTTTTTCAGAACAATTCATGTATTATAAACATCCTTCCCATAAAAGTTTCCCACCAACAATGTGCAAGCAGTTGTAGAATGCATGGTAAGGAACACAATTTAACTGACATTGGTAAAGCGACGTATTATCTAATGTGACACGCAGTTTCAAAATTGATATATTTTCGAGTTATTAGTTCGTGTAAAGGTTATATCAATTGGCTTGAAGGACTAAGCTTGGCCCGGTTCATCATAACTTCATACAAATGTGTGGAGTTATAGAAAATAAATAAAAGACTACTGATAATGCTTCATTTAATTTATACCTCTGGTTGATTTTGTTTGTCATGAATTCTGAGTTGCTTGAGAGTTGTGAAATCAGAAGTTCAGAACTTGAAGGAATTCTTATGTCAGCATACTCATCCGAAGCCGGCCAGACCATCTCATTCAATTGAAAATGGACAAATGGTGTTTGAATCAAAACCTGGCAGTTTCATTTCGGTACAATATTTCATGGCTTTAACCTATGAGAATATAACTGCTTTCAATTTACTAAGTACAACAATATATTCACATAGCTAATTACAACAAAACCAGAGAGAAAATAGCTAATCTTTGTCATAAATGTCATCAAATCAGTAACTTCCGATATTTTCTTATGTTCCAAGTCAATTTATCATTTAAAAACTTCTTTAGTTTAACACTAATTAGAGACGGACCCAAGAATCTTTTAGAGGGTGTTGCACAAATTCTTTTTAATGATTAGGCTGAAAAATAGAAGACATTTAATAGTATAGATTCGGTAGAAGATGTTATTAGGATACGCCATTGTTATATGTGTGGAATTTCTCTTCTTACATTGCTTCTAATGTTTTTTTTGTTGCAAATGGTGAATACTATATTAACTCTCAAAGAATGTACATCGTAAGAATAGAGACAAAGATTTGGACATCACCCAAATCTTATACAAAGCTACACCAGAAACTACAACTATACAATCCAGGCATACTCTATTTTATTAGATATCAGGAAAACTACATCTATATATCTGATAGTACATGACTCTTATGTCTTCTCATTCTTCTTTTCCAAATGATCCAAGCTGCACTATAACAGAAACCATGCCAACTTATACCCTTCATTCACCATTGAAATGCACCTACCATCTAGCTACATTTCCCTTCTTCTTGTTGTTATAATAAATAAACCATGACAATTATAAAAACAGGTAAACACATATGCAGAAGCGTATGAACATCTATAACATATAAAATATTAACATAAACATAAACAAGAATGTACCTTTGGATTCTAGCTAAATAAGAATCAAACTTTAATTATCTTGAACAAGTGATGAACCCTAATTAGGGTTTATATGGATCAATGATTAACCCCTTACCGTTTTGTTAATCGATCCCTTGATAATTACTAATGTGAGTAATTACCTCGTTCTTGTACACACAAACTACTAATGAATTAAAGGTTATGCTAGTAACAAAAACACAAGAACTTTCTTATTGAAAATTTCGATCCAATGAACCCTTATGGGTTTGTGGAGGATCGGCCAAGAAGAGGAAAACAAATAGGATAAAAACTTTTTAGGGTTTTGTGTGTGTGCACAAAATGTGTAAAAGTTTTTACCCTAGGTTTGCTTTTATACTAAATGTAAAACTTTGTGAACAAGTTAGGTTTGGGTTGGGTTTCCCCTCCCCTTTGTTCGACAGGCCATACCCACCCAAGGGGTATTCCGGAACCTTCTTGTCACCTAATTACATTCTAGTCCTTTTCGTTTGTCCGTTAGTCAATTCCGTTAAGTACTAACGACCATTAGCCATTTCTTGCGTTTAAATAATTATATATACAACATTTAATATATATCAATTATTATACTTTAACAAATTATTATACTTTAATAATTATTATACTTTAATTACCTTGTTCTTGTACACACAAACTACTAACGAATTAAAGGTTATGCTAGTAACAAAAACACAAGAACTTTCTTATTGAAAATTTCGATCCAAGAACCCTTATGGGTTTATGGATGATCGGCCAAGAAGAGGAAAACAAAAAGGATAAAAACTTTTTAGGGTTTTGTGTGTGTGCACGAAAGGTGTAAGAGGTTTTACCCTAGGTTTGCTTTTATACTAAATGTAAAACTTTGGGAACAAGTTAGGTTTGGGTTGGGTTTCCCTTCCCCTTTGTTCGATCGGCCATACCCACCCAAGGGGTATTCCAGAACCTTCTTTCACCTAATTACATTCTATTCTTCGTTTGCCTGTTAGTCAATTCCGTTAAGTACAAACGACCATTAGCCATTTCTTGCATTTAAATAATTATACATACAACATTTAATATATATATATATATATATATATATATATATATATATATATATATATATATATATATATATATATATATATATATATATATATATCAATTATTATACTTTAATTCTTGTTTGTAATGAGTGCAATCCCGAGGTCTCGAGTTCGACTCTAGACATACGTATATTAATATTTATCAACAAACTCTAACAGCTCCCATTTGGATATCTATTAATATCATAATGACATTGGTAAGCATCTAGCAACTTAACACGTCAATGCCCCTAGACCAACTCGAGGTAGGTTTTTTTGAAAATTGATTCGTGAAAATCAATATAGTATATATATATATATATATATATATATATATATATATATATATATATATATATATATATATATATATGTATGTATGTAGGAAAGGGTTACCTTGATCAGGGACTCTTTAAACTAAGTACTGTAACAAATGACAATGTTATTAATAATAATAACGCGGGCACTAGCACCGCTTCTGTGTATATGATTGATCCTTCTTTCTTATGGCATTCTAGATTAGGCCATGTTAATTTCCGTTCCTTGCAAAGAATGATAAACTTAGGCATGTTGCCTAAATGTACAATGGATAAAATATCCAAGTGTGAAATTTGTGTTGAATCAAAATACACAAGTCATTCACATAAATCTGTAGAAAAATCAAATGAAATACTTGGTTTAATTCATACAGATTTATGTGATTTCAAAGCAACACCATCAAGAGGAGGAAAGAATTATTATATTACTTTCATTGATGATTGCAGCAAGTTTTGTTATGTGTACTTAATAAATACCAAAGATGAAGCCTTGAATATGTTTAAGACATATAAGGCAGAAGTTGAAAATCAACTAGACAAAAAGATCAAAATTCTAAGGTCTGATAGAGGAGGAGAATATGAATCCAATGACTTTGCTGAATTTTGTTCTACTTATGGTATTGTACACCAAACAACAGCCCCATACACCCCACAACAAAATGGTGTAGCTGAACGTAAGAATAGAACATTGAAGAACATGATTAATTCAATGTTAATTACTTCAGGGGCTCCTCATAGTCTATGGGGTGAAGCATGTCTTGCTGCAAATACAGTGTTGAATAAAATTCCTCATAAAAAGAGTGACAAATCTCCATATCAATTATGGAAAGGAAAGCAACCTTCTTATAAAAGGATGAAAGTGTGGGATTGTTTGGCAAAGGCTCAAATACCTTTACCAAAGAGAACCAAACTTGGACCCAAAACAGTTGATTGTGTTTATCTCGGTCCAGCAAAGAATAGTGCTGCTTATAGGTTCCTGGTTTACAAATCCAATGTAGAGCATATAAGCAAAAACACAATTATAGAATCTGCTGAAGCAGATTTCTTTGAGAATATCTTTCCTTATAAGGATAAAGAGAAACAAATCTCAAATCCAAGGAAAAGAGTATTTGATGATCAATTGTCTCTAGATCAAAGAGAAAACAATTCTGAGGTTCAACAAGAGAATGATGAACCTAGAAGAAGTAAGCGTGCAAAAGTCTCTAAAGACTTTGGACCAGATTATATGACCTATATTGTGAATGAAGAACCACAAACATATAAGGCTGCTATGGAGTCATCAGAAGCACCTTATTGGCAAGAGGCTATTCAAAGCGAAATAGACTCAATTGTGCATAATAATACATGGAAATTGGTTGATCTACCTTCGGGACATAAACCAATAGGCCATAAGTGGATCTTCAAAAAGAAACTAAGACCTGATGGTACCATAGAGAAGTATAAGGCTTGTTTAGTAGCAAAAGGATACCGTCAAAAAGAAGGTCAAGATTTCTTTGACACTTATTCACCGGTTACAAGGATAACCTCCATAAGAACGTTAATGGCAATAGCTGCAATTCACAACCTGATTATACATCAAATGGATGTGAAAACTGCGTTCTTAAATGGTGAATTAGATGAAGAAATCTATATGCAACAACCCGAGGGGTTTGTAGTCAAAGGTCAAGAGCATAAGGTATGTAAATTGGTTAAATCTCTTTACGGCCTTAAACAAGCTCCAAAACAATGGCATGAGAAGTTTGATAACACTCTTTTATCAAACGGCTATCAAATAAACGAATGTGATAAATGTGTCTATGTTAAACAATACAAAAATGCATTTGTCATTATTTGTTTATATGTAGATGATATGTTGATCATGGGAACAAATATGGATGTTATAAACCAAACCAAGAAAATGCTTCATTCTTCATTTGAGATGAAAGACATGGGAGAAGCAGATGTCATTCTTGGTATAAGGATTCAAAAGAATTCCAATGGATACATCCTTACCCAATCTCATTACATTGAGAAGACCCTTAAGAAATTTGGGCACTATAATGATAGACCGGTTGTAACTCCCTTTGATCCTAAGGTTCAACTCAAGAAGAACAAAGGACAAAGTGTATCTCAGTTACAATATACACAAGTACTAGGAAGCTTGATGTATATAATGAACTGTACACGACCGAGTTTGGCATATAGTGTAAGTCGGCTTAGTCGATATTCACATAACCCTGGGAGAGATCATTGGGAGGCACTAGTCAGAGTGCTTCAATATCTTAAGCATACAATGGCTTATGGGTTACATTACACTAAATATCCTCCTGTGTTAGAAGGATTTTGTGATGCAAATTGGATTTCCAATCATAATGAAGGAAAGTCCACAAGTGGCTATGTATTTACACTTGGAGGGGCTGCAGTTTCATGGAAATCATCTAAGCAAACTGTGAATACCAGATCAACAATGGAAGCAGAATTTGTAGCCTTAGACAAAGTTGCTGAAGAAGCAGAATGGCTTAAAAGCTTTCTAGAGGGTATTCCCTTGTGGCCAAAACCTGTGACTGCTGTGTGTATACATTGTGATAGTATGGCTGCTCTTACCAGAGCAAAGAATCAAATCTATAACGGCAAGTCAAGACATATAAGACGTCGCCACAATACGATAAAGGACTTGTTAAGAAATGGAATCATTTCCATCGACTACGTTAAGTCAAAGGAAAATATAGCAGATCCTTTGACAAAAGGCCTTTGTAGAGAACAAGTCATATTTACATCGAGGGGTATGGGCTTAAAGCCAACACAATGAGTAACTACTCGGCGGAAACCTAACCTAGCAAAATTGGAGATCCCATGGTCTAGGTTCAATAGGAAAACTATATCCCTTTGTGATTATCTAGTGATTTTGTTTTAAAATTTGAACAAAATTTAACATCCTGTTCATGGTAATTTTTGCTTAAGAATGTAATACGAAAAAATTTATGGAGGTTATTTAATTTTTTAGTTTATTGTCAGCTGGTGTAGCAATCACGGTCGTATCATTAACGTTCTAGGAACCTATTGACAATAGAGGCGAGAATAGTAAGTACAGGTTTCCCCATCAAGTGGCATGCCTTTTATTTGTTTCTTGGAATTTGTATATCATCTAATCTTGGTTCTTTTCAGCACTCCTCACACAAAATGCATGCAATACTACTTCAAAACACCCAATATGCACGCCTCACACAGCTGAGAGGTACCAAGCACAGAGATTCAAGAAGGTGTGGTCCCCAGTTGTGGAGTAATTGATCAACATATAAGCATGTATTTTTAAAGAAGAGCCCAAGTTGAATGAACTTCAAAGAATGATTAGAAATATAAACAAGTTATGGCAATACGAAGTGACATAAATTTGTTAGTGAGTAGTTTGTAGACGTCTAACACCAAGAATTAGACATTTTATTGTTTATTTCTTTTTTACAAGCACACGGTTTTTGTATCATAAATACGGAGTATAAGTTTGTAATAGCAGCTGATGCAATAAGTGGGGGTTATGTTAATCTTCGGATAAGACGGGTCGGTTATTTATTATTTGGATGGCCAAGGTACAATTAGTGTAGCAAGTATAGTATGTAAGCCTTTGGAAATTGATAACGAGGTGTGTAGCTAATTTGAGAATATTTAACCTTAGCGTTGGGATATTTAAAAGCTGTAGCTGCCGAATGGTCGATTATTTGTAAAGATTATACAGATGGGTTTGGAGTTCAAATTCAGTTGAAGTTTACTCTAATGTTGTCTAAAGGGTGTTTGGCTAATGTTGTCTAAAAGGACTGTTTTGTGTTGCTGTCTAAAGGCGTGTTTGGTTGTTGCTGTTTATGATTACTGATCTCTAAAGGAGCATTTGGCAACTGTTGTCTTAAGGGGTGTTTGGCTACTGATGTTTATAGGAATGTTTGGTATTTGTTTAAGGGGGTGTTTGGTTACTGTTATTTACATTTAGCTGCTAATGATATTTACATTGAGCTGCTAATGATATTAAAGAGTGCATCAGTTGGTGCTTTCACTCTTGGTCTTTTCAATATAATATGAAAAGTTGACATTGGTGTAAGACAAAGTATGTCCAACATTTCTTTATTTATCATTGTAATTATTTAGTGTTTCTCATTTTTTATTTTTTTTAAATATCCTTTTTATTTATATTGATGACAGAAAAACTGCGACTCACGTTTGACCATTAATGCCTATAATAGTATACTTTAATTTGCAAGCTCTAACTTTGCATACACTAACTATATAGATTGCAGTTTTACACTATGTTCTCTACTTTTTATGTAGAGGAAAAGTAAAGTAAATGGAATGTATAGAAAGTGGTAATGAAAGAAAATAAAAGATTGTTAAAAATTTGATAGTGTTCTTGAGTTTTAAGAAGAAAAGTAGGAAAGTAATGAAATAAATGTTATTTGACAATTATGCCCTCAATCATGTATTTAATTGTTGCTTAAGTTAAATTAAATAAAGGACAATTTTGTCATAATACATGTATTGATTTTGTCCCATTCACTTTCATCCCAAAAATGGGATGAAAGTTTACCCACTACTTTACTTCCAATTTCCACACTTTACATTCACTTTCCCTCTCAAATAAAACTTAAGAACACACCATTTTTTTGTTTTCTTTACTTACTTTCACTTTCCATCTCAAATCACAACTTGAGAACATCGTGTTAAGCTTTCATTGTGCAAGTCAAAACAAAATTTTGTACATAAAGATGATCATGTCCATGCAACAATTATATACAAACCCTTACTACATGTGTCAAACATAATTTAAAAACAAAAATTAAGAATCGTGATGTAAAAAAAAAAAAAAAAAAAAAAAAAAAAAAAAAAAAAAAAAAAAACCTTATTTTATTTCTATTAGATAAAAAAAAAATTAAACTTTTTAGAAAAAACCCTGTGCGTGTGTATTTTTTGGACAGACATTTTGTAGTAAGGACTGATAAGTAATTACCTATCCTATGTATGAATTAGTTTACCCTATAAGTAACTCATGTCTAATCCTTGTGTACAACCTTATAACTATATTTCATTGAAAGAAAATTATTAACATGATGTAAATTACCATGACATATTTTAGGTAAAGGAATTAAAAGAGAAGACAGTTCAAAAGATGAATGAAGTTGTGTTACCTCTACACAAAGATGAAACTCCTTATGACGGTGTTTGGGATTGTATTTTTAGGTAAATTATATGTTTTTTTATTGATCATCAATATGTAGTTATAATATTTTATAGCAATTTCAAACTTCCCACAGATAAACACTAATAAATTTTGTGACTAATTTTAATAATAGACCCCGTGCGTGCATGGGTCTTTGACATAAATCGCATTAACGAGGTTTTGACATAAGTCGCATTCTAACATGAATTTTTGAAAAAACCCCGTGCGTGCACGGGTATTATAATACTATATATAAATCACTAGTCACTTTGATTATATATATATATATATATATATATATATATATATTTGATAAGAGTTTAACAGTATTTCGCATAATAGTTTTCTTCAAGTCACTTTGTGATTTATTCGCATAAAGTAAAAAACAAAATCAAGCAGGAATGGAAATTAAACAACTCGATATGCTAAAAACGTAGGTAAACAGAGATATTTACGTGGACTTCAAGGTTGTACCTTAGTTTGGTTTCTTGAAATTGTTCATTGTCTTCAAACTTATTTGCATCCATCAGTTTATTAGCTTTTGTAGTTAGCTACTGATAATCTTTGAGAACCTCTCCTTTTGTCTTCGAGTTTCTTTACATCCATTTGTAAACAAATAACAAAATTAATAGTAACAGATGAGGAGGCAATAATCACATAAATAGTTTCTTTACATCCATCAGTAAAGAAATAACAAAATTTATGGGCCATATATAGTTTACTCTATTTTATCTATAATGGGTAAAAATAAGTTAAGAATGGCTAAAATTTTAAAAAGAAACTAATCAAATGAGCCAAAAGTCCTCTAAACTGTATGTGTAATGTATGAAACCCCTAATATCACTATAATTCAGAATTATATATATCAGGTATAATAACTTTTGAAATCAAGTTAATTTACCTAAACTGGTCGATTTTTATTTTATCTTCAACGGGTCAAATGCTTAAAAATATATGAATTATGTATTTTTTTTCAGATGATTAATTATGAAACACTAAACGTAAATACAGACATGGATCAACTAAATCTGGAAAACGACGCACCTCATTTTTTAGGTCATTTTTCAGCAACTCTCTAATAAAGTGCTTATCACCTGTCATCTTGAATGTAGTGCATACGTACCACTCATGTTCCAGGTTATAGTCTGCAATATCAATACTAAAACCAAATTTCCGGCCAACCGATTTCTCAACAGCAACTGGGTAGGTCTCAACATATCCAGCCTAATAAGTATCACACAGTCAAATTTAGAGTAAATTATGAGTTCTATTAATATAACACACCCCAAAAATCATAAGAATCCAAACTTTACCAACAATCAAAATCTAATTGATCATCTAAAACATTTATTCTTGGTATACAAATTGACAGAATATGTAAACAGAGATCAAACAAATCTTATAAGTTGGGAACCTAATAAACACGGTGATGAAGCAACAACAAAGATGAACCTTTCGTTCATCTGATATCAATTCACAAAAAGAAGAAACGATTAAGAAAAATTGAGTGTAGAGTCTTACCTATATAAAATTTATTCTGTACACCAATTGGAAAATCGATTTTATGATTTAGGGTTAGGATCGATTGAATCTGATTTAGGGATCGGAGTGAATCTGATTAACGTTTGATTCCTAAAGGATTGGGGTAATTATGTTTTCTTTGTTATTTTAAATTACATAATAAACCCTTCAGTATTTTTAATTACCCCGCCTTCACAAAGTTTTTAATCTTTCAATTTTTGACACATGTATTTTTTGGCAGATTTTTTTTAAAGAAAAACGAATTTACACACATTTGCCAAATAAGGGATTATTTAAGTTTTTTTAATTGTAAAAACTTAAAAAAATAAATAACTATTAAAAAAATATTACTAAATAAAGTATGAATTGATTTTTTTGAAATGGAAAAATTCCAATAAGGGTTTTATTTTATTATATATATATATATATATATATATATATATATATATATATATATATATATATATATATATATGTAAAACCCTAAAATCTGAAACATGTGAAATACCCAAAATACCCATCTAATTTTAAACTTTTGAAAAGGCGAATAATAATTCAAGACATCGCAATGCATTATAACCTAAGTTTAATAATAACTATTAAATTAAATTACATCACACAATAATACAAATCTCCTATGGGCCGAAATTCTTTTATTTTGTACAAATATATCATTTATCATTTTTTAAATATGGCAAACTAATTTGATAAGAAAACATGCAATTCACTTCCCATAATTTCTGCTAATTACCCATAACGTGGACCTACTCATTCTCCAACTATCTCCCATATATCACGACATATCCATATTTGATAACTCCCCCATTCGTTTTTTTTATACAACCGAATATTTATTTCCATATCTCACAAAAACCCTAAAACTAAACCTAGAAAACTAAGTGGCGGCTACCCTTCTTTTCTCTCATTCCTGTTCGATCAAAGGCATGCAAACGGAGTCTCGTGTGTGGCTTGTTTGTGTTGGCGTGATCATGGTGGGTTCCTGTTCGATATAGGCTTGGACGTGGGTGTTTATATTTCGATCAAGGGTGGTGTTCGATTTTGGTATTTCAGGTTCGACGAGGGTGTTGGTTGCCTTGAATTCGGTTTGAGTTTTGGCCTTTGATACTCGTTCCTTTTGACTGATCATCGGAGAGTTGTTTTGGTTCGACTTTGTGGGTTCTTGATTCGTATTCTGTCCTCTAGTCGACTACAAGGTATCTCATCCATCCATCCTTCATTTTGTTCTTTCCTTTCGACATACGCATGATTCGAATATACTATGAAACATGCATTTATCGATCATTATTTCTGTTTTGAGATCATTCGAGACATGTGTAATTCGATCATGAGCTAGTTATGTAATAAGCATTTGTTTCGTTAAATCGGTATATGGACAACATATATAAACGCCACCGGAAAAGATAAATATGCATATGAATGGACGTCACATGAAATGATAAAAACTGAATGATAAATATGTCTATCTATCCTGTTTCTGTTTTCCATTTTGAACTAGTACTCATGCACACCTATACCGGGGTATTTAAATGGTGACGTGATTCTCTTTTGTGCTTTCGAAAATCCTAAAATAAATGTGAATAAATAAAGAAGGCCATGCATGTGGATATACTTAATATAAGAATCGGTTATAATATGATTTTATGAAAATGGTGGAGCATCAACTGAATGTAAATGTCTGTGTCATATATATAATAAGAATAAGAGGAAAGCATGCTTGTGGTGTCGTATTTCGAGTCGTCACGGCATAAATATTAATATCGTGGGTACGCTAATAAGTTATATAAAATTATAATGACGGGGTCTAAAATTATCGTCTTGATATAAAATTAGAGTATAAACTTTAAAATAATTTAATTTGACATTTTTAATATTTAATTTTGATAATTTACATTTTGACCATAAATTGACTTAATTTGCCCTAAAATATTATATTGGTCATTTTAACTTTAAATATCATTAAATGCTCATTATAACCTTAAATTATTAAATTATGATTTCGGGGAACCTATTAAATATAGAAACTTACTAAATCGGGGAAAGTTATTATTTTTGGAAAGTGGCTATAAATAGAAAGTTACCTAAAATGGTTAAATTACTTTAAGAGGAAACTTGCTATCTTTGGAAGGTTACTAGTTTTGGAAAGCTACTATAAAAGGAAAGTTTCTAAAAAGGAAATGCCGACTAAAATATGTAATATGATTTAAAATGAGTTATTAATAAGACGATCATGAATTCGTGTAGATCCGCTGAAGAAGGAGTTGCTTCCAATCTTTATGTTTTCTGTTATGTTTGCCCTTGCGGTCTAAGGTACAGATATTCTAATCTTTCAGTAAGGTTTCTCATGACTCGTGATCCGTTTCTTTTGCCACTACTATGACTTCTGACCTTTGTATATCTGATATCTTTGGTTCATCTGTTATGATAATTTGATATGAAAACCTTTTGAAAATATAACTTGATGTTATGGAAGGAAACTGTTTTGAAATGACAATCTATGATTTTGATACGAAACCAGTTTTAAATGAAGGATAAATTGGCTTTTATGAAGAATGTTTTAAAAATGGATATTTTTGTGATAGAAATGGATAAATGATTTGTAAAGTTTTTAAATCTGTTTTCTCCTAACTCTTTCATGTTTTATTATGAACTTATGAAACTTGATAATGAATATTTTGGGCATGAACCATTGATATGACTTCTGATATTATGACCTTTGATATTCTGAACCTTTGATATGACTTCTGATATTCTGAACCTTATGATATGAACCTCTGATTTAAACTCTGATTATGAACCTTTGCCATTTGTGAACCTTTGACTTGAACCTTTGTTATGCACCCTATATCGAAGACCTTCTGATTCTGATTATGATTATGGACCTTGATTCTGATTCTGTGATGATGACCTTATACTCTGACCTTCTGTGTTGACCTACCCAGTTAGATACCCGAGCCATTTCACTAGGCATGGGGGTTCCATGTCCGTGTCAGTGATGCACCTCTGACATGACTCTAGGGCAGTAGAGTGATGTTCTGCCACGTCCCCTTTCTGTTATATGATGTGCACACTTCATGATATGATTTATTATGGCCAATCTGATTTATGTGGGGGCGTATGGATGCATCCTAGATCTGTTCTGTTATCTGTCATATATTATATTATTATCTGGTCTGGTTAATGTGGCGTATGTGCAATATGCGTCCTTCACATTTCTGGGAGCTAGCTACTCCATGGTTACTATTATGATGCAGGATATGTTTGAAGAACATGACATGATATTTCTGTTCTGGGCTCGTTGGTAGATGACTGACCGAACCTTACCTGACCAAACCTTATTTGACTTAACCTTACCTTACTTTACCCTTTATTTCTCTTACCTTTGTTTATACTGATGAGGCGAAAAATGATCCGTTTTTAGGGGTCATTTAAGCCCGAATCCGACTTTATTTGATCAAATATTGCCCTAAATCGTTCCTTTTGTGATTTTAGGTGTTTGGAGAGTGAATTCTGGAAAAGAAGCCATTTTGGACGTTTTTGGAGCATAAAAGTGAAGAAAACGGCAAAGTATCAATTTTCCATGCTGAAGACACTAGGTGACGGCGTCAAGAGTTATACACTGACAGCGTCAGACATCATGAATAAAACACCGTAGTTGATGACGGCGTCAAAAGTCATCCTGACGGCGTCAAAGTACAAAGAATAAAATACCGTAGGTGGTGACGGCGTCACACATGCCGTCATAAGGAGATCAAGGCCGTCCGAGGAAGAATTTGGCGGCGAGGTGACGGCGTCACATGGTTGTCTTGACGCCGTCAGCCCAGTTTTCCTATATATAGTTTTCTAGTTTTTTCATTAAAGGAGGGGAAGTTTTGGTGAAACCCTAAAGACGAATTTGGTGTATCTTTTACAGGTTTTTCAAGGGTTCCAAACCCTTGATACCTTGCATTGTAATTGAGATAAGTGTTCTTCTAATTCAATCAATATGTCTATGTGTTGGTTGTTTATATCTTGTTCTTGTCTCAATTCCATTATGCTAGGCTAGATCTCTTTTGTGTTTGCTTAGATCTAATGAAACCTAGATGTTGATTATGTGTTGATTACTTGTCTATTCTTGTCTTGGATGAATGATTTTATATGTTAGGCTTAAGAAAACTGGAAGATCTCCAAATGGTAACATGCTTGAACGTCTTAAGAAACATGAACCGAGGCGTACTAGGTCTTTATTGGTTGTATTTAATGCATGAGCCACTGTTTATAATCCCTATAGTTGTGCTGGGTAATGGTGTAGGAGGAGATAAGAGCTCATAGAGTTGGGGAGTTATGTATGCCACCCCACGAATGGTATTAAGGAATACAATCCGTCATCCATACAAGTATAACAAGTAATTAACGTGTAAAAGATATCTAGGGAGTAGTGAAGTCTAAGTAAACACAATTTCTCCAATTACTGCTCACAACCTTTGTATAATTTAGTTTAATTTCATTTTCAGTATTTTATTTTGATTATATATTAGTTTTGGGTTAGTTGAATAGCAACTAATTCCGCCCATTCCTCCAAAACCCGAGATTTTACTTGCTTTCATAAAAATATAAAAGTACAAAAATAATCATCCCTCACCTTTAGAACTATTAATTAGGTTTTCTAATCCTAGCGACACTATTCCTAAGCTGAACGATCAATCCCCCGGTACTTGTCACTATACTATACTACAACGATCAGGTACACTGCCTGGTGGGGGTTGTAAGCTTCTCGAGATCCCTCGAGAGGTAAAGCCTGTTGCGATTCCCACGCATCAAGTTTTTGGCGCCGCTGCCGGGGAATAGTTATTGTCTAGGTTAGGATTTCTTTTTATTAGGTCTACTTGCTAGATTTCTTTCTAGTAAGATTTTATTTTTATTTTTTAGGTCTTCTTTAGTCTATCTTATTTCTTCGTGCCTTTGTTCGTAACTCTTTACCATCCGACATCATGGAAGGTGGTAACATCTTTGAACCCATCATCCCACCACAACAAAACCCACCATTAGAACCCCTTAGGCCCCGAACCTTAGGAGAGTATTCCCGACCTAGCCACCAAGGCTACCGAAACACCATTGAGCTCACCGGAGACAATGTGATCCCCTTGCGATCCGACACCATCCGGTTGGTGCAAAGCGGATGTGCACTCCATGGACTTCGTTCCGAAGATCCAAACCAACACCTTAAGGACTTCCTTAAAATCGTAGATTCCATAGACCTAGGTGTTGAAACTAGAGAGACTACCCGTTTACGCCTATTCCAATTCTCTCTACGGGATCAAGCTAGTCAATGGCTTGAGCGTTTACCCGCGGGATCCATCACCACATGGGATGATCTCACCACTCGTTTCCTTGCTCAATTTTTCCCACCGGGGAGAACTACTAAGCTTAGGAATGACATTTTGATGTTCCAACAACGTCAAAATGAATCTCTTTATGAAGCATGGACTCGTTTCAAGGACTTACTCCAAAAAGTCCCTCATCATGGCATAGATCTTTGGCTCCAAGTCCAAATCTTCTATGACCATATCGACATCTCCACGAGGCGAACCATTGACCAATCGGCCGGTGGTAAGCTACGTGATCTTAGTGCGGAACAATCATGGGAACTCATAGAAGATCTTGCTCTCTATGACAACGAAAGTTGGAATGATCCCCGTGATTTGAACAAAACGGTCAAGGCAATATCTTTGCCTTCGAACAATTCCAGCACTCCCGACCGTAGGATCATGGAACTTGAGGAACAAGTCAAGTTTCTCATGAAATCTTACGAAGCTCCGAAGCATTCAAGCCAAGTGAACAAAATCACTTCTTCATGCGAATTATGTAGTGGTCCCCATGACACTCGTGATTGTGTGGAACTCCCCGGAACAGCTTTTGCAGACTACGCATCCACGCGTACCGACAAAGCGGGAGATAAGTGGTACCCTTTCAAGCCCGAGCCAAACACATACGGTGATTCATACAACCCCTCATGGAAAAATCACCCAAACCTTAGGTGGAAACAAAATCAACCCAATTCTTCCAATCCGCCTAATCGTTATCAACCAAATGGTCCACCATCCAATCGTACTTTCAACAACAATCCTTCTAACAACTATGGTAGTACCAACAATCTTGAAGGATTGATGTCAAAATTCATGGCATCTCAAGAAGCCCGCATAGCTAGGTTCGAAACCGAATTAAACCAACAACAAACGGAGATGACCAACAAGATTGACAACTTGTTGAAAGCCCTCAACAACCAAACATTAATCACACCTAGGAATGACACTAGGAACACCAATAGTGGAATCCAAATTAAGGACCCCTCATCATCCAAACATGTCCACTTTGTCAATGTTGTCACCATTAAGCCGATAGATAAGGAGATAGAGGAGAGTGACAAGGATGAAGTTAGAGTAGAAGCCGATAGCGAGGATGAGAGTAGGGAAGTTGAGGTTAATAAGGATGAGGAATTGGAGGAGGTAGAACCTATAGAGGAATACTTTGATAAGTTGCCAACCGAGGAAGAACGGGAATACCATAAGGATTTATTCGATAGTCCCGAGAAAACATATGTCTTTGGCGACCCCCTTATCAAAATGGGAGACCCCTCTAACATTAACATCCCATGTAATATCGGGCACATGCATATATGGAAAGCTTATGTCGACCTTAGATCCCCCGTGAACATCATGACTAGAACTTATTACAATTGGGTGATGAAGAAGCAACTCAATTTTAGGATGATGCCCGGTAAAAATTGGATAAGTAATTTTGCAGGAAGAGTTAAGGGAGTACATGTGATTATAGGGAATCTCACCTATGAGATTGATTTTATGATAGTTGAAGACACTCGTCCGGTGATAGATGCTTGCCTAAGCCAAATAATATTCGGGAAACCATTTGTTGAGGCCACTAGGATGAGTTATGATCCGACTTTAGGGATAGTTAGGTTCAAGAAAGATAATGAAGAGGTTGCTTATCAAATGCCCTACAAGATCGAACAATACCGCCTTCTCTCTAATTTTGAAAAGGAACATAAGCAAGCGGCTTATTATAGGAATGAGGAGGATAGACGTAAAGGAGTAGAGTATGTTAGAAATAGGATGCTTGGTTTCTACAAAGAGTGCCTGCAACTAGGTCCGGAATACAAAACTGGTTTCGAAGACGACCTAGAGAGTGGAACCAATGATGAAATCACGTAGTAACCCATGACTTTGAGTCTAGCTACAAGACTCGTAAATAAAGAAAAGCGCTTCTTGGGAGGCAACCCATGTTTTGTGTGATTTTATTTGTTTGATAGTTATTTGCTTCCGTATGCATGTTTTATTTTTATTGTTGGATGATCATGTTTCTCAATTGAAATGTGGAAATACTTTATTATGTTGTTTGGCCTAGTCTTAACTTCAACCTAAAGGTATTTTTGCAAAAGATAAGTGTAAGGGGAAACCCCAAATATGTTTTTAAGAAACAAACCGATCATGATTCTCTACAATATTAAATGAACATGTATATTCGTATTTGTTAGAGTCAAATGCTTGTATTGAGTCATAATGAAGTTTTGCAGGATTTTCCAGGAAGTAGGACAAAGTTTTTCCAGAAATTTTCCGGAAACTTAACATAAGAATTTCTGCAGGTCTATTCTGACGGCGTCAGAGTATTACTCTTGACGGCGTCAGGAGTTAAAAATCTGGAAATTTTACCGGTTTTGTTTTTCTAACGGAGTCTTATGGTTTTTGTGAATTATTAAGTTTTATAATCTCCAGGAAATCTGCAAACTTCATTCCACAAGCATTATATCTTACTTTGTTTTCTAGGATTTAGTAACTTATATAGGATGCCGCCGATTTTACGCGAGGTTGTCTTGTCTATTGTTGTCAGGATTTACAGGTTATTTATGACAAGAAGATGATTTATATTCTGGAAGGGAAGCTTTGATTGTTCGTTTTCTTGGAGGAAGATTTAACCTGGCCAACCTATAATCCATACCAAGCGAATCAGGGGAGTATTTAATTTCATTCTCTTTACTTTTTTCACTTTTACATTCTTTACTTGAACATTGGGGACAATGTTCATCTTAAGTGTAAGGGGAGGGTAAAAAGATGATACCTTACATATGCACTTTCGCTTGAGTTTGTTTTGTTTGATAGTAGATGTGTAATAAAACTATGAGAAATACTTGTTAGTGTAATTTTAGCGCCAAATTTAAAATTTTTTACAACATTTAGGAGTGAAACTTTAGCCATAGCAAGCGTCTCATGGATAGGAGGTTGTATGACTAGCACATAACCGTATATTCAGAAAAATTTTCCACCAAAAAATGTGAGGTTCGCCTTTAGATTTGATAGGAAAAGCATTCATTATTAGTGCTTATGAGTGTACCGGTAGCATTTAGATTCTAGAACTTGCGTTAGTGATGCATCCCGAGACCGCTAGTGAGACTACATTCGTGTGGTAGGATTTACTACATGATAAGAGGCATTAGGATCACCCTTGTGTTAAACCCGTATCATAATTTCTTGACCATTTAAGTCATATTACTTGGCTAGTTAAGTCAACTAATTTTTCCCACACCCTTTGCGTTGTACTCATTTTTAGTACACGAAACCCCTAGTACACCCCTCCGAGCCTATCTTTTCGTTTCTAACTTTAAGCATCTTACTTAAAGGAAGAATTTGTTACACCCCACTTAAATGTACACCCAAATCGCCTTAGCCTTCCGTGTATGCGCTCATTTTTAGTGCATTATTGTTATTTGTTAAACCCTAAGTTAACTTTCTAATTGATTACATGGTTGCTAAGTCGAGTCATATCCTTGTACATATTGTTTTGGGACGATTGGGACTCATGGGTAAGTACTTATTTTATGGAGTAATGGGGAAGAACATCATATTATTACCCCCATATGTACGTTAATCTTAAAAGTGCTCCAAGTGTTTTGATTTTCTTAATTCGAGTCATTAGATTAGTCAAATGTAAAGTATGTAAAGACTCAAGTGTAAGGGGAATGCTCATACCCCTATGATGTATTATTTTGGATGGTAGGGTAAAAGTGTATGCAAAAAAAAATAGAAAAGAAAAAAAAAAAAATACGGACTATCATCCCGTTTTTATTCTATGTTCATTTTATGTTTTAGTTATTTTTCATTTGTTAGCTTAAGTCGAGTCTAGTCTTGGCTTAGCAACGCCATCTTGTACATGTAATTAACCAAGATTGTTAACTCGCCACCAGTAAAACTTCCTTTATCCAACAAAACCGTGTAATTCATATCCCTATACCTAACGTTACAACCCTTTAAAAGACCTCTTTGATAGTTTATCCTAGGTGCTTACGCCATGTGGTGGAGGTTTGATCCTTTCCCAAGCCTATGGTAATCTATTTTGCTATGACAGGTAGTGAGAGATATCTTCCATTTCCATAATGTTATATTACTTTATTACACCCGAGAGATGTGAGTATCTAAACACTATTTGTGAGGTGCTTGTGTATGACCTCCGTGCTTGTCTATTGGTCTTTAGTGGAACGATTATTTGTTGTAATTACTTTTATATTAGTGTTAAATGACCCCTAACTTGTCTTTTGAGTAGAATAAAAGCTCATTTGCTTGAGGACAAGCAAATCTCAAGTGTAAGGGTATATGATGAGGCAAAAAATGATCCATTTTTAGGGGGTCATTTAAGCCCGAATCCGACTTTATTTGATCAAATATTGCCCTAAATCGTTCCTTTTGTGATTTTAGGTGTTTGGAGAGTGAATTCTGGAAAAGAAGCCATTTTGGACGTTTTTGGAGCATAAAAGTGAAGAAAACGGCATAGTATCAATTTTCCATGCTGAAGACACTAGGTGACGGCGTCAAGAGTTATACCCTGACGGCGTCAGACATCATGAATAAAACACCGTAGTTGATGACGGCGTCAAAAGTCATCCTGACGGCGTCAAAGTACAAAGAATAAAATACCGTAGGTGGTGACGGCGTCACATAGGCCGTCATAAGGAGATCAAGGCCGTCCGAGGAAGAATTTGGCGGCGAGGTAACGGCGTCACATGGTTGTCTTGACGCCGTCAGCCCAGTTTTCCTATATATAGTTTTCTAGTTTTTTCATTAAAGGAGGGGAAGTTTTGGTGAAACCCTAAAGACGAATTTGGTGTATCTTTTACAGGTTTTTCAAGGGTTCCAAACCCTTGATACCTTGCATTGTAATTGAGATAAGTGTTCTTCTAATTCAATCAATATGTCTATGTGTTGGTTGTTTATATCTTGTTCTTGTCTCAATTCCATTATGCTAGGCTAGATCTCTTTTGTGTTTGCTTGGATCTAATGAAACCTAGATGTTGATTATGTGTTGATTACTTGTCTATTCTTGTCTTGGATGAATGATTTTATATGTTAGGCTTAAGAAAACTGGCAGATCTCCAAATGGTAACATGCTTGAACGTCTTAAGAAACATGAACCGAGGCGTACTAGGTCTTTATTGGTTGTATTTAATGCATGAGCCACTGTTTATAATCCCTATAGTTGTGCTGGGTCATGGTGTAGGAGGAGATAAGAGCTCATAGAGTTGGGGAGTTATGTATGCCACCCCACGAATGGTATTAAGGAATACAATCCGTCATCCATACAAGTATAACAAGTAATTAACGTGTAAAAGATATCTAGGGAGTAGTGAAGTCTAAGTAAACACAATTTCTCCAATTACTGCTCACAACCTTTGTATAATTTAGTTTAATTTCATTTTCAGTATTTTATTTTGATTATATATTAGGTTTGGGTTAGTTGAATAGCAACTAATTCCGCCCATTCCTCCAAAACCCGAGATTTTACTTGCTTTCATAAAAATATAAAAATACAAAAATAATCATCCCTCACCTTTAGAACTATTAATTAGGTTTTCTAATCCTAGCGACACTATTCCTAAGCTGAACGATCAATCCCCCGGTACTTGTCACTATACTATACTACAACGATCAGGTACACTGCCTGGTGGGGGTTGTAAGCTTCTCGAGATCCCTCGAGAGGTAAAGCCTGTTGCGATTCCCACGCATCATATACCTTTTGATATTACCCAAATGCAACATATATTATGTTATCTCTTTTCTGTTTCATATTACGTTGTTGTTATATCTGTTCACTGAGCTTTTTAAGCTCAGCCGCATTTCTTTTCCCGCGGCAGGTTTTAGAAGGAAGCTGGGTTATGGGTGAAGAGTGCAAATAGGAGTTTAGAGAAGACTTTACCTTTGCTAGCTATCAGGGACTAGAGTTGATTTGAAGACGTTTTGTATTAGATATTTTGTACCTTAGTTTTGTTTTGAAATTTTTGGCCTAGAATTCCTTTGTAACCTTTGTATCTGATTGTATTATTGAAGTCTTATGCTTGTGTATGTTCTGTTTGACACCATGAATGTGATATCTTAGCCCTTGTTGGGTTGGGGTGTTACAATATATATATGTGGACGTATGGTCCGGACTGGGCCAGGAATGGGTCAGGCCCGGGTAGCCAGCGGCCCACTTTACGCACTTTGTGGATGTATGGTCCGGACTGGGCCAGGAATGGGTCAGGCCCGGGTAGCCAACAGCCCACTCTACGCGTTAACCCTAATCCATGCCTATAAATATAGGGCTGGGGTTCCATTCACCACATCTCATATCAGGTTATCCTAAACCTAATTCTCATATATGCTACTACGCATCGACACTAACTTGACCGTCGGAGGTGGATCCCGGGGCTACGGCCTCGGGTCCACTCCTAACGGGTTCTCTTTGTTGAACAGGTCTACTTAGGGCTTGAGAAGACGACTAACGGCCCAAGGAGAGTCGTTGAATCAGTCCGCGCCAGATTATGCATCAACAATATATATATATATATATATATATATATATATATATATATATATATATATATCACATTCATTAAATGGGCTATTGCAAGTTAATGAGATATGTATATATTAGTTAAGATTAGTTTGAAATCTTCTAATTAAAAAAATGTTTTTGGTCTTATTTTTTAAGGCTTCCTTTTTAGGAATGGCCAAAATGCATTATAATGTAGTTAAGATATATATATATATATATATATATATATATATATATATATATATATATATATATATATATATATATATATATATATATATATATATATAAGTCCAAGGAAATTCGAATGAAATACGGATGACCCGAATCGTAGTCCGTGTGAAGGATGCATAGAATCGTGGTTAACGATTCGTGAAATCGTGTCGTGAAAAAGTGAAAAAGTGAAATTGTGATTATTAAACTAAAATATTGATGAGAAATAAGAAATAATGCAATAGTTACAAGCTACTTAAGCACAAGTATCTAAAAACGTAAAACGATTTAACAAACGCGAATTAAAACGTAACGTTACAAACTAAAAAGTGAAACTAAATGAAAAAGGCTCCTAAAATTTTGAAATAATTTTTAAAAAAAATTCTAAATAACTAAAAATAATTTTGAGAAAAAGAATTTTATTTTTTTGACTTTTTATTTATTTTCTATGAATAATTTCTAATTTTGATTTATTAAAAATTATTAAAAATAAAAGTAAATGTAAAAGCAATTTTGAAAAATACAAAATTAGTTCTGAAAGATCTAAAATAACTAAAAATAAATTTCTAAACTATTTTTGGATTTTTTAAAGCCTTTTCCAAATTTTTATGAATTTTTATTTATTTAAAAGTATTAAAATCTAATAAAAAATAAGAAAAATAGCAAATAAAATCAAAAAAATATGAAATTTTCAGGAAAATTCTAAAATTATATTTGAAATCTAGGAAAATTAAAAGAAATGGAAAAATAAGCTGGAAAAGTGCTTAATGGCATAAAGCATTTGAATACAAGTGCTTATTAATAAGCACTTGCCACCAATATTTCTAAAACTCTTACAGAAGGTGTAAGGCACTTAATAAAGCTCAAATAAACAATTATTACACCAAAAGCAGTATCAAAATACTCAAATAGACCAATAAGCGGTTTGCAATAAGCCAAGGAATAAGCATATAAGCACTAGATAAAGCCAGAAGCAAGGAGATAGTGTAAGCTACTTAATCAAGCTCAAAACTACTCAGGTTGCACTAATAAGCTCAGGTTATAAGTCCAAAAGCACTTATGCAGTTCCAAACTTCCATCAGCATACATGGTTTAAACTTCCTACTTTGCATGCACTAAAAAGCACTTCCAATAAGTTCTAAACTAGAAACTTGAGGGGGAAAAAGCTCAAATATGCTACTGAGATTCCTAAAAACTAAAAAGCACTATCACAAACTATCAATTGCCGGCCCAATTTTAGCCTAGATCAGGTTTTGATCACCCAGAGTACAGGACAGGTTTTGACTTTGTTAGTGCAAATATTACGATATTTAATCTATACAGTCTCGTTTGTTTTGATTGATGACAAACGTATAACTTGATACATAACGTAAAATGTACAAGTTACTTGCAATCATAATTTGTCTCAACATACATTCAACACCTCTCGACGTCTCGAGTCCTCGTATGCTACAACACAGGTTCGTACATGTTTGTTATGTGGCATTATGATCAAACCCCTTGACCAACCATTTAGAATGTTTAAAATACTTTTAGAGCCTTTAAGTATTTTAGGTGTCAAAGTGCACTTTAGGTATAAAATAGAATAAGTGTTACATTAGGTGTCTAGGTAATATTAGTAAGTTTACTATTTATAAAAATGTGTCTTAAACATTTTTAGTAACATACTAAATATCATATAGTAAGTTAATACATTTTAGTAAGTTTACAATTTATAAAAATGTGTCTTATAACAATATAAGTACACAAACATTTTTAGTAACTTACTAAATATCATATAGCAAGTTAATACATTTTCTAATAACTTTACAAGTTTACTTTCATATACATTTTTATCAAAATAGAAATCATATAATTACATCATCACATGGATCATCATATTCTAAAATGTATATATTTCTAAAGATTGTGTAAGATATTGATTAGACTTGACAAAGATTTTGTAAGACATGTCATAGATTGTGTAAGATATGTCATAGTTGATTTTGGAAAGATTGTGTAAGATTTTGGTAAACATCTTTGCTAGTTTTAAAACATGGTTTTGGAAAGCCACTTTACTATAAATAGCAAATCAAGTTTAGTTGTTTTCAAAGAACTTGAAAAAGAAAAACACACATTCTCTCTACACTTTGCATACATCTTAGATCAATAGAAAACCATGTAGAAAACATAATTAATCACCCTCATTATCATGATCATAATGCTTCTAACATTCATCTTTGTTGTAAGCATATCATACATCTTGATCCACCAAAGAAGCTTGGAGATCTTGCCATCATCATCCACCACAAGTATACATACATGAAGATTCATCACAACAAGCTTAGAGAACTTGTGATCTTCATCCATTGAAGGCTTTCTATCAATGGAAGTTCTTTTAGATTAGTCATTCATATACATTAGACATATATGTCTTGGATCATCATTGTACTCATTATTATAGATTAGATGGTTTATGTGTTTGTGCCATAAAACACAAGGTTTCTATGTTGCGCCACAAAACATAGCGGGAGTTGTTGTACCCTTATAAAAGAACTATCGGGAGTAGTTGTACCCTTGTAAAAGAACTAGCGGGAGTGGTTATACCCTTGTAAAAGAACCCGGTATTTAGCTTTGTACCGGAAAAAAGTGTAAGCGATGATTGTAAAGTTTTCTCCGCCAAGAAGGGAGCTTGTTGATCTAGTGAAGTAACTCCCGAGTTGGGTACTCGGGGAGTGGAGTAGGGCGGAGAGGAGATCCGTGACCGAACCACTATAAATCCTCGTGTTCGGTTTGCACTTTCTTTACTTTTACACTTACACTATATTATTGTTTGTGTTGTGATTTGATGTTTAAGCTTGTGTGACAACTTATTAAGCCATATGCTTTATATTAGTCATAAGACTATAATTGGTATTCTTCATATTACAACAAGCTTGAGTGGTAATTTGTCATATGGATGTTTTTAGAAAATAAAAACAAACCGGACTAATAATGGCGAAACTTGATTTATTGCAAACACAAGATATTTGATACAACAAGTTTTAAGATTTTAAAACGGTAACGTATTCAACCCCCCCCCCCCCCCCCCCTACGTTTTCACAGATTTTTTTTTTGATTTTTAGAGATTTGACTTTATTGAACTTCAATTGATCTAAACTAAATACAGATGTAATTATAAGCTAAGATTAAAGGGAATTAAGCTAAATCACAAACTTAAGCACCTACAAATGAGCTTATGCAATCTAATCTCACTAACAGTTAACAAAAATGAGAGAATAAAAGTAATTTTGACTATTTCCTATTTCAACTACCAATATTATGCTATTTCTATCCTAACTAAACCTAACATGATATATTAGTGCAGAGTAAACTTCAAATGAGAAACAAAAACTACTTACTATCAGCAGATCTAAGCACCTCTTAAAAATCTGATAACACTACTCAATACAGATATAAACCTCAAACTTCCAATCTAATGATATAACTAATCTACTAATAAGTATTTAAGACTATTTTAACTGAAAAATCTCACTAAGAACAACAAGAATAACAAAAAGCAGAATTAACTAGTTCTAACATATTAAAACAGTTAATATGAAAATTCAAGCTACCAAATCTCTAAGTCACATAATCTAGGCTCAAAATGATTAGTTCAAGCAAAATTAACAGAAATCAATCAAAATAATAGCAATCTACTCTATAATATTGAATTATGCAACTAATAAGATTTGATATTGAAATTTGACACTTACAATATACACCTCAGCTAAACAGAGGTCTCATTTGACAAAAGCCTATCTTTAGATAGGCTTCTCAGCACCATTACCACGATAATCATCACTGTTTTCACCATGAATCACCCCAAATCTTCAGATTACTCATCCAGTTGACTTTCGTTGACCTTGAGAAGAATTGAGAATTTGGACTGTTTTAAGCTACAATTAAGTCTCACAAGAGCTAAAAAACTAATATGAGCTTATTTAAACTATAACAAGCTTGTTTACAACTGATATAAGAAAATGAAAACATAGTTTTGTATTATTTTCTTTTATATTTTCTGATTTTTATATATTTTTATAAGAGTAATGATGAGAATGAAATGTAAATGTATAGAAAACTTAAATGATTTTTGAGAAAAGCTTAACAAAGACTGAAAACAGATTATGAGATTATTATAAACTCTATGAAACAGAAAATGATTGAACAAAACAGATTTAAAGTAAAAGTAAACTAGAACTTTTATTTATTAAAGCTGAAATTACACTTATGAAAGAAGAGAATACAGAAATTTGATAACTAAAAACTATTCTAATATCATTTCTACAGTATAACATTGCCTAATTCTACTTAGAAAACGAAAGGAAATCAGGCCCTTTATAGATAAATGAGGGAGAGGGGGTGAGGTTGTCAGAAGCATCCAGAAACTCTATTCGTGGCCCTTGATCAAGTATGTGCTTATTTAATCAACTGAGAACCCTTGGATCAATCCTGATGATGTGGCTCAGCCAATCAGAAGGCTCTATTGTGACAAGCTGGCGATCCTCATGTGTCCTTTCTCTGTCCTTGTCAGCCATGTGTGTCAGAACTTCTAGAAGGGGTATCCAAAGCTGAAAGATGAGGTGTTGCGACCAACCATGAGTTGCCATGTGTCCGATCATACTCTAATCATTCTCTATGACATGTTTTGTGCACGTGATATACCTCCTAGAAGAACCAATCATTGGTTAATTGAAGTAACGTGGGTTAATTTTGAGGGTCATGTTAATTAGGGTTCATGAGTTTTGGGGGAATTCTGGGTAAGAAGTAAAAGGGGGCGCGAGAATTATTTTTTTTATTGTTTTGGGTAAAGTTTGACCGTGGGTAAGTATAGTTGACCAAGGAAGTGGGCTAGGAATTTGGGCTTTGGGAATTATTATTTAAATATTGGGCTTGTAACTTGGGTTTGGACAAATGGACTAATTTTACTTAGAATTTCAGCTTCTAGTAATAAGAATGAGCAAGGACCAAATATGTAAAAACTGAAATTTCAAGGGTAGATTCTGCCATTCTTTCAAACTTTTATCCAAGGACCATTGTTGTTCATCTTTGATTTCTTGAGGACTAATGTTGCCACAGTTTTAAAAATATCTTCAAAGGACCAAATTTGACAGCTTGTTGAAACTTGGAGGACTAAAATTGTCGTTTTCTTCAAACTTCATCCAAGGGTCATTTTTGTCATTCTTTGATCTTCTAGGACTTTCTTTGACTTTCTGAGCTTAACTTTGACTTTTTTGACTCTCTTTCATTCTCGTGCCTTTTTTTGTCATTTTCTTGTTGTTTTTTCGTCTTTTTCTTAAATATCCGTTCCTGCACATTCACAATCACAAAACACACTTTCTTTGTCAATTTGGGTTAGTTTTTGGTTTATTTAGTTATAATTTGGATAAGAAAAGGTGAGTGAATAAACACTCACCAAAATCCCCTAGACTAAGGTATTGTCGTGTCCTCACGCAATGTGATCAATTCACACTCTTGAGATAAATAATTTAATAACTCTTCCCACTGACTTTGTAAAGTAGCAAGGAGTCTCAAAAGAAGTTACAAAATCATTTATCCCTGAAAATGCTCCGTTATTCCATTTTATTCCTTATACTAGTTACTTTACTATTTTCGTATTTTTCAGTTTATTCTTGTGACAGTTTGTTGAACTTTCATTATTTTGCAATAATTTTTAGGGTTAAAAAGTAAGAAGACTACTCATAGAGAAGTGACCATACGGATAAAACCCTAAATTAAACACATAACACTCAAAAAGTAGGAACACTTTCATTATTTTGCAATAATTTTTAGGGTCAAAAAGCAAGGTAGAGTATTGAGCACACTCTTGGTAATATATAACACATAACACTCAAACAGTAACTTCACTCAATCAAACCCTAAATTCAAAAAAAAAAAAAAAAAAAAAAAAAAAGCAAATCAACACAATGAGCTCCCCTATCCGTACAGGTATTTATACTGGAATTGTTATTTATCATTTGATACATCTTTTGCTCCATTTAATTGTTGTTTATCATGTTTAACATATTTGACCTTGTTTTAAGTGACAAGATTTGGGGGTTTTGTTTGCTTGTATGTGTTTACTATGATTAGAAAGACCATAATGTAGTTTGATGCCTACATTTGAACACTAAGATTAGCAAGACCATAATGAGCTTATTTTATCATTTCATAAAACTTTTCACTCCTCGCCTTCTTTTGTGACACATGCCTTGTGCCTACTTGAACGAAATGTATTGTGCCTTTAATGTTGTTTGATACCTACCTTTGAACACTAATAATACCAATTATATTAATGTGACCCAGTACCAATTAGCTCATCTTCCAGCAGTTCTAGTTTAAGTTCTGGCGGTTATACAATCCCACCCGGATTGCTTAACTGGTTAATTGAAGAACAACAATCTGATTCTGCTACAACCTATAAGTATTCAATTGCCGATTCTACAAGCTCTGATTCGCCAATAGAAGTTGAACCTCTCCAAGTTATTCTACCTTCTCAGCCTCTCCTAGCTAACCTTGTTGTCCTAGCTCTGCTTGTCCCTGTTGAGCAGCCAATCCCAGCAAAGAAACGTAAATGTGACCAGGATAATGGTGAAAGCAGCAAAGGCAAAGGCAAATGGAAGGCAAAGGCAACAGATAAAGCCAAAGGGAAAGGCAAGGGCAAGGGGAAAGGCAAGGCAAAATGAAGATGATGTATCATGTCCAACTTACGCTTTTGAAAAACTTGTTCACTTCTGATGATGGTTGTAAATATTTCTTAACTTATTATGAATGGTGCTAATGTGGTAGACTTATTTGGGTTCTGTGATGTAGTTGACTTAATTACTTTAATGACTTAATGGTTAATGCTTTTCATGTTTCTAGTTTACAAATTCTCCAAATCATGACTTCCTTATGATAAAGGTTGAGATCAGATACAATTAGAGTAATTTGTGCTTGACATGAACAGCCCTTGATATGGAGTTGACAATCAAACATTCACAATCAACCATAAACAATGACTAGTAATTAAACTTCATATTTTTCATTCATAGAGGTAAAAAGTAGCAACCATTCCATACATCAGATAAAAACCAGATTACAAACATACTAAAACCTTACAAACACCATAATCATTAAAAACTTTCACTCCAACCGGTTCGAACCAGAGCTCTCTTCCCTGCTTGCATCCCTTTCCCTCTTATCCTTCCTTTCTTTCAATTGTTCAAAGAAAATTTCAAGAGCCGTAATCCTGCTTGCAAAATTCAACATATCCTGCGGCTTGATAACCTGGGTGACTTGCTCCTCCACCATGTTGTCCAAAAGCACAGTTCGTTGATCCTCCACCATGTTTTGCTGCTGCTCCACCACGTTATGCTGCTGCTCCACCACGTTATTCTGCTGCTCCACCACGTTTTGCTACTGCACCACCTGATTTTGATCATCCCCCACCTCCTCTTGGTTCTCCTCCTCCTCCTCCTCCTCTATATCTTCTTCCTCATTCAACCCCAAAACCTCATCCCAGTAAAAGTCCTGTCTCCGCACCCACCTCAGTATTTGTGTCCTCATCATGGTGCTAACCTGCCTGTAATTCCCAAATTCCAATACGGGATCATACCCGAATTGATTGAACACTGCGTCCCACAACAAGGTGTTGTTTAAGACAAACTCGTATTCGTCAGCTTCACATGGAAAACATCCATTTGCATCTGGGGCTGCTATTTTTAACTGTGGTTCTTTTCAAAGGGATTTCTATGTTGGTGTGTGATCTAGAGTATACAAACGAGATTATAAATAGGCTGAAGAGTAGTTGAAAAGTTCCCAAGAAGATAGGCGGGAAAAAAAGCGGTAGAAGGGACCAAATGCGCCAATACAAAAATGTGAAGTGACAAAAAAAAAACCAGTTGACTGGTCAACTAACGTTGCAAAGCAACGTCCGTCAGCCAAAAGTGGTTTCAGGGACCAACCGTGCGATTTTTGCAGAGTTCAGGGACGAAAATGCCAAAAAAAAAGATTAGGGATGAAATGTGCGAATTGTGTATAGTTTAGGGACGAACGGTGAAATATTGTCTTATGGTTTGCATTAGATGTGTGTATATATATTGTGGAAAATAAATAAATGTAAATAATTATTGCACTAAAATATGGCATACAAATATTTTTTAAATTCTGTTTATTTTTTACTTTGTTAGTTTTAATAAAGATATTGTTTTTTATGATATATATTTTTATGGTATATCAATAGCGTTTTAGAAAATATATAAGTTAGTCAAATATATTTTTCTTCAATTATTGAAATCATTTACTACATACTACTTACAAAATATGAATAAAATCGATGTTCTCAAAAACATTGCAAGAGTTATTGCATCATTTATAACAAAAAGGATCATTAGTTTATGTGAAAATAAAGAAGAAAAAAAGATGTATGGTATGACACGATTTTGAATAATATTTGAAGGCAAAGTGGTTTCGTACATTAAAAATGAAATATTGTAGTTGAATTAGTAGGCATTTTATAATATGGTCATGCAAACTTATTTACCATTAAAGAACAAAATAACAGTGTACTTGGATACTTAATCAATGAATTACTAAATTTTCTGTTTGAAATTGAAAACTATTTCATTAAAGAGGACTATTACATCCAATCTAAAATTTAAACTTAATTAGAAACAAATTTTAATATTCTTTTTCTTTTCCATAGAACTTGCAACAAAATTTATCAAATAAACCTCGATGAAAGAACCAATAAAAGAAAAAGTAACAAAGTAGTAAAACTTGTGATTTAGCAAGGCCAAAGTATGAAGATGTCATACAAAAGAGCCAAGAACATGCACTACTCCCATTTTGTGTTTGGCATCTTATTTTAGGGCCAATTGCATATATACCCACTAAAATTTGCATATTTGCATATATACCCAAAACATGCTAACTTGCATTGTATATCATGCATTGAAAACTTGTATTTTGGGGAAATATGCAAGTTTTTGAGTTTTAGTGGGTATATATGCAATTCTCCTCTTATTTTATAAGGATCCATCTGTTAACCATTTGGTTCAATAAAACGATGTGGGATATGATACTCTATACAAACATCTAAATTTTAATGTGTGCGTGCGCTACTAACCACACCTTTTGTATTCTGGATTTAACGATTTATTTCATATCATATGACACTTAATTTTATAACACATGATGGTTAGGAACGGTTGGGGATTCCTAATCAAAATTGCTTATCTGCCTATTTCTTTTTTAAATAAGCTACTTTAAACAAAGATGTTATGAGTTTCTCACTCAAAACAACTTTATTCATTCTAAGTTGTCCGATAAACAAGTTGAATTAGTAATCAGACAACACTTTGAATAAGCAAGCTTGTAAAATTTTCTGATATTCTAAGCCTACAAGGTCTTTTTCTGATACAAATAGTCAAACGCCTGATTATATCTCAACTACAAACATCAAAACTGTATCAAAACACCATCTTAGAAATGATCATCTAATTATCACAACTTTGAACATACAAGTTAGTGCACATGTATTAGTAATCTTTGAGAGTCAAAAAACTGTATCTTTGTTCACATATATTCTGATAAAAGGGAGATATGCCGATAGGGTCTGAATACTACCCAGAATAATGTGCTAATTTTACGTACTCTCATACTGCAATGGATTTGACTTTTGAGGTCAAGTTTGTGTCTTTGCTACATGTTATGATGAGACTAAGTGCATATAACTATGTGAACTCACCTTGTTGAAACAGTGTGGACAAGAGCTAGGAATGGTGTTGTTAAACATATCTCGAGCATGGGAAGATACATTGACTTCAACGGCTTTGGTCAGCAATTTACCCATGTTGGTCAAATCTCTTACTAGCAACAACAAATCAGGCAAGAGTAAAAACCAAAAGCTTTGAATATAATTCCGTTAGCACACGGTTTCGTCCATCTAAGTTGATTCATATGCTATTGGTGATTAGCACTCGGCAAACGTTTGACTTCTGCTGGAAGGAGGTTTCAGTCAATGGGGCAATATGGTCAAGGTGAACTGCAAAAGGTAACCTATATTTTAACTCTGTATATATTTTTGTGTTACAAGTATTCCTATACACGGGTCACGCAGGTTAGGTATTGAGTTAAAGATGGTATTTTTAGGTATGGGTCAAAATAGATGCGTCGGTTGACTTGGAACAATTTTTGTCCAAATTTTTTTGTAAATATTGTAGACAGTTATGGTGTCAAAACTGTCAAATAAATTATAAATATATTATCTGAATAAAATTATAACTTTTGAGACAAATGATATTGAGACTATAGTTCTTTTGATGATGATTTTGTATTGGTGTAGATCTCCAAAGCAATGATATCAACTGGGAAGCTTTTGTCTCCCAGACTGCCACTCCCGAATCTGAAGAAACGGATGGAAGGTCGAAAGAGGAAACTCGAATGTTCAAGGTATTCTTTAAATCTTTATATCGAATGAAACTCGAATGTTCAAGGTATTCTTTTAATCTTTATATCGAATGAAAATTTGACTAAATATCTTGTCGCCCTACTATATATTGTGATATTTTTTGGCAGTTTGGAGAGCTTCAAATTGAATTAACATGAGCAAAAGTTTACATTGGTGCAGCAATTGGCAATTGGCTTTGTATATGCGTAATTTTCTTACCTTACTTTTTTGTTTCATACTCGTAATGCAAAAGAATTTTATTGCTTTGGATGACCTTGATGTAACACCCCAATCCTTTCAGGTACTAAACTTGTAACAATTTCCTACTACAGGGGCTAAAGTTGCCAAAGTGTGAAACTTAAAATTATAACTATGAAATTACTTCAATATCAGGAAACTAAAAAATTCCAGAATACTCTCCCTCATTCTCCCAAACTCACGACAACACACTGCCATCATCCTTGTGATTCTAAGGTTTGAATTCAAGTTAGTTTTGAGCAAGTTATCATCCTACATAAGCTTATAAACGAATAAGCTAGGGTTTTCATCATCTAATTTAAGGTAAAAAATCAAGTCTTAATTCTTATTTCACATGTTAGAGCTTCCTTTTGATGGGTAATGCTTAAAGATGAAGTCTTTATGCCATTTATGGGGTTATTGTAGAATTTCACATGATTATGTGAAATTATGATTTTTGAGAAATCACCAAGAACCTTAGTAATCATGTATAAATGATTAGAAAAGGTGATGGGTACCTTATTAAGGTGCTATAACACCATTTTGTGGTGTTAATTTTCAGAAATTATGTTGGTGTGGTTATATAAGCCACAAACCAAACACCCCCTTATGGCTTATCTATCCTTTTAGTGCTTATTATGATAAGCTTAGTTATGTTCTAAATAATCTCCATGTCATTTATGTGTTCCTAGGTTATAAGAGTTAGCCAGGGACGTCTTTAAGGGAGCTTGTGTTCTATTCAAGCATTTTCGACGTGAGTAACATATTTAAGCATAGAAACGGGTCCTTGGTAACCCGTTAGTGTGCCACTTAAATTGTGGTATTCATGGTAAGGTTCATGTATTATCTTTGAGTTACAAGTTCATGGTGTTACAATTATACGTTATGTGCCTAAATGAGTTACTTGTAGTATGTTTATATGTGAATTATGCTAGACGGGTCAAAACAGCCCCGAATGACCCGTTTGGGTTTAGTTATGTGATTTTAACTCTATTTCCACGATACTACTTGTATAGCGTCCTAAGTGGACGACACATGTTATTATGTCATAACATGCTCCGAAATGGAGCCTAGACATCCTTAGTAGATGATCGAGCCTTTATTAGTGTCTCATCTCGTTAAATGGGACTTAGACATCCTTTGTGGATGATCAGTGTGTATAAGCGGCTCAAAGTCATGGAATATATGACTTGGACGTCCTAAGTGGACTCAGTTATATTGAACCAATATGGGTTCACAACGTCCTTAGTGGGCGACTAGTATATAATAACAATACGAAGCAACCATAGTATTATGCCATGTTATGATTAGTATCTTTTATATGTTATCTCACTAAGCTATTTCTTACGTTGCTTCGTTATGTTTATTATAGGTGAAGCTAGTGGTAGTGCAATCAAGGGTATGAAGACCGAGAACTAGACCCAGTGAAATACTTGGGTATAGAGCCTTTTTCCCTACACGCTCTCCTACCAAGAAACGCCCTAGGTTGTATGCTTTTGTGTACGAACATATAAACTCATGGTTATGTAATGACCAAGTAGTTAAGTAGTTTCTTTATAGTTTTAAGGGTGTTTGGCATAGTGTCATTCTTGCCCATATTGACCCAGTTTGATCATGTACGGGTCAAGGCGAATGATACATGTATTGTACAGTTGTTAGATGTTAATATAAGTGTGATGTTATGCTAAATCAGTTAAAAAAATTATTAGCCTGGGCGTTTCACTTGAACCATGATATGTTCAGGATTATATTTCATGGGAATTAAGACAAGGCATTCAGAATGTACCCGAGCGCACATTGCAGTATGCAAATGAAAACGCTTTGTTGATTGCCAAGGTACTGCGTAACCATCATGCTTATCGATTGTTTTTACAGGAGCTGAAACAAGAGAATGTCTGCTATTACGGAATATGGGATTTCTCCAACCATGAATGCAAGATCACCACACTAGAATTGCCTTTGATGGGTCATCGTGAACATCTTGAGTGTAAAGTGGGGGGTCAGGTAGGATGGGTAAAATGTATCATTATGTGCAGGTTGGGAATTAATGTTACTCTGAATTTTCGGAGCATCTAAAAGTTACAGTAAAGAAAAAATCAAGAAAAAAGTTACAATGAAGTTATGTGATTTAAAAGATTGTTGTTTTTAATTATAGTTGCATAATGTTTTTAGGTGTTAAAATTCATAAAATATGAGTTTCGGGCTTAATGTTCTTGAGTGAGGAAGAAGACGCCGATAAATTAGTCATTTTGCATGCCTTTGACTTTGACTAACGGGTTATTATTCAAACAAAAGTATAAACCACAAAGACATTTTTCGCAATTATAAGTTTTGAGAACATCTCTTGCGAAAATGGAAAACCACAAGAACATTTTCTACTATTTACCCTTGAAACTAACATTTAAACTTATTTTAGAAACAAATTTTAATAATTTTTTATCTCTTTTTAGAAAGTAGTACAAATTTTTGTTAAATAAAATTTGCACCACGTGCCAAAAAAGTAACAAAGTATTAAAACTAGTAATTTAGCAAGACTAAAGTATGAAGCTATCATACCAAAAAGCCTAAAACATGTACTACTCTATTTGTTCTTTGGCTTTTATTTTATAAGGATCTCTCTATTTGTCATTTGGTTCAATCAAACGATGTTGGATACTATATACAAATTTGTTTGCTTATCTTGTTTGCAACCTTTATGAAATGATAAATTTAAGGTGAACATGTTATAGAATTGTTTTCTTTTTTATGTGAGTGTGTGTTATTGACGATAGGATTGTTAGATATAACGTCCAATGTATCTTCAAACACATTTTTCACAAAAAACAACAATTTTTAGAAGAAAGAAAATTACATTTCATGACTAAAAATTGAGTGTGCCTCTTGTCACACTAGCTCCTATAAAGTTTGTCTATGATATCAAGAATTCAGTGTTTTGGCTTTTGATTTTATAAGGATCCTTCTACTCGCCATTGGCTTCAATCAAGCGATGTGGGATACTAATTATTGCATCAATTTTATGCCTCTTTTTTTCCCTGTTTGCAACTAACCTTTTTTTTTTTTTTTTTTTTTTTTCCCCCTCCTTGTTTACAACTTATGTGAATCTAACGTTCAATGTATCTTCAAAAACTTTTTGTCTTCTTGGTTTAACGATTATTTCATCTCATAAGACACTTGAGTTTGCAACACATGATAGATATGTTGCTCGGCAAATGGTGTAAAATATATAAAGTAATGACGGGAACGTGTTGTTGGAAAAACTAATTGAAAGCCGTAGGGACGTGTAGGGTTGTAAACGAACTGAACGTTCAGTGAACATTTCATGAACCGTTTGGTAAAAAGTTCGTTTATGTTCGTTCGTTTATTAAATGAACGAACATGAACAATATTTTACGTTCGTTTAGTTAAATGAACGAACATGAACAAAAGTCTCGTCCGTTATTTATGTTCATGAACGTCCGATTATGCGTTCGTTAAAGTTCGTTTATATTTATTTATCTATTTATGTTCATATACCATATCTTTTAATTTTATAATTTTAAAAATTGGTTTGTTTAAACAAAACAACACTTATAAAACATTATATTGAGAAGAATTCAATAAAGTTTATGTTTGTTTGTCTATTTTCACTTATGTTCGATCGTTTAGCGTTCGTTTAGTGTCTTAATGAATGAACATAAACGAACATGAACAACTCATTTTCTTAATAAACGAACATGAACAAGAAAATTCGTCCGATTAAGCGTCCAAGTCCGTTTATTTGTTCGGTTAAAATTAAATGAACGAACATGAATATGGCACCGTTCGTGTTCGTCCGGTTCGTTTACAGCCCTAGGGACGTGTATAGTTTTTTTAAATAGCAAACACATAATCACTTTGACTCCGTTGTGACTCGAACACACTATCAATTTGATTCTTGAGGCAACTTTTAATGCATGTTTGATATCGTTAGTCAAAATGCCTACTTGTTCACGCAACATGAATAACATCTAACATAACACCAGTGGAAAACTTTGCCTCATTTATGTTAAATGAAGTCATCCATTTGTTTTCTTTATCATGTACCATCATTTCTAACCAAGGTGCTTGATCATTAATGTTATAACGATATAGTCTTTGAGAAATTCTTGGATAGAAGTATTGTAGTACCTGCAAAACATTAACATTTTTGCCAAAAAAAAGGTTAAAACTTTGTTCGAATTTGACATAAACTTCCACAATCACATGAACACTAAAATAGACACATGACAAACGAATTAGAAAGGCAGACAAACTACGACCTTATATGCTATAATAAAATAGAAACTCGATCATCAACATTTTAAGTCATTAAACTTGTCTCATAAACAGACCATTGTCCATTCTCCATTGATTTATTTAAATAAATAAATAAATAATTTTGGGTTACTGTTTTAGTTTTTACAAGTTTTAGTGGAAATTTTGTAGCTTAATGATGTTGCTTTCGATCTATCGTATGGACCAGTGATGGATCAGGTTAGCACTCTTTTTTTAAATCTTTGATTTCGTTTCAAGAATTATGTTATGGACAAGTGAATTATGGTATGAAACGATTTTGAATAACATTTGAAGGCAAATTGGTTTCGTGCATTAAAAGTGAAATGTTGTAGTAAGTAGCTTTTGTTTTGCTTCACGATATTTGGTTCCTAGTTGAATTAGTAGGTGTTTTATAATATGGTCATGCAAACTTATTTACCATTAAAGAACAAAATAAAAGCGTACTTAGATACTTAATCAATCAATGAATTAAATTTTCTGTTTGAAATTGAAATAGATTTCATTAAAGAGGATTATTAAATCCAATCTAAAATTTAAACTTAATTAGAAACAAATTTTAATATTCTTCTATCTTTTTTTCCCCCAAAACTTACAACAAAGTTTTTATCAAATAAAACTCATTGGAAGGCTGAGGAAAGAAAAGTAACAAAGTATTAAAACTAGTAATTAGACAAAAGAGAAGTATGAAGTTATCATACCAAAATGCCAAGAAAATATACTGCTCCACTTGGTGTTTGGCTTCTTATTTTATAAGGATACTTCTGTTGGCACTTTTCTCCAATCAAGCGATGTGGGATACAAACATCTAACTTTTACATTGTATTGAACTATCGATCTTTTTATTGTTGCATCCAATATTTTAAAAACCAGGTTTTTAATCGACCTGGTCGATTCATTGACCGGTTCGACCGCCAGGTCAACTTGGTTTTTATTTAAAAAAGTTTTGAAAAAAACCAAACCCGGCTTGTCTAACCGTTTTTGTGGCCGAGCACCGATCAGACAGGTTGAACCGACCTGGTCAACCCGGGTTTGAAAACATTGGTTGCATCAGTTTATGTTCTCTTGTCTTTTTTGCAGCCTTTGTGGAATGATAAATTTAATGTGATCACGATACTAAATTGTTTTCTTTTTTATGTCAGTGTGTGTTATTAACCATAAGATTGGTAAATCTAATATCTAATGTATTTTCAAACACATTTTCCAGAAGAAAATAAAAATGGACAATTTCCAGAAAGAAAAAGTGCACTTCGTGACTCAAAATTGGGTGTGACCCGTATCACACCTGACTCACCTGACTCCCATGTAGATTTGTCCCGATATCAAGAATTCATTTGTCAATACCACTCTTATTAAACCATAAAGAACAAAATAAAAGTGTATATGCCATTACTTATTGCTAAAACAGTATTTTAGATATTAAAACGATGACTTTAACTTTCAGTAGTTTTACTAAAAGGCTTGTTTTTCAATGGTCGTAAGTTAACACCTGCCTGATACATGTCGTTTTGGAATCTCCCCATTCAAATAGTTGTTAGGTTAATTCTCTTAGTTTTGAAAAGTATTCTATTGGCTATCACCACAACCTACTATATTTCATTTAAATCTTACATTATTTAGATCTTTAACTAGAAACTAACATTTATACTTTTTTTAGAAACACATTTTAATATCTTTTTATCTTTCGTTCAAAGTTTCCAGCAAATTTTCATCAAATAAAAATGTACTAGAAACCTCAAAAAAAGTAACAAAATATTAAAACTAGCAATTAGAACAAAAGTATGAAGTTTTCATACCAGGAATATGCACTTGTCATTCGGTGTTTGGCATCTGATTTTATAAGGATCCTTCCACTGGCCATTGCCTTCAATCAAGCGATGTGGGATACTAATTATTGCATCAATTTATATGCATCAATTAGAAAACTTCGCCTCATTTATGTTCATTGTAGTCATCCATTTGTTTTCTTTATCATGTACTGTCATTTCTAACCAAGGTGCTTGATCATTTATTTTATAACGAGATAGTCTTTGAGAACTTATTGGATAGAAGTATTGAAGTACTTGCAAAACATTACCATTTTCGCCTAAAAGGGTAAACTTTTTACGAATTTGACATAAACTTCCACAATCGCAAGAACACTGATATATAGACACATGACAAACAAAGTTGAAATACAGACAAACAACGACCTTATATGCTATAAAAAGAACAAAAACTTGATCATTAACAGATTAAGTCATTGATACGGGTCATAAGAGAAAAGTCAAATGGCCAAGAATAGTTCAAACTACATAATCGCTCATTCAACTACATCTTCGAATTACATTATGTTCTTGTGATTCTGGTTAGTTGTTAGTTCTTATTCGAATCTTTAGATTCTACAACATTGCTTTGGTAACAGAGTACGATGATATGGTAACTTATGTGTAACAAAACGTGTATATACTAACCTTAATATCAATCGTATATTGTTTTTCTCGTGTTTAACTGGGCCACATTTAAATAATGGCACATGACGACCGAAATACTTGAGACTTACGGTGCTGGGCAGAGGGAGTTGAAGGTTGTGTTTCTTATTTGCTTCAAAAGTAAACGACAAGAAGTATTACACGAGAGTTAAGAGTTTGATAGAACATGTTATTTTTATTTGTTAGGAGCAAGGAGTTGAATTCTGTGCGCGATGCTACATGTCTCCTGAGTTATCTTCTACATCAATGCATGAATTACTAAGAGTTTCGTTTCTTGATATCCCAATGGCACGCATTACTTGATACACTTGAAGCATGCTAATTTCCCCATCTTTGTGTGCTTGAACGCAGCTTTATGCCATTTTACGTGTTTCATATATTTCCTTGTCGAATCCTTGTCCCAATAAGCATTCAATGATCGCATTTAATTCACCGCCACAATCATTATCGATTTGGGGGCTGATCAATTCAGATTGTTCTCTGCTAGTAACCAGCTCAAGCAGCAAAAGCCAAAGCCATAAACATCCTCCTTGTAAGAACTAGATTCTGGAACCACAAATTTACAAACACTTGAAGAGGCGCCGTTTGTATTCATTAAGATCATTGCATTACCAAAATTCGTTATCTTGGGATCAAACTTCTCATCTAGTAAGACACACTTTGAGCTAATTTTGAGATGGGCTACCCGGAGGACGTTGTTGTGATGCAACCATGCAAGTCCTCGTGCTATCCCTACGGTGATCTTAAACCTTAAAGTCCACCCCATCTTCTTAGCATCCACTTGTGACTTACAATGCAGCCACTGATGAAGGCTACCGTTATTCATGTATTTGTAGACTAGAAATTTCTTCTTCCTGGCATAGCAAAAACCTAGCAGTGGTATTAAATTTGTCTGCTGCAATCTTCCTAAAATGTCAATTTCTACGAAGTACTCTCTCTCAAAGCTGTCAAACTCATGGAGCATTTTGACTGCAAGTAGAACTCCATCTGGAAAGACAGCCTTGTACGTGATTCCCATGTTTCCATAGCCAATTATGCTTCGATTGTCAAACTGATTCATCGCCATTTCAAGTTCTACCAAACTTAGTCTTCGAATAAGCTTTTCCATGGCAGTTACCTGTGAATTAAATAAATGATTATGTTCCACATACACACGCATATGCAAAAAATTAATCCGTAGACAGCTTAGCTTCATGTACATGTTGCCAATTAGCTACACTAATGATGAAAGAATTGCATTTTATTCGATCAAAAGTTGGATGTAACTTCCTTCCTTTTCGAGGGAATGGTTTCAAATTTCTATTTTTATCTTATTAGTTTTTTATTCTGTTAAAAATTGTATGCTCCTTAATTTACATTCAAATTATGGAGTATTACTTTTTAATGAACTTGTTTAGTATTGGGATCATAGACTCGCAGTCATCTAATGTTTTCAGTATGAAAACTTATCTGTACTTATAAGTTATAACATGATAGTTGTGTACACTTTTGTAACTTACATATTCCACACACACATATCTAATACGAGACAGAAAGAGGATTTTACCTTGCCCTCTTCGCTGCAAATCGCCTCTGCCATTAGGATATGGGGGGTTCCTGCCCTTCCCAATATTTTCTTGATCATGAGAAAATATGGTCTGATGTTCCTCATAGACGTTTTAGGCAAACAGTAGTACATAATCAACATAGTTAATATAGTAGAAAGAGACAATCCAACCGCAAAACCTTGAAATAGGTAATCATCATGGTTATCACTAATCTTGCACGCTTTCAAAGGACCTCCACAAAGTCTTGCGTTGTTTGCATAACTTTGAGGGAGGTCAGGATAGGAATAGTTGGGGACAGGTCCTGACAACCGGTTATTAGTGACCGTAAATTCCTTAAGGCGTTGAAGCCTAGACAACTCTGGAGGAATCTTGCCTCTTAGGTTGTTGTTATCAAGCCTCAAGATATTGATTAGGCTGCAATTCACAATGCTTGGTGGAATTTCACCTGAGAAATTGTTGTATGAAAGATCCAGAGACGTGACATATGGTGGTAAAACATCAAAGAGATTAGAAGGAATGGGTCTGTGAGGTGGTTTCTCAAAAGATTTAACCCTGTCATGGAAGTGCAGCTTCTTAAGCCAATTGGAAATGGTCCTCTGAGCCCCATGCCTGATAGTTCAAGACTCATAACCCTCTCCCCTGGAGGGCCCCAACATATGACACCTTAAAGTCGTTACATATGGATCTTTTGCTACCATGCTTGAATTTCCAGAAAGATAAATGATTTTTAGGGTCTTTCAGGATTTCTTTGACTGATTTTAGGCAACCTAGTATGATCAGCATCCCTAAGAAGCTCAAACAAGGATTATTATTTATTTTCATCATTAATCTAGTGTTAGCATGTTGGAATAGTTTTAAGAGCGGATGAGTGGTTATGGTAGAATGGAAAGTGGAAATGTAGCTAGATAGTTGGTGCTAAAAAAGGTGAATGTTTAAAGATAAATGTCATGGGCTGTAAGGTGTAAGTTTTCTGAGAAGATCTTGGTCTGAATCGGAAAGAATGCTCTGTTTTCTCTGTTTCTATCTGAGATCACTTGTATCAGATTTAAAGTTGTAGTTTAGTCTCATATTGGGTGTAGTAGAATTGGTTAGATATTGTGTTGTTCGGATAGTTTCTATTTGTTTGTATCAGATTTGGGCTTGTCCAATATCTGCTTATTCTTATGATGTAAAATTTTGAGAGTAATATAAATTCACCTTTGCACCGTAAAAAAATGGTTTTAAGAGCGTAATAATTACATTCTTTGCCCTTGTTTTGGTAAAATAACGGACATCGCCTCCACAATTCATCTATTGCTAAATTGGTCATTCCGATTTTATAATAGTTTAACACATTTGAATCTGCACAGCAGCAATAACGAATAATTTTCCTTAGGTGGTGAGGTTTTTGGGTCGTGATGTTGTGCTTAACGATGAAAAACTAAACAATTTGCCCCGTGACTGCAATTGTCAATTGAAGATCAACTACTTTCCCTTTGAGTATTTTATAGAATACATGCGCGGATGCGCCATGAATATAAAAGATGGAAATGAGACTAAAAGTGGTCAGGTGCACAACTTTTTTGAACCATAATGTAAGGGAAATAAATGAACAAAAACACACAATTATACTAAAAAGATAACGAAATTAACATGTTACCTTATAATTAGGGAGTCTACAATCATTTATACCAAAATATCACTTTTCTTCTCAGGTGTTACTATACTAACTAAGCAGCACTAGAAACAAAATATTTGAGGGTGCATTTATAAAAATCGAGATCTTTTTACAAACTTTAGCACTAGGCCGTAAAAATGTATGGGTATCTTGAGACCCCAAGACCCATTCTAGTTTCGTCCCTGGCTATGATGTGAGAGTTTTCAACGATTGCCGAAGCTTGCGAGGATGGAGGTGGTGTGTTTTTGAAAATCTTCGACCAATTTCCTTTTATTAACCTAATTAAAATAACTTTGAAAATCGTGTACTTCACCTTCTTCATTTACCACCTGCTTGTCTCCTTTTCAGTGTCCGCATTACTTTGGCAATCGGACCTTTTTCTGCATGTCTTTTAGTGTCCACAATACTTTGGTTGGGGGCACCCCCTCCCTCCTACTACAATCATAGATCCGCCCCTGTTGCCATGGAATCAGTGGAGGCGATTAGCATGTACAAGTGGTGCAACTGCACAGGACAACCACTTGTGAGGGACCTCCAATTTAGTATATATCCATTAATATTTATACATATCTAAGTATATAATGTTTGAATTTTTAGTGTCTTTATTAAATATTATCAAAATTGATCCAGCCACATACGACGTGCAATAAAGTCTCGTCATAATCATGCTAGCTTCATGTTAAATGAGCAATTTTGCTTAAAAAAAAAAAAAAAAAAAGATATCAAAACTTCATTTGTCACTCATCTTTTTAACCACTCGTATTTATTACGTACTAGAGAACAAAATAAAAGTGCATCTACCAATAACATTGCTAATAATGTATTTAAGATACTTAACCAATGAAGTAAATTTTCTGTTAGGTTTGAATTAAAAAATGGTTTTTCTAACATGTTCCCTTAGGCACATGATAAAAGTTAGGCACATAATAAGAGTGGGCCCGTGTGTTCTTTTTATTCTGAGATCCACAGAAAGTAAACACAAATTATTTTTTTTATTTAAAAAATAACAAGAATCCATAAAAATTAAATAAACAAATAAATAAAGCCCACCTTTTAGAAAATCCCATTAAAAAAATATCCAATTAAATTTGTCATCTAAATTCTACATCATTTAGATTTCAAATCAAAATAAAAAATTTGAATTTAGTTTAGAGACCAATTTTAATACCTTTTTATCTTTTCTCAACACTTTGACAACATATTTTCATCAAATAAATATATGTCATCAAAATAGAAGAAAAGTAGCAAAATATTAAAACTAGTAAATTAACAAGGCAAATTAAAGTATGAAGTATCATACCACGCAGCCAAGAGCATTTATGACTTCATTTGGTGTCTGGCATCTTATTTTATAAGGATCCATCTGTTAGCCATTTGGTTCAATCAAACGATGTGGGATAGTGTATACAAACATCTAGTTTATGCTTCTTGTCTTTTTTGCAACGTTTGTGAAAATTGTTTTGTTTTTAATGTGCTTGTTTGTTACTAACCATAGGACACTTAAGTTTGTAACACATTGTTGTTGTCTCTGAAAGCAAATGTTGTAATTATTAAATAACGATGTGAATGTGTCGTTGGCAAACCAACTGAAAGTTGTAGCGACGTATATAGTTTTCTTAATAGCAAACACAATCATTTTGACCCTAATGAGACTTGAACACACTATCACTTTAATTTAATTCTTGAGGCAAGTTTTAATGCATGCTTGATATCGTTAGACAAAATACATGCTCGTTCACGCAACATGCTTGAACGGATCTCCCACGGATGGCGCCAATTTGTTGAGGTAAAAGTTTGCTTCTACTTCGAACAAGCGAGACGAATCCTTCGGACTAGAGTAGGTCCTCCGGATTCAAGGTGATCCTTGCTTACAGTATGTTGCTTCGGATATCTGCAAAACAAATACGTCCGTTAGACTCGCCCCGAGAATGTATCCCAGGACCAACCTCCGGCGTGAGAGTAAGTATATATTCTTAGTGAGAGAAAGTACGAATAAAACTAGAGAGTAGGGGAGAATTAGTTAACCTTAAATGAAGATTTCCTCTCTATTTATAGACTTTCTACATGAAGTGCCAGGCTGGTTCGTACTTAGCCCTTAATGTTCGCTAGTTTAGACTCCATTATCATATACTTTGGCGTACTTGTTTGTACTTTGGTCTAGGTACTTGTTAGTTTTATCCGAAGGGTTTGTGATATCCGGACGGCTGAGATCATGCGGACATTCGTAACCCTTCGGATATTGGTCCGTATTGACTGAACACATCTGAATACATTTTACTTGATACAGGTCCGGAGGGTATATCCTTGTGCGGCATGTATCCGGAGGGTACATACGTCAACAAATAACATGTTATATAATACCAGTCAAAAACTTCGAGTCATCCAATGTTTAAATAACTTTCGTCATATTGCTAGTTAAAAGAGCAATTTTGCTATCAAGAACATGTATCAAAGAGATCATTTGCCACTTATTTTTAATCACTCTTATTTACCATTAAAGAACAAAATGAAAGTATTTTTGCCACTTATTTTTAATCACTCTTATTTCCCATTAAAGTATTTTGTTACAGCTGGTTATGTGTTTTTGCTTAAGATTATACAAAACATGATCAGTTTTAAAACACATCTATTCAGCTTATTTCAAAGAGTATTAAGCAGATAAGTCGTTTTAGCAAGCACTGAAAAACACCTAGTAATACTTATCTCAGCTCCCTCATGATCTTCGTCTAGACGTTGGTGAGATTCCATTGATTTAAACTAATTTGGGTTTGGATGAAATTACTATGTAGTTACTGTTTTTTCCAAATTTTAGTGGAAATTTTGTAGCTTAATGATGCTGCTTTCGATCTATCGAATGGACCGGTGATGGAGCAGGTTAGCAATCTTTTTTAAAATCTTTGATTTCATTTCAAGAATTATGTTATGTTTGTTCGGTTTTAAATATACATAACTCATTTTCTAGTGTTTAAGTAGAGTGAAACTTATTCTGGTAATTTAGGAGTCAAATAAGCAGTTTTGGTTAGGAACGGTTGGGGATTCCTAATCAGAATTGCTTATCTGCCTATTTCTTTTTGAAATAAGATACTTTGAAGAAGATGTTATAAGTTGATTACTCAAAGCAACTTATTTCATTCAAAATTGACCGGTTGGATTAGTAATCAGATAACAATTTGAATAGGCGATCCCAAACGCCCCCTATCAGTTTAGGAGTAGCATGTAAAATTTTCTGATATTCTGAGCATATAAGGTCTTTTTTTAATTCAAACAGCCAAACGGCTGATTATATCTCAACTACAAACTTCAAAAGTCCATCAAAACACAATCTTAGAAATGATCATCTGATTATCACAACTTTGAACATCCGAGTTATAGCACATTCTCTCTTACTATATTTGCACAGTCTGCACAAATATGGAAATTATTATTTAGTTTAGCAACTAGCATATGTTTTATTTATTACCGTTGTCAAAAAGAAATGTAATCTCTGATATATCAGTAATCTTTGGAACTGGGATCTATAACAGACACTGCACAGAGAAAATTGTGGTAATTGTGTTGACTTCAACATTCTACGGTGTGACTTTAAGAGTCAAAACTGTATCTTTGTTCACACATATTCTGATAAACGGGAGATATGCCGATAGGGTCTGAATTTAGTTTACCTATTGGTATATTTATTAAAATTTGAAAATGGGATTTGCAAAAAATACTACGTAGAAAAACATGTTACGTACTCTCATACTTGCAATGGGTTTGACTTTTGAGGTCAAGTTTGTATCTTTGCTACATGTTATGATTGTAGGTGAATGGGTAAATCGTGTATGTCATTAATCATGAAACGTGGTATATAAATACCAATACAAGAATGTTCTAGACTCGGGCCTTAGCCCATACGAATATTACATGGACTCAAACACTAACTGTAATACATACGACTAACAATGATGAGACTAAGTGAATATGACTATGTGAACTCACCTTGTTGAAACAGTGTGGACAAGAGCTCGGAATGGTGTTGTTAAACATATCTCAAGCATGGGAGTCAGCAGATACATTGACTTCAACGGCTTTGTTCAGCAATTTTCCCGTGTTTGTCAAATCTCTTACTAGCAACAACAAATCAGGCAAGAGTAAAAACCAATAGCTTTGAATATAAGTCTTTCATTAACACACGGGTTTCGTCCATCTAAGTTGATTCATATGCTGTTGGTGATTAGCACTCGGCAAACGTTTGACTTCTGCTGGTAAGAGGTTTCAGTCAATGGGGCAATACAGTCAAGGTGAACTGCAAAAGGTAACCTACATGTTAATCTGTATATACTTTTAGCAGTTTAAAGATGGTATTTTTTGCTATGGATCGAACTAGATGTGTTGGTTGGTCTTACTTTCATGAGAACTTAAATTTGGTAATAAGTAAGCTCGTAAATGACGTTCCTTCCCCTATGAAGGTAATATGTTCCCGACTTTGTCAGTTTTGTGTTGTAAAGTTAGTATTTCGGCAAGTTTACTATTTATGACGGTTAAAATGTAAAGCTTGAGCATTGTGCATATATATATAGTAGTAGTAGTAACTCCTTAGTACTCTAAATCTATAATAATGATGCATTCGAGAGAAAGGTGAGTGATGAGATTGTTGAAGATGATGTCCATCCTGATTTCCTGTGAACTTCATCGTCTTGATTCATACTGCTAGATACAAATCCTGTTTTCACAAAAGTCAACCATTACAAGAGTGTCAAATAACCATCTTTACATTGCTATTGAGAGCTGATAGTATCGTATAGCGTTTGCTTTAATCATTCACGAAGCCCCTCTCAAACTATTCCCGAAATTGTTCCTTCCGTTTTTTTAATAGAAGGAAGCATCAATATGAATGTATTTGTACCTGGTTCTTTTATGCCAAGTTGTCTGAGATTTAACCCAAAGACTAGACCCATATATAAGCATCAATATGAATGTATTAAGAATAGTGGACTCTATTTCTTTTTCCAAAGAGTAGTGCTACACCCACAAACAATCTCCCACAAACAACTCCCACAAAAATGAGTTGGAAGTATTTGATTGGCTTAGAAAAAAGAAAGGAGAGAAAATAGACCCAAATACACCAATCAAATGCTTCCAACTCATTTTGTGGGAGTTGTTTGTGGAAGATTGTTTGTGGGTGTAGCACTACTCTTTTCGAAATGAGGTCATTTTTCGAGCTTTAAAAGTGATCAAACTTTTCCTTTGGAATATACATTTATGTAATACACTGTTCGACCAGTTTTGCTGTTGAGAAGTATTTACATTTATGTATATTTCTAACTTGCAATGACTATGTTGGTACACCGTTTAAACATTTTTAATCACGACAAGTTAAGAGGAACTGAAACAATTAGAACTCAAGTTACAACTATGGCTATTCTGTGTCTAGGTACAGTTAAGAATATACACAAACCTGTAATGGCCAATTCCGATTAAAGTAGCCCATTATTATAATGAATCAAATCATTTACTTACTTACAAAAATGTGAATAAAATCGATGTTCTCAAATACATTGCAAGAGATATTGCATCATTTATAACAAAAAGAGTCATTAGTTTATGTGAAAATAAACAAGAAAAAAAGATTTTTGGTATGAAACGATTTTGGATAATATTTGAAGGCATGGTTTCGTTCATTAAAAATGAAATATTGTAGTTGAATTAGTAGGTGTTTTATAATATGGCCATGCAAACTTATTTACCATTAAACAACAAGATAAAAAGAGAAAAGTCTAAAATACATCCTTGTGGTTTGGCCTTTACTCGCTTTACATCTTTTTTCTGTTTATATTCAAAAATCATCCTTGTGGTATTAAAGTTGGCACAAAACCATCCTTCCGTTAGTAATATCAGTTAATGAGGACTAACAATGCAAATTATTTTCCGTTATCTCCTAACAAGAGTTAAAATATTTGCATCGTTAGTCCTCATTTAGTTAAAATATTTGCATCGTTAGTCCTCATTTACTATAAAGTTAAAATATTTGCATCGTTAGTCCTCATTGAGTTAATTATTTACATCGTTAGTCCTCATTAAGTTAAAATATTTGCATCGTTACCATCGCCACCACCCACCACCGCCACCACCACCCACCACCACCACCACCCACCACCACCGACCACCACCACCTCCACCCACCTCCACCCACCACCGCCACCACCACCCACTGCCGCCACCACCACTACCCACCACCGCCACCCACCACCACCACCCACCACCGCCACCGCCACCCACCGCCGCCACCACCACTACCCACCACCGCCACCCCCACTACCCACCACCGTCACCCACCACCACCACCCACCACCACCACTGCCACCACCACCGCCACCACCCGCCACCACCCACCGCGACCACCACCACTGCCCACCACTTCTACCCACCACCACCCACCACCGCCACCACCACCCACCAACGCCACCACCACCCACCACCGCCACCACCCACCACCGCCACCACCACCCACCGCCGTCACCACCACCACCAACCGCCGTCACCCACCAACGTCACCACCACCCACCATCGCCACCACCACCCACCACCGCCACCACCACCCACCACCACCCACCGTCGCCACCAACACCGCCGTCGCCATCACCCATCGCCACAACCACTCACCAACCATCGCCACCACCACCCACCTCTAACCATCACCACCCACCACCACCTCCACCCACCACCGCTACCAATACCCACGACAACCCGCCGCCGCCACCACCACAACCACCACCATACACTGAACAAATATTATAAGTGGTGGTGGTAATGGCGGCGGCGGCGGTGGTTGTGGTGGTGACGGCGGCAGTGGTGGTGGCGACGGTGGTGGTGGCGATGGGTGGTGGCGACAGCGGCGGTGGTGGAGGTGGTGGTTGGTGGTGATGGGTGGAGGTGGTTGGTGGTGGTGGTGGAGGTGCAATTTCAGGTTAAAATCTCGCGTGTCTTAATGTAAAACATTATTTCAGACAACTTTTGTGTTTCACACTTTTGATGATTCGGACCAGAAATGGGTCAAAATCGTGAATTAAAATCGATTCATAAACATTTTAACTCATATGGTGGTGGCGTTGGTGGGTGGCGGTGGGTGGCAGTGGTGGGTAGTGGTGGTGGCGGCGGTGGGTGTTGGTGGCGATGGTGGGTGGTGGTGGTGGTGGGTGGAGGTGGTGGCGGTGGTGTGTGGTGGTGGCGTTGGTAGGTGGTGGTGGCGGTGGCGGTGGTGGGTGGTGGTGGGTGGCGGTGGTGGGTAGTGGTGGTGGCGGCGGTGGGTGGTGGTGGCGTTGGTGGTGGTGGCGTTGGAGGTGGTGGGTGGAGGTGGGTGGCGGGTGGAGGTGGTGGGTGGTGGTGGCGGTGGTGGGTGGTGGCGATGGTAACGATGCAAATATTTTAACTCAATGTGGACTAACGATGCAAATATTTTAACTCAATGAGGACTAACGATGCAAATATTTTAACTCTATAGTTAATGAGGACTAACGATGCAAATATTTTAACTCAATGAGGACTAACAATGCAAATATTTTAACTCTTGTTAAGAGATAACGGAAAATAATTTGCATCGTTAGTCCTCATTAACTGATATTACTAACGTAGGGATGGTTTTGTGCCAACTTTAATACCACATGGATAATTTTTGAGTCAAAAAAAGAAAAATAATGTAAAGCGAGCAAATGCCAAACCACAGGGATGTATTTTAAACTTTTCTCAAATAAAAGTGTACTTAGATATTGATGATGTACCCTCCGATTAGCTCGAAGGACACCCCTTCGAGTGTAATCGCAACCTACATAATCGAAGGCTCTGGCCAGCCTTCTTAAACTTTATTTGGAGTAAAACTAATCATCAATGATCTAGTTACCAAGTGGGAATTCGCCAATCGAAGGATTAAGCCCTTCGGGGTATCTCTCGATAAGTTTTATGGACGGAACAATGCCAAGTCCAATATTGGGGAGACCAAGTCTTACCCACGTCGCCTCTTCCTCTTTAGCATCCCCGCTAAACCCGGAGGAGTGGGGCACTAACCCCTAGCGGTTACCACAAGTCATGGGACGCCCCCATGATCTCCATCAAACGTGTGACCACTCTCTAGGACCGTTTTCTTCACCTATAAATAGTCCTGGACGATGACAAATCTGGTATGCAATCTATCTCACCTTACTTTACTACGCATATACTTAAACTCTCATACCAATCACTTATTCACACGCCGGAGGTGGTTCGCAGGGTCCAACCCCTGCACAATCACTTAACGTAGTGTTTTAGTATTTCTTATTTCAGGTTATATCCAAGCTTGGCGCAATCACAACACCCCTCATTTTCCTTTGATCACCATCGAAGGCCTGGTAGTGCAAAATATTGTACAATCAGTGGCGCCATCCGTGGGACCCGCTACAATTAGTCCCGTTATTTCCAAGCAAAATAACCAAGTCAAATACACTCGCTATTATTCCGGCATGAATTCAGAACGAGAAGTTACACCCCCACCGGGTTTCTCGTCCTTAACCCCTTTACCCGTAACAGACGCCAACAACTTGCCGCCAATCACGGTCTCCACCTTTACTACACGATCTCATCCTGAAATAACGCCCAATCACCATGCATCCACTTCGGCCAACCCAGAACTCGTCATTAGCCCCGCCTTTGTCGACGCTAAGTACGAAGAGTTAGAGTCCTTGCTAAAGGCTCGAAGGAGATAACTCAGAAATACGGAGATGCGTAGGGAGTTAGAATATTCCAGCGATGAGTATGATGAGGAGATCGAAATGGAATCGAGACCTTCAATCCATAGGGCTCACCACCCTATCCTCCGCATTGGGTCACCTGCAAGTAGAAGGGTTGAAGGAAGAAGCGTAGGATTCGAAGGAGTTCCCGAGAGAACACCCACGAGGAGGGAAGGAACTGTCGCCGAAGGCTTTAACGGGAGGAGTCGGCAGAGGGAGAATACGGAGGTAAACCTACCCCCATTATTAGCAGCTCACTTAGGAAGGACCGAAGGAGGACTCCCTCTACAGCCCTCCCACGCGTCTGGTGTGGAAGGTAACCTAGGCCCAGTCAACACAGGAGGGAGTCTTCCCCCCATTGGCCTGCATTCTCAATTCCCAGTCCAGAGCTACCCTCCGATTCTTTATCCCCAAATCAATGGGCAACCTAGCAATCAGTATCCCTCACAAACTGCTGTACCCTATAATCCTTCCATGGTATACCCCCGTACACCATGTATACTGGTTACACTCCAAGCACGAGTACGCCTCATCCTTTCTATGTTAGTCAGCCTTCTTTGGGAGTACCCCCTCCTGTTAGTCCATACCATACTGTTCCGATGAACGTACCACCGTATGCCCATCCATATGCTGAGCTCGTGGGCCCCACTACACCCTTCGTGAGATGGATCGAAGATTATCCCTTGCCGGATGGTTTAAAGATGCCTTCACATATAGGCACTTACGATGGAAAGGGGGACCCAGATAATTTCCTACATTTATTTGAAGGAGCTATAAGAATGCAGAAATGGGCCATGCCAGTAGCCTGTCACATGTTCACATATACCCTCCGAGATTCAGCACGTATTTGGTGGAATGGACAGAAGCTAGGAAGCATTTTCAACCTTGACGATTTGAAGGCTAAGTTTTGATCTCACTTCAGCCAACAGAAGAAATTCACAAGAACACACCTCACAGTGCACAATATTAAGCAGAAGGAGAACGAAAGCACAAGAAACTTTGTCACTATATACACTGACGAAACCCTGCAGATTCTAGGCTTACACGAAGAGCAACGTATTTCTGGTTTCGTCCATGGCCTACGCAACCGGACTCTTGTGGAATTCCTATCTACAGATCTTCCGGCAACATACAAAGGCCTGATGGAAAAAACATATACATGGATAGAAGCCAAAGAGGTATCCACTAATGGAACTCCGGTGGAGAGCAATAAAGGAATAAAATCGTCTTCATGGGAATGGTCGAAGAACAAACAAAAAAACCATAATAGGTTTACCCCTTACAACAAGGGTCCGAACCATGGTCTATTGGGAAATCTCACGATGTCTCCAAGGGAGATTTTAGCCACAGAGAAGGCTGCCAAAGCCTTCGAACCGCCCCCTCGCATAATGGGGAAAAGCAGGAACAGAGATACCACTAAATATTGCCACTTCCATGAAGACATTGGTCACGAAACAAACAGCTGTCGAGAACTGAGAAAGCAGATAGAAGAGGCGGTAAAATCCGGGCAATTAACACATCTGGTGAAAGGGATAAGAAAGAGCAAAGAAAAAACCACTGATACGCAACTGGGAAAGGATAATGCTCCTCAGGAGGCTCCTATCCTAATGGTTCGATGGGGTTCCTCCCGATTGAAAAGAAAGATCCCTGAGAGAGAAGCTCACGATGCAAGAGAAATAACGTTCCCGTCCGAAACAAGAGACTTTCCTTCGAAGGATCCAGTGATCATTAAGGTCATAGTCACGAATATGGAGGTGAACAAAATTTATATGGACTGCGGAAGTGCCTGCGAGGTAATCTACGAGCATTGCTTCAAAGAGCTCAGCCCTACGATCAAATCCAAACGGGTAGAATCAAAAATGCCCTTGATAGGTTTCTCAGGGGAACGATCATGGCCTTTAGGAGAAATACCTCTAGAGGTAACACTCGAAAGTGGAAGGCTCGCAAGAACAGAAATCTTCAATTTTGTCATCGTAAGATCGAAGTCACCCTACAACATGATATTCGGACGAACTGCCATGCAAAAAAGGGGAATCGTGGTCTCTACGGTGCATGCAACAGTGAAATTCCAAACAGCTAATGGAATTGGTACTGTATTCTCAAGCTATCACGAAGAAAAATACCAGGAAGCCCACAAGGACAAGGGAGATGATAATCAACGGCATACGAGGAACGCCATAGAATACTCTGATTCCAAAAGGCATGCGTCACTAGACGAGTCCCATCTAGTACGAAAGGTGGAAATAGGGAAACGGCTCCCTACAACTTTCAGGGAAACATTGAAAAAATTACTCGAAGCGTATGAAGATGTGTTTGTAGGAAAATATTCAAAGACAATAGGAGTTCCAAGGTTGCTCACAATCAACGGCAAACCCTTTAGCACGGAGCACAAGCTAAACGAGCTCAAACACGTCAAACCGGTCGAGCAGAAGCCCCACCAAGTGACACCCGAGCACAGGGCAGCAATTAAATACGAGGTCAACAAACTCACAGCTGCAGGAATACTTCGAAGGTTAGAAAACCCAACATGGGTTACTAATCCAACGATAGCCCTGCGAAGAAATGGAAAAAAGTTACTAGAGGTTGACTTTAGAAACATCAACAAAGCTTGCCGAAAAGAAAGCTATTTGCCAGAAGGAGAAAAGCAATCGATACCTGGAGTTCATTGGGAATGCTTCCTTAATACAAACATGGGATGCCACCAGATAAAGATGGCAAAGGAGGACGAAGAAAAAAACGTCCTTTCATGTAGAAGGAAGCTCCTACTGCTTTACGCGTATGCCTTTCGGTTTACGAAACATCGAAGCCACTTACAATAGGCTGATCCAAAGGGTCTTCGAAAAACAGATAGGGAGGAACCTGAAAATTCTAGGTGGATACTTAATCACCCAGAGCAGGACAAAAGAAGATCTCCTTCATGATTTAGAAGAAACCCTCATACAACTGAGAAAGATCAACCTAAAGTTGAACCCAGTAATGTGTTCCTTTGGCATTGAAAAAGAAGATTCAAACGAACACCCATTCGTAAAACAAACGATTAAAACCAAGCCAACCAATGAAGAGACCTCATCAGAATTGCAAACGCGAAGGGGGACTCAAGATCTAAGAAGTAACTTGGAAACATTAAAAGCATTTTTGTCGAAGGGTGTTAACAGATCTTCATCTACCTATAAGGTTCGCAATGAAGTCATCAATGACTTATCATATCAATGGAACAAGGAAGCCGAAACATCCTTCCAAAGATGGAAGAATTGCATGGAAATCATACCAACAGTTGCACCCCCAACCAGAGGAGAGGTGTTGTTCCTACATATAGCAATGTCTCCTGACGAGATTGGTGCCATGCTTTTCGCGGAAAGAAGACATCTACAAATACCGATATATTTTGTGAGTAGAGCCTTACCATATGTGGAACGAGGCTATGCGGCATCAGAAAAGCTAATCCTAGCTTTAATCAATGCCACAAGACGTCTCCGAAAATATTTCAAGGATCATACCATCAGAGTACTTACAGATAAGCCATTTGAAAGGTTGCTCCTAAACCCTGACAGAACAAGGAGAATGGTAAAATGGGCTAAGGAGCTGGAGGAATATAACATAGAATACGGGGAAAACGATCCTTTCGAAGGACAAAGTAACGAACCAGCTGAAACATGCGAATCAAGTATGTCCTCCAACAAAAAAGTTTCTCGAGCCAAACAAAAGGAACACCACATAAATGATTCAAAGATACATTTGATTTCACACAATCAAGAGCATCTCGAATCCGAAACGGAGCAACAGGCTTCGACAAAATAACAAACCCGCTACACATAGAATCGCAGGCTACACAGAAGCATGTGTGGAACGAGTTTTATTCAAACGTAGTGACGGTTTCATCATCAGCAATCCTCCGTCAGCATACGAAGGGCTTGCCACATCTTATGTAAGTCAAGACTTGCAAATTTTTCTATTATGTATTCAAGTTTTCTCTTGTTGGGAAAGAAGCATTAATGGTAGGTGTCTTCGTATTCATTTGTACAAATGATGTAATCCTCCCCTACCCACTTAATGATATCGCATGTTTCCCTTGAATCTTTTTGTTACATCCAAACAAAGATTTACTCAACCAAGTAATTACAAGTTCAATGTTCGAAGGATGGCACAAGATACTTATGTCTTGTAAGCAACTAAAACATCCAAAATTCACATTAACTTTCCTACATAGTCTTAGGGTATGCAAAGCCCTTCGCACTTAAAGGATGAAGACAGAGCGGGTCGCAACCCTCTGTCAGCAATTAAATTATACGATTGCTATAAAACCTTGGTTCAAAGTACACACAATAAGGCTTAGTTATTCTAAGCTTTAGGATGTATAATAACGTTTATTTAAGTAAACGAGGAAGAGAAAAGCATACATAAACAAAGATGGGAAATACACCCATTAACATTTGGTACGCAGCATAGATGTTGCTCAAAAGATGATAATTGTTTGCGTGCAACAGAAACATAAATTGTTCAGAAACCACATGGCATAAACAGACATTGTTTTAAAGGGTACATACCACCCTTGGGGCCAAATAACTGCAAACACTGCAGCCTTCACTTACCAGGAGATGTGAGTTTTTCATGCTGAACTTGGGGGGCTTCAGGACTGACCTTGCTGGGGGAAGCTTCTTTTGAATCAGTCTTCGAAGAGGATGGCTGCACAGCAGAACTTTTACCCGGAGACTGAGGCTTCTCGAAGGCCAACTTTGGAGATGAAGGTTCCTCAGGAGTTGCTTTCACAGATGCAGGCTTCACAGGAGTGCTCTTTTTGCTCACTGCCATAGGCTTCACCCTGCACGGCTTCTTCGAAAGAAGCGTCTCAACTGAAGCCATGAGATCTTTGGTAGCATCAACAAGGAAGGGGTACTCTGCAGTTGCGAGGAGGTTGCTTGCATTATCATACTCTGCTTTATGAGTGGCACGGTAGTAGGATATCTCATATAAGTCCACCGGCTTTCCAGTTGCAGCAATTTCCTCTAAAGTAGTGCATTTCCCATGATAGATGGCAGCATTTACAACATCACCTATCATCTTCCCCACCTCATCGCTGTGATATAACTCCATGGCTATGTATGGGATGACCTTCGAGACAACAGCAACCCTATCTTTTTTAAGCGCATTATATTTGCGCCTGAGGCAATCGAGATCTTCACGAAGCTTGATCTCCAGCTCACCCAGCTTCATCCTCTCTTCTTCGAGGTCCCCACACTTGATCTCCAGCTCAGCAATTTCTTCCTTGAAACCTACAACCTTTGCCTCCTCCTTTCGAAGCCTCTTACACTCCACCTTCATTTTGTTCAATTCCTTCTCCAACCCTGCTTTATCAGAACGAAGGTCTTGTACAAGGGGATTCTGCTCAATATCCCTCAAGGCTTCTTCACACTTAGCCTGAACCTCTGCAAACTCCTGATCTTTCTTTTTCTCTCTTGCCAGAATCTCATCCATCTTTTCCCTAGCAGAAGCAAGGGTTTGTTCCACTTCCCTTGTTCGAGAATTGAGATGCTTGTCCAGAACAGCCTGCCTCGTATAGCTTTTGTCGTGTAGATCACACAACTCCTCAATGGGCATGTTAATTAGCACAGACTTCCAGCTCGGAGGGGTAATATGCAAAGCAAGGCGATGGCAAGCAGAAGCATCAGGAAGCTCTTTGGTATTCGGAAGACCTAAGGAATATACAATCAATTAGAAGACATATACACATATCCCTGTCAAATCAATAACACATATACTTACCATGGATATCTTCATCCAACGCTTCAGCAACTTTCTTGGTAATAATCTGACCTTTCTGCCTGGTGTTCTTGGATGGAGGTGTTGGCAAAATCAATTTCCTCTTGGGAGTAGGCTTTACAGGCTTGGCACTCGTACCTTTCCTGTTTCGAACTCTGTCAGCTATGCCAGAAGAGGAGCCAATAATAGTCACCTGATCATCCTAAGAGAGAGGGTCATCGGACTCAGCAACATTCTCCACCAACTGAGAAGTCTCCTCTGTAACCATAGGCTTCGATTTTTTGTCTGGTTTGGAAGGCTGCAGGGAAGCTAGGGGCTCAACCATCTTTGCATCATCCTCTTGATTATTAACTGACACAGAGGGTGAACCAACCCCATAGCTGACTTCCTCAGGATTCCTTGGAAGGAAGCTCGTCTCTTTAGCACCATCGGCAACAACGAAATTTCGGAAAGACATTCCTGCAAAACGAAGGAAAACAGATAAATATCATCAGATAAGTTTTTCAAATTTACTTAAATAAAGAGTATACATACTTTTTCCATCACAAAAAATTTCAGGCTTCATAGGGGAACCCTCCCAATGGTCAACAATCCCAGCCATGTACAGAATGGGCTCGGGGAAAGATTGAACATTCACTAGATGACGAACAAGACGCTGGTACAATGGATTCCTTCGAATAGTGTAAGGCAACTCATCGTTGAAACGTTTTTTTTATCAAACCTGTATGCTTCGTTCACCAAAGTAGGGTACTCTGGAGGTATAATTGTATCTTGTATGTAAAAGAAACTCCCTTTCCAATTCGTTATGTTTGTAAAAGGCTTTAACAGTATGGTTGGAACATCAGGGTCACCTCTTTTTGCCAAAGTTAACCAATCCCCACCCAGATACAAGTTTGTAAACCCCCTAAGCACTGTTAGTGTAGGCTCATACCCATAAGCTTTACACATCACAATGAATGTCGTCAACTTAGCCAGACCAAAGGGATTAAACCTAGAGATGTGTACTTGGTAATACTGCATAAACTCTAAAATCAAAGAGTGGATTGGTATTCTAAAGTTTGAAAACTTAAAGGCATGGGTGTACAGACCTACATATCCCTCAGGAGCATCAAATATAGCTTGATTTTTACTAGGGAGCATAATTTTAAATTCTTTTGGAATGAGATAATCTTGAAGAAAAGCACGTAATTCATCTTTTGATAAGGTACATTTTTGTTCTTTAATCACAAATTTGTTATTTTTTGCCATATTGTTCAACGAAGACTTATACTTCTACGATACAATATAGTTCAACGAGGAAGAAATTTACCTTTTTTCTTGCAAGAAATAATGACAGATGTTACTATGTGTGTTTTGATTGCACATAGTAAGGAGGATGAATTTTGGGCACAGTGAAAAAGTGATTTAGGGTTTGGTTGAAACAAATTTATATCGCTTTTCTCTTTGATATTCACCGTACACGTGTCCCTGATATTTTGATATATCCGGATTTCAAATTGGGATTAAAACATTGAGAGGACGTATGGGATTACCAAGGCTTGGCAAGTGGTAATATAACTCGAGTTAGTTAGAGAGTATTTAAGCGCATTTAATGCATATTTGGCGACGTTAATTTTCTTCTGCAGGATCCCACGAGCTAACATGGTTAGTTTATATTACGATAGAGTTGTAAGCCACATATTCTTGTGTGCATATCTGACTTTCAACTGGGGGGCTTGATGATGTACCCTCCGATTAGCTCGAAGGACACCCCTTCGAGTGTAATCGCAACCTACATAATCGAAGGCTCTGGCCAGCCTCCTTAAACTTTATTTGGCGTAAAACTAATCATCAATGATCTAGTTACCAAGTAGGAATTCGCCAATCGAAGGATTAAGCCCTTCGGGGTATCTCTCGATAAGTTTTATGGACGGAACAATGCCAAGTCCAATATTGGGGAGACCAAGTCTTACCCACGTCGCCTCTTCCTCTTTAGCATCCCCGCTAAACCCGGAGGAGTGGGGCACTAACCCCTAGCGGTTACCACAAATCATAGGACGCCCCCATGATCTCCATCAAACTTGTGACCACTCTCCAGGACCGTTTTCTTCACCTATAAATAGTCCTGGATGATGAAAAATCTGGTATGCAATCTATCTGACCTTACTTTACTACGCATATACTTAAACTCTCATACCAATCACTCATTCACACGCCGGAGGTGGTTCGCAGGGTCCAACCCCTGCACAATCACTTAACGTAGTGTTTTAGTATTTCTTATTTCAGGTTATATCCAAGCTTGGCGCAATCACAACACCCCTCATTTTCCTTTGATCACCATCGAAGGCCTGGTAGTGCAAAATATTGTACAATCAGATACTAAATCAATGAATTAAATTTTCTGTTTGAAATTGAAAATTATTTCATTAAAGAGGACTATTACATCCAATCTAAATCTAAAATTTAAACTTAATTAGAAACAATTTTTAATATTCTTCTATCTTTCCTTGTTGTTCTTAGTACTTACAACAAAATTTTATCAAATAAAACTTATTGCAAGAACTAAGAACAACAAAAGAGTAACAAAGTATTAAAACTAGTAATTAGACAAGAGAAGTATGAAGTTATCATACCAAAAAAGCCAAGAACATGTACTGCTCCACTTGCTGTTTGGCTTCTTATTTTATAAGGATCCCTCTCATGGTACTTTTCTCCAATCAAACGATGTGGGATACAAACATCTAACTTTTACATTGTATTGATATTTTTATTGTTGCTTCAGTTTATGTTTTCTTGTCTAGTTTGCAACCTTTGTGAAATGATAGATTTAAGGTGAACATGCTACGAGTACTAAATTCTTTCTTTTTTATGTGAGTGTGTTACTCACTATAAGATTGATAAACCTAACGTCAAATGTATCTTCAAACACATTTTTTAGTAAAAAGGGCAATTTTCATAAAACAATTGCACTTCGTGACTCACAATTGAGTTGGCTCGTGTCACACCTGACTACCATGTAGGTTTGTCCCTGATATCAAGAATTCGTTTGTCATTACCAATCTTATTAAGCATAAAGAACAAAATAAAAGTGTATCTACCATTAAATATTGCTAAAATAGTATTTTAGAGATACTAAAATGATGCCTTGAATTTTAGGTAGTTCCCTTGATGCGTGGGAATCGCAACAGGCTTTACCTCTCGAGGGATCCCAAGAAGCTTACAACCCCCACCAGGCAGTGTACCTGATCGTTGTAGTATAGTATAGTGACAAGTACCGGGGGGTTAATCGTTCAGCTTAGGAATAGTGTCGCTAGGATTAGAAAGCCTAAATACTAGTTCTAAAGGTGAGAGATGATTATTTTTGTGTTTTTATATTTTTTAGAAAGCAATTAAAAATCTCGGGTTTGAAGGATTTGGGCGGAATTAGTTGTTAATCAACTAACCCAATACTAAAGATGCAATCAAAATAAAATACTAGAAATGAAAATAAACTAAATTATACTAAAGTTGTGAGCAATAAGTGGAGAAAATGTGTTTACTTAGATTTCACTACTCCCTAGACATCTTTTACACGTTAATTACTTGTTATAAATGCATGGATGACGGATCGTATTCCTTAATACCATTCATGGGGTGGCACACTTAACTCCCCAATTCTATGAGCTCTTATCTCCTCCTACACCATGCCCAGCACAACTATAGGGATTGTAAACAGTGGCTCATGCATTAAATACAACCAATAAATACCTAGTGCGCGTCGGTTCATGTTTCTTAAGACGTTCAAGCATGTTACCAATTGGAGATCTGCCAGTTTTCTTAAGCCTAACATATAAATCATTCATCCAAAACAAGTATAAACAAGTAATCAACACATAATTAACATCTAGGTTTCATTAGATCTAAGCAAACACAAGATAGATCTAGCCTAGCATGATGGAATTAAGACAAGAACAAGATATAGACAACCAACACATAGACATATTGATTGAATTGAAAGAACACTTATCTCAATTACACATGTAAGGTATCAAGGGCTTGGAACCCTTGAAAAACCTGTAAAATTCGTACCAAGTTCGTACTTAGGGTTTCTCCAAAACTTCTCTCTTTAAATGTGAAAAATTAGAAAACTATATATAGGAAAAGAGGTCTGACGGCGTCAAGACAAAGCTTGTGACGCCGTCACCTCGCCGCCAAAACTATTCTCGGACTGCCTTGATCTACATTTGACGCCGTCAAGACTTAATTATTTCCAGGCCGTCATGACTTTTACTCTTGACGCCCTACCTTCATGACGCCATCAAATCTGTACTGGGTCGTCATGGAATTTTGCTCTTGACTCCGTCAGGGAATTACTCTTGACGCCGTCACCTACTGTTCCCAGCATGGAAAATTAAGACTTTGGCGTTTTCTTCACTTTTATGCTCCAAAAACGTCCGAATTGCTTCCTTTTCCAGATTTCACTCCCAAAGTACCTAAAATCACAAAAGGAACGATTTAGGGCAATATTTGATCAAATAAATTCGAATTCGGGCTTAAATGACCCCCTAAAAACGGATCATTTTTCGCCTCATCATATACCCTTACACTTGAGATTTGCTTGTCCTCAAGCAAATGCGCTTTTATTCTACTCAAAAGACAAGTTAGGGGTCATTTAACACTAATATAAAAGTAATTACAACAAATAATCGTTCCACTAAAGACCAATAGACAAGCACGGAGGTCATACACAAGCACCTCACAAATAGTGTTTAGATACTCACATCTCTCGGGTGTAATACAGTGTAAATTACAATATGGAAACGGAAGGTATCTCTCACTACCTGTCATAGCAAAATAGATTACCATAGGCTTGGGAGAGGATCAAACCTCCACCACATGGCGTAAGCACCTAGGATAAACTATCAAAGAGGTATTTTAAAAGGGTTGTAACGTTAGGTGTAGGGATATGAAATACACGGTTTTGTTGGATAAAGGAAGTTTTACTGGTGGCGAGTTAACAATCTTGGTCAATTACATGTACAATATGGCGTTGCTAAGCCAAGACTAGACTCGACTTAAGCTAATAAATAAAAAATAACAAAAACATAAAATGAACATAGAATGAAACGGGATGGTAGTCCGTATGTTTTTTCTCTTTTCCTTTTTCTCTTTTTTTTCTTTCTTGATTTTTCGATTTTTTTTTTCTTTTTTTTTTTTTTTTTTTTTTTTTTTTTTTTTTTTTGGGCATACACTCTTACCCTACCATCCAAAATAATACATCATAGGGAATGAACATTTCCCTTACACTTGAATCTTTACATACTTTACAATTAACTAATCTAGTGACTCGAATTAAGAAAATTAAAACACTTGGAGCACTTTTAAGATTATCGTACATATGGGGGTAATAAATGATGTTCTTCCCCATTACTTCATAAAATAAGTACTTACCCATGAGTCCCAATCGTCCCAAAACAATATGTACAAGGATATGACTCGACTTAGCAACCATGTAATCAATTAGAAAGTTAACTTAGGGTTTAACAAATAACAATAATGCACTAAAAATGAGCGCATACACGGAAGGCTAATGCGATTTGGTTGTACATTTAAGTGGGGTGTAACAAATTCTTCCTTTAAGTAAAATGCTTAAAGTTAGAAACGAAAAGATAGGCTCGGAGGGGTGTACTAGGGGTTTCGTGTACTAAAAATGAGTACAACGCTAAGGGTGTGGGAAAAATTAGTTGACTTAACTAGCCAAGTAATATGACTTAAATGGTCAAGTAATTATAATACGGGTTTAACACAAGGGTGATCCTAATGCCTCTTATCATGTAGTAAATCCTACCACACGAATGTAGTCTCACTAGCGGTCTCGGGATGCATCACTAACGCAAGTTCTAGAATCTAAATGCTACCGGTACACTCATAAGCACTAATAATGAATGCTTTTCCTATCAAATCTAAAGGCGAACCTCACATATTTGGGTGGAAAATTTTTCTGAATATACGGTTATGTGCTAGTCATACAATCTCCTATCCATGAGACGCTTGCTATGGCTAAAGTTTCACTCCTAAATGTTGTAAAAAATTTTAAATTTGGTGCTAAAATTGCACTAACAAGTATTTCTCATAGTTTTATTACACATCTACCATCAAACAAAACAAACTCAAGCGAAAGTGCATATGTAAGGTATCATCTTTTTACCCTCCCCTTACACTTAAGATGAACATTGTCCCCAATGTTCAAGTAAAGAATGTAAAAGTGAAAAAGTAAAGAGAATGAAGTCAAATACTCCCCTGATTCGCTCGGTATGGATAATAAGGTGGCCAGGTTAAATCTTCCTCCAAGAAAATGAACAATCAAAGCTTCCCTTCCAGAATATAAATCATCTTTTTGTCATACATAACCTGTAAAACCTGACAAAATAGACAAGACAACCTCGCGTAAAATCGGCGGCATCCTATATAAGCTACTAAATCCTAGAAAACAAGATAAGATATAATGCTTGTGGAATGAAGTTTGCAGATCTCCTGGAGATTATAAAACTTAATAATTCACAAAAACCATAAGACTCCGTTAGAAAAACAAAACCGGTAAAATTTCTAGATTTTTACACTTGACGCCGTCAAGAGTAAACTCCTGACGCTGTCAGAAGTGACCTGCAAAAATTCTTATGTTAAGTTTCCGGAAAATTTCTGGAAAAACTTGGTCCTACTTCCTGGAAAATCCTGCAAAACTTCATTATGACTCAATACAAGCATTTGACTCTAACAAATACGAATACACATGTTCATTTAATATTGTGGAGAATCATGATCGGTTTGTTTCTTAAAAACATATTTGGGGTTTCCCCTTACACTTATCTTTTGCAAAAATACTTTTAGGTGGAGTTAAGACTAGGCCAAAACAACAAAGTAAAGTATTTCCACTATTTAGTTTAGAAACATGATCTACCAACAATAAAAATAAAGCATGCATACGGAAGCAAATAACAAACAAACAAATAAAATCACACAAAACATGGGTTGCCTCCCAAGAAGTGCTTTTCTTTATTTACGAGTCTTGTAGCTAGACTCAAGGTCATGGGTTACTACGTGATTTCATCATTGGTTCCACTCTCTAGGTCGTCTTCTAAACTAGTATCGCTTTCATAGTGTAAGTACTTCGGGTCTTCGAACTCAAAGATATCTTTTCGATACTTAGAACCAAGCTTACTAACATCCTTAAAGAATCCACACGATAGATAGGAAGTGTCCTTACACCCTCTCCGAACATCTTCATCGCACAAAATAAGTTGGGAGCTTATCTTATCAAGTCCGTCACAATCGATTTCCTTAAGGTCTCTTCTCTTGTAGGGTGTTTGGTATGAAACCCTCCTAACCCCATCAGCGAAGGTCATAATACCGTTCCGATCATCAATTATCAGATTAGTGATCTCGCAAAATGGCGCTCCAAAAACAATTTGTGATAATCTAGGGTCGACATAGTCTTCGATGTTGTCCACGATCGTGAATTCCATAGTAAATGCCATATTTCCTACAAACACCTGAATCTCATGATCCTTACCTACCACTTTCTCTCCCTTGTAAATCATTCCCCATCTGCAGATATTGTTATAATGGAATAAGGACATAAAATTCTTTGGCAGGAATACGTTAATGTATATGTTATCGAAGTACTTATGACCAATCATGCAGGGGATTTTGAGATTATTCGGATTACGCCGTCTTATCTTCTCCGACTTCCCATCCTTCGACCCATATATATTCCCCTCAAGGGAAGGACGATATTCGTACACCTCCTCATTACCCCCACGAAAAATTACCTTCTTAACACCATTGGTGAATAATGCACTACCATCTTTCTCATCAAGGATCACTCTCGATTCATTGATAAATGGTTTCCCAAGAATAAGGTTGGTTAAAGTTTGATTGGTGAGAGGGTTCACGTCATCGACCACGGCGAGGTCAGTATTGTAAACAAGCTCTCCGACCCTGATTGATAAATTATTCATTACCCTTTCGCTCGCAATGCGTTTTGGGAAGGTCTCATGGTATAAGGAAAGGGGGATTAGGTTGACTGGGGAGCTAGGATCTATATGACTATCGGTTAGGAGCTTTTCCTTAATGGTGCAGGAGATCTTAAAAACTTTATGGTTATCTTCCTTAGTCCTATCGCTACTCCTACTAGTAACATTCTCCATTTTTCTCTCGGGTTCTTCTATAATAGATTTACCCAAAATGGTTGGATTTCTCTCATGCTCTTCCGATCTCTCTTTCTCTTCATCCGATTTGCCAGATTCTCGCGTGGTGTAATGCTCGGACGAGTCGGTAGGTTTTCTGGCCGAATCGTGGTCTACCCTTAAGGTCTCATCTTTAGCTATATGACCAAATTTGTTAGTTTGTTGCTGGGTTGAGTTGGGTGTAAAAGCAGATATCGTGGTGATGGTGTTTACGAAATGGGTTGGTCCTAGGGGGTTGACAGGTTCTTTTCCTTTAGGGGATAGATGTTTGAATAACTTGCTAGGGCTTTTTATTTTCACAGGGGAGGTTGGTGGACTCATGATGGTAACAGACTTAACCTCATCAACGTGAATGGGCTTATTAACAACATGCTCTTTGATAGCAGTTAACAGATCACAAATCTTGTTGTTCACATCAGCCTGCTGTTGTCTAAATTTAGCCTCGAGCGTAGAGAGCTGTAATTCTTGAGATAGAATGAATTTTTTTAGAGTATCTTCACAGCTTTGCCTGGGAATGCCTTGTGACGGAAAATGCTCGGACCAAGTGAGTGGTGAGGAGTCATTGAAAGATACGCTCCGCGTTTGGTACCCTTTGAAATTAGGTTTATCCTTCCATGCCTCATAAGCCTCGCCAGAAGTGCGAGGGCCTTGACCCACGTGTGATGATGTGAATTCGTTATAAGCACGTTTTGGAAGCTCCATGCAGTTATGAGTCTCGTGAGGGCTGTAACACCCCCAATTCATGGATGCAGCGGAATTCAAACTGGGTGTTACTCGACGGCACAAATAGTCACAATAATAGAAAACGAACTCCAATTGAGTCGTTTTAAAAGATTTATCATTCAAATTGTATAAATATCAGAGATTACAAAATGAGGTCCCAATTGGTTCCATGTTTACAATGTAAAATAAATGAGTTTTTGAATGATAAGTAAATTTATAGCCCTCTTGAGTATCCGTGTCCTTCCGTGCCATCCTTGATCGTCATGAACCTGAAATACATGCTTGAGAGGTCAACACAAAGGTTGAGTGATATTCATAGAGTTTGTTAAATCGTTTGAACACAATGTGTTGGTAGTTAAATCGTTTGAACACCATAATCGTAGTGTTTGTAGGTAAATCGTTTGAACACCATAATCGTAGTGTTTGTAGGTAAATCGTTTGAACACAATAATCGTAGTGTGAGCTGTAGACTCACACCAATGTTTGGAAAACAAAACAGGTAGGCTACGTTATTATACGCCCATAAAATGTATTATACACTAAGCTTATGAAACCAAAATGTTAACGTGTACCAATATCGATTGGCAGATTTATCCCGGTAGGTACTTTGCCGTCATACCTAATGTCTCAAATATTAATGCATTTGTTTGAACTAATCAAAACAAATGGGATTCGTCAATCCCAATAGGCCTATTCACAATATTCGCGCTCACTTGCAAGTAACCCTCGCAAGTGATTAAATGGTTCATACTAAGGGATCTTGGTTTGGCAAGGATGTTACTTAGTGATAATAAAACATAGTCGAATAACATACAGTAGAAAGCATTGTGTTCGAGTAGAAAAATAATAGCATGTATTCCCCCCAAGGGTTTGTAAAACATTGAAGTAATGTAAAGTGGGGCTATGAACTCACCTTAAGTAAGATAGCAAGTAATGAATGTAATGGTTGAATCGTGAAGGTTTCTACGAGCAACCTATAATCGAATGTTGCGACTTAGGATCGGAGTAGAGAATATGAAGTAGTGCCTATATATATATCTTGCATTTAGTCCATGATGTGGTATGATGTATAATGTAAGTCTTTGAAAGAAATGATTCATGAAACATGTATGTTTGGATATATCGTTTACTACCGTTCGGGCCGACATAATTCAGAAGTCATGTTAGTAAGCGTTCGAGGAGCCAGGACACTTTAATTCGTAAATCCACAACTCAACTCGACGGCTTACATAATGAACTCCTCACATGAGGCTCCCTACTATTGTAGTAGTTGATGAAATATATAGATATAAGTTTCGATCCGAAAAGTTACATGTCCGATATTTGAATAAACTTAGGAAAGTTTATTAGTACATGAAGATTGTTATTAGGGGTAGTTTCATAAGTCTTGAATGACCATTTTCTCTTGGTAATATCTCATGGTTTCCTTTTAGGTGAAGTAGATCCAAATTGCTTGTTCATGTTATCGCCTAATTCATTGTTTCATGTTTACGCCTATGTAAGTTGTTATGGTCATTTCGTCATGGCCTAGCCATGACCTTTGGTCCTTGTTCCAAGGTCATGAGACACAACCTTGGCTCTAGCCATGGTGGTGGTCTTGATTATAGGTCATAAGACCCCTTTGGTCTTCATAAACCATAACCTATATGTAATGACTTTGTCTAAAAATGGGCTGTTTAGAATTTGAAGAATTTTATCACTCGGAAAGCGTTTTTAGGGCTCGAGCTTCTTTGTTCCTGAACGAAAACGTCGTTCCGGACAACTTTCGTGTTTTAACTTTTTGATGAATCGGACCAGAAGTGGGACTTTCAAAACCCAAATTTGATCAGGAAGCTATTTGGCAGTTTTGCCGGAAATCTTTGGTAATTTCAAATCGCCATAACTTTTGACTCGTATACTCGTTTTGGGTGGTTCAAATTGCTATGGTTTCCTTGTTAAGTCCTCTACTGTAATATGTAATGATCCAACATCATATTTTTACCATTTTGATCAGGTCTTACCAAGAAAGTCACTAGTTTACTTGTTTTAGTAACTTGTTGTAACAATCAATAACAATAACTTGTTTTGCTCACTTTTATACATCATGGACATTAATACAAGACAATATATAGCACAAATAGTATGTAAATAACATGAACATGATTATTTAACAAGAATCAAGTTAGGGTTTGGCTCACAACTTTTGGCTTTCAAAGATGAAAGGAAGTTAACATGTAAGGATAGGACTTTGATAGACTTGCTTCAACCCTTTTTCACTTCATGCAATCTTTCTACCCTTGGTATTCTTGAAAGATGGATGATGAAGGTTTAGGTGACTTGAGTGGATTCAAACTCAAGATAATTCACCAAGTATATGAGGTTATGGAAGTGTTTGATGAATGATAACCTATCTAGGGTTTCAACCTTGTTTAAGCTCTTGATTCTTTTGGATAATACTTGGAGTGAATTAGAAAATGGAATGGTGTTTGTGTGTGTGTTGTGGACGTTTAAGGAGAGGCAAGGAGGCTTTATATGGCCTTGAGGAGGTTAGAAGTGTTGACTTGCCAACACTTGATCACCAAGTTTAACACATGGATGAAATCTAAGAGTACTTAGCATGAGATCATGCCACAAGTGTGAATCCTCCCCCCTAGAGGCGGTTCACAACCCTTGGAGAACAAGTGTGGACTTTTGATGGTATTATCCAAGATATCTAGTTAGTTTTGACTCCGGGAAATGCCAATCGTAAATGATTAAGCCTCAAAACATAAAACCGGGTGTCGTAAAATTATGGAACTTGAAAGTATTGATAAACATGTCCATATGTCCCATAATAAAATATAAAATGAGTGGTAGGATCCATTTGGGTGTAAAACCCTGCTAAAAACTGGAAATACGGGTCTAAAACGCGTAATACGTAAAACGTACGAATATTGCGTAAAATTGAGAAAAGTAAAATGTTACTTTTCTAATGTGATAAAAATGATTTAAAATGACTTATAATGTCTAGACTGGGCTCAGTCTAGTGTCGATTGGTATTAAATGTCTTTTAGACATCAAACCGTAAGCCTAAAAACCACGAAATGACTTATATCATTAAGGGATGATTTTTGGTCAAAGGAGGAGGGAAAATTATGTTGACTTTTTCTAATAATTTTGAAAACTCAAAATGTCTTAGAAACTCGTTTTGTGGTCTAACGGTTAATCGCCCATTCGGTTAAGCGTGCTCATGTGAGATTAGTACCGACATGGGTGACCTGCTGGGAAGTCTTAGGTCATGTTTTTCTCAGTCACGATTAATTCTCAAATAAATCATGAGTGTGTCAAACATTTTTCTGATGCGGGGTCACTTAACGCGGTCGAGTTTCATTGTACGTAGAATTTCTGAATGACGTTTTACCCTAAAACGTGTAATTCCTTAATAACTTTCACGAAAATGATCTGACGAATGTCAAACATTTAATTTGCCATGGAAATGATTTATCACTCGAGAATATCAAATAAAAATCAACTTTCGGGAAAGTTTCGGGAAAAATGAATAGTAAAAGTGAATAGTGAAATTTTCCGGGAATGGTAATTAACCTGAAATTGCGAATTGTTACAGTCTCTACCCCTTACGGGGAACTTCGTCCCGAAGTTCTATGTGTGTCATATGTTGGAGTGGTGTCGATAAAGATGTGTGGTTACTTATGAGGACCAAAGTCTGGAATTACTAGTGATGTAGTTTGATTTGTCTCAGAATATGGTGTGTCAATAGAGATTGATAACATGGTTGAATATTAGTAGAGATCCATATAATAGTCGAATATCAAAGAAAATTGATATAGCAGTCGATTATTAATAGAAATTGATATAGTAGTTGTACAGAAATTGATATAGTTAAATATCAAAATGGAAATTGATATAGTTGTCAAGTATCAATAGCAATTGATATAACAGTTGAACAACAATAGCAATTTACATAGGAATCCAATAAATGGAAATTGATATAGTAGTGGAATATCAATGGAAATTGGGATAGTAGTCGCAATCATAGTCTAGTAGGTAATCGGTTGTTGTACCTAGTGTTTATGTCATGGTTTGAAGCGATGTCGGTGAAAAGATAGGATTTCTTGTGGTGAATATAATGTAGGTATCATGCCATACCCGAGCAATGTAATGTAGGTATCATGCCATACCCGAGCAATGTAATGTAGGTATCAAGCCATACCCGAGCAATGTAATGTAGGTATCAAGCCATACCCGAGCAATGTAATGTAGGTTGACTTCATACTTATGTTATTTCAGATACAATTAAGCCCACTTGTTTATAATTCTTTATTTACATAGAGAGGCATCCCAAACAATGTAAATAGAGGAATATAAACTTATGGTTCGGTGATTTACAATTTCTTTAAATGAAAAGGCATCCCAATCCATTCAAATAATTACAAATCATCCTACTTAAGAATTCCCAACACAACATTCATACTTAGCCGGTGAGTTACAAGGTAGTGTATTATGAGATGATATTGGTGTTCCAAAAGTACAAGATGAATATTCAAACTTGTAAAGCTGATGAGGGTACTTGTGGTGTAACTAAGGATGATTTGAGCTTTAAAAGTGCATCAAAATCTGTTAATGAGCTTGTGGTTCCAACGGTTGTGAAGATAATGTTATGATATGTTGATGAACAAAAGTGTGTAGTGTATGCTTAACATTAATACTCTTAGGTATAGATGTTGAGTTTGTTTTGAAAATCTTAAGAGATTTTAAAAGTTTATGATGGAATGGTATCCTTAGGACCTAAACAGGATAGTACTTCTACAGGATGAAGAGAATAATTGATAACTATCCCAAGATAGTAGTTCGGATTATCTCATAAATGAAAAATTTCAAGAATGAAATTAGGTAACACAAATAAGGTGTTAAGATTTCGCTGAGTGATAAGACATTATCGTGTCTCTAGATTGTTTTAATGTATTCTGGTGGTTTATCGTGTTCATGTAGGAAATCAACCTAAACATAACCCTAGTACAACTACTCTCAGTATTTGAAAATTTTAAGTCGAATATAGTTAGTCAGACTATATTCCACTGTCCCTAGGTTAAATATAGGTGACTAGTCTATAATTAGCCAAGGTTCGATAAAATTTTCAAATACCTAAATTAGGTATACTTGTGATATGTCCGTTGGTTTTGGGAAACTGTTCACTAAACAAAGGCGATGTCAACCCTTAAGTTGCAAGTCCCGTATGTTTTCATATTCCATTGCATAGAAGGTAGTAAGGGTAGATACGTATGGAAAGGAAGTTTTAAGTAGTTCTAAAATAGAACATACTTGGCCCGGATCACGAACTTTTAATAATGAAGGTTTCATCAGAAACTTTGATGAATGTAGAGAAAGTTCAGCTTTTGTCGATGATGGATTAGTTTGTCCTTTAGAAATCTCATATTTCTTGTTTGGATCATTAGATTGTGATGGGTTTTTGATATCATAAGAAATGATATTGATGAGGTCGTGAAATAATTCCAGAGACCATTGCACAATTCACAATGTCTCGGAAGTAGGTTAGACCATTGTGCAATTCACAATGTCTGGGAAGTAGGTTAAACCATTAGGTGACTCAAAACATTTGAGAAATGATTAAGACCATTGTATCATACAATGTCTTGGAAAATGAATGAGGCCATTGTATAACACAATGTCTTGAAAAATGAATGAGACCATTGTATCTCACAATGTCTTGAAAAATGAATGAGACCATTGTATCTCACAATGTCTTGGAAAATGAATGAGACCATTGTAATTAGTTACAATGTCTTGGACATATAATGTTGGAGTAGGAACATGATTGGGAGAATGTGATTGTGTCGAAATGCCCTAGAATAGGCATACGCAGAAATGTTTAGTCCATTGTTTAGATAAATAATTGAAAATAAACCGAGTTTATATTTCAATATACTAATGCTTACGGGGAAATGCTCAATATGGGTATATATGAATATACTAACATGTTTGTGTATCATAACATGCTTACTAAATCCATAATCGTCTGGAGGATGGAGGACACGGAGAGCGGAAGGCTATAAAATGTTTTTGCTTGTGATTGTAGTTATAGTTTAGGTCTCAATTAGACCCGTTTCTCTATAACCATGGCTCTGGTACCAATCTGTAACACCCCCAATTCATGGATGCAGCGGAATTCAAACTGGGTGTTACTCGACGGCACAATAGTCACAATAATAGAAAACGAACTCCAATTGAGTCGTTTTAAAAGATTTATCATTCAAATTGTATAAATATCAGAGATTACAAAATGAGGTCCCAATTGGTTCCATGTTTACAATGTAAAATAAATGAGTTTTTGAATGATAAGTAAATTTATAGCCCTCTTGAGTATCCGTGTCCTTCCGTGCCATCCTTGATCGTCATGAACCTGAAATACATGCTTGAGAGGTCAACACAAAGGTTGAGTGATATTCATAGAGTTTGTTAAATCGTTTGAACACAATGTGTTGGTAGTTAAATCGTTTGAACACCATAATCGTAGTGTTTGTAGGTAAATCGTTTGAACACCATAATCGTAGTGTTTGTAGGTAAATCGTTTGAACACAATAATCGTAGTGTGAGCTGTAGACTCACACCAATGTTTGGAAAACAAAACAGGTAGGCTACGTTATTATACGCCCATAAAATGTATTATACACTAAGCTTATGAAACCAAAACGTTAACGTGTACCAATATCGATTGGCAGATTTATCCCGGTAGGTACTTTGCCGTCATACCTAATGTCTCAAATATTAATGCATTTGTTTGAACTAATCAAAACAAATGGGATTCGTCAATCCCAATAGGCCTATTCACAATATTCGCGCTCACTTGCAAGTAACCCTCGCAAGTGATTAAATGGTTCATACTAAGGGATCTTGGTTTGGCAAGGATGTTACTTAGTGATAATAAAACATAGTCGAATAACATACAGTAGAAAGCATTGTGTTCGAGTAGAAAAATAATAGCATGTATTCCCCCCAAGGGTTTGTAAAACATTGAAGTAATGTAAAGTGGGGCTATGAACTCACCTTAAGTAAGATAGCAAGTAATGAATGTAATGGTTGAATCGTGAAGGTTTCTACGAGCAACCTATAATCGAATGTTGCGACTTAGGATCGGAGTAGAGAATATGAAGTAGTGCCTATATATATATCTTGCATTTAGTCCATGATGTGGTATGATGTATAATGTAAGTCTTTGAAAGAAATGATTCATGAAACATGTATGTTTGGATATATCGTTTACTACCGTTCGGGCCGACATAATTCAGAAGTCATGTTAGTAAGCGTTCGAGGAGCCAGGACACTTTAATTCGTAAATCCACAACTCAACTCGACGGCTTACATAATGAACTCCTCACATGAGGCTCCCTACTATTGTAGTAGTTGATGAAATATATAGATATAAGTTTCGATCCGAAAAGTTACATGTCCGATATTTGAATAAACTTAGGAAAGTTTATTAGTACATGAAGATTGTTATTAGGGGTAGTTTCATAAGTCTTGAATGACCATTTTCTCTTGGTAATATCTCATGGTTTCCTTTTAGGTGAAGTAGATCCAAATTGCTTGTTCATGTTATCGCCTAATTCATTGTTTCATGTTTACGCCTATGTAAGTTGTTATGGTCATTTCGTCATGGCCTAGCCATGACCTTTGGTCCTTGTTCCAAGGTCATGAGACACAACCTTGGCTCTAGCCATGGTGGTGGTCTTGATTATAGGTCATAAGACCCCTTTGGTCTTCATAAACCATAACCTATATGTAATGACTTTGTCTAAAAATGGGCTGTTTAGAATTTGAAGAATTTTATCACTCGGAAAGCGTTTTTAGGGCTCGAGCTTCTTTGTTCCTGAATGAAAACGTCGTTCCGGACAACTTTCGTGTTTTAACTTTTTGATGAATCGGACCAGAAGTGGGACTTTCAAAACCCAAATTTGATCAGGAAGCTATTTGGCAGTTTTGCCGGAAATCTTTGGTAATTTCAAATCGCCATAACTTTTGACTCATATACTCGTTTTGGGTGGTTCAAATTGCTATGGTTTCCTTGTTAAGTCCTCTACTGTAATATGTAATGATCCAACATCATATTTTTACCATTTTGATCAGGTCTTACCAAGAAAGTCACTAGTTTACTTGTTTTAGTAACTTGTTGTAACAATCAATAACAATAACTTGTTTTGCTCACTTTTATACATCATGGACATTAATACAAGACAATATATAGCACAAATAGTATGTAAATAACATGAACATGATTATTTAACAAGAATCAAGTTAGGGTTTGGCTCACAACTTTTGGCTTTCAAAGATGAAAGGAAGTTAACATGTAAGGATAGGACTTTGATAGACTTGCTTCAACCCTTTTTCACTTCATGCAATCTTTCTACCCTTGGTATTCTTGAAAGATGGATGATGAAGGTTTAGGTGACTTGAGTGGATTCAAACTCAAGATAATTCACCAAGTATATGAGGTTATGGAAGTGTTTGATGAATGATAACCTATCTAGGGTTTCAACCTTGTTTAAGCTCTTGATTCTTTTGGATAATACTTGGAGTGAATTAGAAAATGGAATGGTGTTTGTGTGTGTGTTGTGGACGTTCAAGGAGAGGCAAGGAGGCTTTATATGGCCTTGAGGAGGTTAGAAGTGTTGACTTGCCAACACTTGATCACCAAGTTTAACACATGGATGAAATCTAAGAGTACTTAGCATGAGATCATGCCATAAGTGTGAATCCTCCCCCTAGAGGCGGTTCACAACCCTTGGAGAACAAGTGTGGACTTTTGATGGTATTATCCAAGATATCTAGTTAGTTTTGACTCCGGGAAATGCCAATCGTAAATGATTAAGCCTCAAAACGTAAAACCGGGTGTCGTAAAATTATGGAACTTGAAAGTATTGATAAACATGTCCATATGTCCCATAATAAAATATAAAATGAGTGGTAGGATCCATTTGGGTGTAAAACCCTGCTAAAAACTGGAAATACGGGTCTAAAACGCGTAATACGTAAAACGTACGAATATTGCGTAAAATTAAGAAAAGTAAAATGTTACTTTTCTAATGTGATAAAAATGATTTAAAATGACTTATAATGTCTAGACTGGGCTCAGTCTAGTGTCGATTGGTATTAAATGTCTTTTAGACATCAAACCGTAAGCCTAAAAATCACGAAATGACTTATATCATCAAGGGATGATTTTTGGTCAAAGGAGGAGGGAAAATTATGTTGACTTTTTCTAATAATTTTGAAAACTCAAAATGTCTTAGAAACTCGTTTTGTGGTCTAACGGTTAATCGCCCATTCGGTTAAGCGTGCTCATGTGAGATTAGTACCGACATGGGTGACCTGCTGGGAAGTCTTAGGTCATGTTTTTCTCAGTCACGATTAATTCTCAAATAAATCATGAGTGTGTCAAACATTTTTCTGATGCGGGGTCACTTAACGCGGTCGAGTTTCATTGTACGTAGAATTTCTGAATGACGTTTTACCCTAAAACGTGTAATTCCTTAATAACTTTCACGAAAATGATCTGACGAATGTCAAACATTTAATTTGCCATGGAAATGATTTATCACTCGAGAATATCAAATAAAAATCAACTTTCGGGAAAGTTTCGGGAAAAATGAATAGTAAAAGTGAATAGTGAAATTTTCCGGGAATGGTAATTAACCTGAAATTGCGAATTGTTACAAGGGCCACTACATAATTTACATTTAGAAGCGATTCTGCTTACTTGGCTTAAGGATTTTGGAGCTTCGTAAGATTTCATGAGAGACTTGACTCGACCTTCAAGTTCCATGATCCTACGGTCGAGAGTGCTAGAATTGTTCGAAGGCAAAGATATTGCCTTGACCGTTTTGTTCAAGTCACGGGGATCATTCCAACTTTCGTTGTCATAGAGAGCAAGATCTTCTATGAGTTCCCATGATTGTTCCGCACTAAGATCACGTAGCTTACCACCGGCCGATTGGTCAATGGCTCGCCTCGTGGAGATGTCGATATGGTCATAAAAGATTTGGACTTGGAGCCAAAGATCTATGTCATGATGAGGGACTTTTTGGAGTAAGTCCTTGAAACGAGTCCATGCTTCATAAAGAATTCATTTTGACGTTGTTGGAACATCAAGTTGTCATTTCTAAGGCCGTCATGACTTTTACTAGTCATTCTATGTTTGGCTGCCTTCATCTACATTTGACGCCGTCAAGACTTAATTATTTCCAGGCCGTCATGACTTTTACTCTTGACGCCCTACCTTCGTGACGCCGTCAAATCTGTACTGGGTCGTCATGGAATTTTGCTCTTGACGCCGTCAGGGAATTACTCTTGACGCCGTCACCTACTGTTCCCAGCATGGAAAATTAAGACTTTGGCGTTTTCTTCACTTTTATGCTCCAAAAACGTCCGAATTGCTTCCTTTTCCAGATTTCACTCCCAAAGTACCTAAAATCACAAAAGGAACGATTTAGGGCAATATTTGATCAAATAAATTCGAATTCGGGCTTAAATGACCCCCTAAAAACGGATCATTTTTCGCCTCATCATCCCTATACGGGAAGTGATACTTACACAAATTTTTTTATGCACACACCACAAAGTTACATTATTAATGCACATGTTACAACATGTTATATGCATAATTGTAGTGTGTGCATCAAAAAATGTGGTGTAAGTATCACTTCCCTATACTAAAAGGCTTGTATTAATGGTTGTAAGTTAAAACCTGCTTATTACATGTTGTATTGGAATTTCCCCAATCAAATAGTTGTTGATTGTCGTTAAAGACAAACTTTAACTAGAAACTAACATTTACATCTTTTTAGAAACCATTTCAATACCTTTTTATCTTTCATCCAAAATTATCAGCAAATTTTCATTAATTTGCCACAAAAATGGAAAAAAAAAAAGTAACAAAAAATTAAAACTCGTAATTAGAACAAAAGCATGAAGTTATCACACCAAGAATATGTACTAGTCATTCTATGTTTGGCTTCTGACTTTATAAGGATCCTTCTACTAGCCATTGGCTTCAATCAAGCAATGTGGGATAATAAGGTGGCGTTTAGTTGGAAAATATTTTCTTTCATTTCCTATTTCTTGTTTTGTAGGAAAAGAGAGGGTAGTTTGATTTCCACAAAACAATGAAAAATTTATAAAACGCGTTTAGTCTGAGAAACATGTGTTTGGAAACACGTGTTTGTGTTTTTCATTTTGCAAAACTAGAAAACATATTTAAGTGTTGTTGGTTTATATCTCAATTTACTATTCACCTTATTAATATTATAAAAGCATCTTCAAAACACAAAAACAAATAATATAAACTAACCAACTAAATTATAAAATAACTAAAAAAATCTACTACAAGAAAATAAAGAAATAAAAAAGTAAAATATAACATCAAAAAACATTTCCATCCGTTTTTTTACGTTTTTGTCTAATTTTTTACATTTTTATACGTTTTTGTCTGTTTTTTAACGTTTTTGTCAGATTTTTTACGTTTTCATCCATTTTTTACATATTTGTTAGGTTTTTTACATTTTCGTCCGTTTTTTAATGTTTTCTTCCGATTTTTTACGTTTTCGTCCGTTTTTTACGTTTTCGTCTGTTTTATTACGTTTTCGTCAGATTTTTTACAGTTTCGTCAGTTTTTTTACGTTTTCTTCAGTCTTTTTACGTTTTCGTCCGTTCTTTTACGTTTTCGTCCAATTTTTTATGTTTTCGTCCGTTTCTTGACGTTTTCTTCAGTTTTTTTTACGTTTTTGTCCATTTTTTATGTTCTCGTCTGTTTCTTTAAGTTTTCGTCAGTTTTTTTACGTTTTCGTCCTATTTTTTACATTTTCGTTCGTTTTTTACGTTTTGGTCTATTTTTTAACGTTTTTGCCAAATTTTTTACGTTTTGTCCCATTTTTAGTTTTCGTCCATTTTTTATACGTTTTCGTCAGATTTTTAACGTTTTCATCCATTTTCTTACGTTTTTGTCCATTTTTGTTAGATTTTTTATGTTTTCGTTTGCTTTTTTATGTTTTCATCTGTTGTTTTACGTTTTTGTCAGCTTTTTTTATGCATTAGTCCATTTTTTAATATTTTCGTTTTTTTATGATTTCTTCTGATTTTTACGTTTTCTTTTGATTTTTTACGTTTTCTTCTGATTTTGTACGTTTACATCCGTCTTTGTCTGATTTTTTCATTTTCATCTTTCATTTACGTTTCAGCTTTGATTTATGTTTTTTTTTATTTCGTCTAACGAAAATGTAAAAAAATAGACGTAAATGTAAATAAACGTAAGTAAACGTAAAAAATGGAGTAAAACGAAAAAAAAAACGTAAAAAATCGAAAGGAAGCGTAAAAAACAGACGAAAACGTAAAAAATCGGACAAAAACGTAAAAAACTGGACGAAAACATAAGAAAATAAACGAAAATGTAAAAAATCAGACAAAAATGTAAAGAATCTGATGGAAACGTAAAAATACGGATGAAAACGTAAAAAATCTGATAAAAACAAAAAAATGGGACAAAAATGTAAACGAATATGACGAAAACGTAAAAAAATGGACGAAAATGTAAAAAATCAAACGAAAATGTAAAGAATCTGATGAAAATGTAAAAATACGGATGAAAACGTAAAAAATCTGACGAAAACAAAAAAAATCGGTCGAAAACATATAAAACCTGACGAAAACGTAAAAAAACAGACTAAAACATAAGAAATTAGACGAAAATGTAAAAAATCTGACGAAAACGTAAAAAAACGGACGAAAATGTTAAAAATCAGACAATGTAAAGAATCGAACGAAAATGTAAAAAATCTGACGAAAACGTTAAAAAACGGACGAAAACGTAAAAAATCAGACAAAACGAAAAAAATCATACGAAAACGTAAAAAATCGTACGAAAACGTAAAAAAACGGACGAAAACGTAAAAAATCAGACAAAAACTTACAAAATCTGACGAAAACGTAGAAAAACAAATGAAAATGTAAAAAATCAGTCGAAACATAAAAAATCAGACGAAAACTTAAAAAATCTGACGAAAACCTAAAAAACGGACGAAAAAGTAAAAAATCAGACGAATACGTAAAAAATAAGACGAAAACGTAAAAAATCTGACGAAAACGTAAAAAATCAGTCTTAAATGTAAAACAACTGACGAAAACGGATTTTTGGTATTTTAATGGAAAATAGTTGGAAAAAAAAAATTGTTTTGTAGTTTTGTGTATTAAAGTTGGAAATAGGAATTTTGCAGGGCCGGTCCTGAGGTTTTTGTTACCCTGGGCGAGAAAGTATAAAAATGCCCCTATCTAAATCAATAAGGGTTAATTGTTGAAAAATGTATTATACATAACAGTTTTTGTAGTTATTTGTACTATTGTTCGAATATAATCATTTCGTGCACATTTTTTCAAATTTTGATTATTTTTTGTATCGATTGGTGTATTTTTAGGAATCGAATCACGTATTTGGTAATTGAATCAAGTATTTTTAAAAATAGATACACAAAATGATCAAAATTTGAAAAGATATGCACGAAACCCATATAATTTTACAAGCTAAAATATAAAACTTATGTGGAATGATTTAAGTTGACATGCATTAGCCCATATAATTTTACACATGTGTAATATTCATATGATCTACATTTCATATATATTCAAATTAATTAATTATCAATGTGCAGAACTTCAAATTGTCGTAAAAAAAAAGTCATAATACTCTAGAAAACCGAAAAGAAAAAAAAGAGAAAAGAAATAATTAAAAAATATGTCTATCAAGTACCTACAAAATAGCACTCATACTTTTTTGCTTTTATCAATAATTCACGTGACCAAAAAGTCGTCTTCCTCCTTTCTCTCTTTTTTAACCGGAGACTGCAACGTTTTATTTTCCGGCAAAAAGGTTTTTTAAAACTAGTCAAACATAACTGTCCATTTTTTACCGGAGACTGCAACGTTTCATCATGTAGAACAGATGCTGAACACTAAAAATTGATGCCCCCTAGTTGCATGATGCCCTGGGCCGTCGCCCGCGCTGCCCATAGCCAGGGCCGGCCCTGGAATTTTGTGTTTCGTAGAGAATTTTATTGAAGAACACTAATTTGAACGCGATCTCTGTTTTCTTTATTTTCCACAAAATTGGTGTTTTCCATCAACTAAACGCACCCTAATTATTGCATTAATTTAAGGCGAGCACGTTTCTAAATTTTTACGTTTTTACTATGTGAGTGTGTTACTAACCATAGGATACGTAGATCTAATGTCCAATGCATCTTAAACACATTTTGTATTATTGATTTATGTAGTATATATAGTTTGTATTGCTATTAGAGACAAACAAACAATGACATGAAAACATAAAAGTGTAGAAAGTGATACCGTAAATCTTTTGATCGTGAAGCTAGAATCACAACACAAATAAAATGTTGAGGCCTGTGATGAACACAGTTTCCTTAAGACAGATTCGTCCTCTCCACGGTGCTTGAGAATCGTGAACGTCTATCTCCCAGGATACAACAACAACGGATAACTCCGTTAGCACAAACGGGTTATCAAGGCGAACCAAAACCGTGCCTTCCCTCTATTACAAACCGGATACACATAAGGTCAAGATGAAAAGCAAACAAGGAGAGGAGTGAGTAGTGTTGCTTGGTATATGGAAATGAGAGGAGAGCTCTCAACTTATAGTGAAAGGATGTCAAGAAAAACGGTCAACTAATAAATCATACTAATGGCTCATGAACACAAAATTAATTCAGTCATTACATAAGACCACACATTAACTTTCGTGTTAATATCCATTAGTGCATTTGATGACCATCAATTGTCATTCAAACCCACCATTATGACCAATTTTTCCAACAATCCCCCACATGAATGAAATTGATGACGAGAAACAAATTTCAATGACTCAATGTTGTAATAGAGTTTTACAGTTGATATTTGCAAAGGATATGTAGGTGTTACCCTTTGAACCTTCCCTTGTGAAATATACTTAGACTCCTAGCAGCCAGTAGAACTCGATGTCTTTGAACTGTCCGCTGTTTGTGGAGACGACAATATATGTTCACACAAATATCTCCTTGACACTTTTTGGTTCTCATAGTTATGTCCTTTATGGTCATGAACATTATCCTGGTTCTGCGAGAGCTGTTAAGAATTGCGCCCACAATTCCCTTAGAAGCGACCCCACTTCTCTCTCACTTAGGTGATTCTCGATTAATCAATAAAAGCCATGCATATGCTTAACCTCATATTGCCACTGTTATAGGAATGGACTAGGAAGTTTACTAACTCCCTTAAATGAATATGGAGTTTATTACTCCCCCACAGTGACCTCAGTTTATACAAGTAGGTTGTCCTATTGAACCTAGATCTTGGGATCTCCAGTCAGCTGGGGTAGGTTTTCCTTCATATAAACTTTTTCAAGGGCTTTAGTCACATTCCTCTTCACGACTTTATAACTAAATCTCACATTTAGCATTTCGCAAGTGGATCCACAATCTTATTCTATGACTTCACATTGTCAATAGGGATAACTCATACTGAGAGTAGTTGTCGTATCGACATAATATGTCTGTACAAATTCGAATTACGTTCAACTCTTTAATTATATCATGCTCAAAGTAATTCTTGAGTATTCCAAATAGGCAAGAACTTCATGTTTGTTGATGTCCTTTTGAACTCTAGCTAGGCCGGAATCCCCCACATGGAATTTATCACAAGAATTTTGTAGAAAGGTTCTCCCTTTCAATAGATTAATCTTGTTTATAAGATTTTTCTCACATGGATATGACACCAAGATCATTAGTAATTTGTCACCTCACAAGTTTCATACTAGTGTATGCACACCTTTTGAATGTCTTATGTTAATTATTTTCCATATCATAATTAACAGATTCCAAATCTAGCATGCTATAGACCAAGGAATCAAGTGTATGACAGAAGATGCATCATTATGATTACTCATAGCTTCATCTACTAACATTCTTCTTTTAGACAAATCACCACCTTAAACAACACATGTTTTAGGAGGATCCCATGAGTTATATGTGTAAGTCCTACACTTATAACATGTCATTCCAATTCACTTGTGATTATATATATAATCACATTTAATCTCGTCATTATATGATTATCACAATTTATTATGTGATTATAATCACATAAAATCAATATGTAATCATTTTAAACAATCAAAATATGTCCAACTTAGCAAATGGACAATAGCTCACATTGGATGACAATCACACCGTTCAAGTTAGTTACATAAACCAACGTATTCGTTGTCATCTATATGTGTGTTCATTTTTGACATTTCACAATGTCCTACACGATTATATTTAACACATAGTCATTCTTACATATGACAAACCGTTCGATTATTAGCAATATGAGTTATAACAAGTCTTGACGATTATTCATCTTTCTAGAATAACAAGTAGTTTGATTATTCGCAACAATATTCACACCAAAATATTTGCAACATCCAAACTTTCAATACTCGGTACAAAATCGAGTGACTTGTTTATTCTCATGTTACATAATTAGTTGCACAAAATCGCACCAAACAACTTTAAATAGGCACTACTTTGCCACAATATTTTGCACTAAATGAAACAAACAATATTGCGTTGAACACTATACAAAATATCACACAATTTTGTATTATAACAACCAAAAAATGTTGTACCAAACAACAACAAATCAACACAAATGTTAGCACAAAAATTGTATATAAGCCGCTTTGAGAAAATGTTGTGCTAAAATACAAACTGCGATCATCTGATTCTTTCGTTTAAGCTCAACATTTTTTTTTCGAAATCAAGTTTAAGATGTTTCGTTGTTACCTAATCACCGGGAAAAAAAAATTTGTTGCAAAACTACTTTTTTTTTGACCATGCAAAAAAAAAACAAAAAAAAAAAAAAAAAAAAAAAAAAAAAAAAAAAAAAAACAAAATTTTCCACAACATCGCGGTTGTGACAACGTACCCGTCCAAACTGAATTGATGTACCAAAATTAATAATGTGACCAAACGGTTCACCTATTTATGCTCAAAATTCTCAGAAATCAAGTTTAATGTCTTAAATGAGCTCTAAAAAAATTGGGATCAAACATTTGTTTACCACGTGAACAACACGTTTCCCATGAATGCGCATTTGTGACAACAAATTCTCCAAAATGAATTGTTGTATCAAAATACTTTGTGACCAAACGTTTCACCTATTTCAACTCAAACTTTTCAAAAATAAAGTTTAAAGTCTAAGAGTGCAGCATAACGGAATCGGAATCAAAACTCATTTGTTTATTATGCGAACAACACACTTTTTCCTACGAGTGCATAGTTGAGATAGCAAATATTTTGGATTCCAATTAACACCAAAATTCTCATTCCTCGAGAATGAGTTTAATCACAATATTTAGTCATGAAACCAATACTAGTTACACAAACCAGTATCACGACAAAATTTCTCCCAACATGCTTTGCACACTTTCATTCTTATCATAATATAATGATTCAAAACCTTTGTGTGAACTGCTTATAAATTAAATGAGTTAATAACAGATGGATTTCATATTCACCTTCACAATATATTATCTCAATCTTTTCCTTCTACTTACAGTAGACAAAGATAATGCCACAATCACCAATTTTATCTCTCACTAGATAGCATGTCATTTATTGGTAAACATTATAACTCATACAAAAAAATATATATATATATATACTAATAAACAAACAGTATGGATTGGCTAGACAACAAACCATAGCCTTGTTTTCCATGACTTTGTCAGTTCGATACATATAAGACAAGATTTCAAAACTAGAATATACTTGAGCAGTTACATGTTTTGCATTCTATAGACCAATCAAGTATGCTTAACGATTCCCATTTCATTAAAGACAAAGTCAAAGAAACAATTAAACCTCTATATGAGTTATCAAAGCCCAGATTCTTGTATTTCTTTCCAAACCCAATATACAAACTCAATAAAATTGTATAATACAATTTGTAATCTTTTGGACATTATTATTCTAATTTCATTTGTAATCAAAATTGTTTATCCAACAATTTAACATAACAAATTCTTTTCCATGACAAAATAGTATTTTTTCAAATTGCCACAGAAAGTAGCTTAATTTACACTTTGACATTGAGGATTAGTTATATATCAAATCAAATTAAAGAATCCCAATATATTTTTTTAATTTGATCTATGAAAGTGAAAATATAAAACCATAATAGTGTTTATAACTCATGACTTTAAGACACATGTAAATAACTAACCGTTATCATCATGCACATATATTTCATCAATAAATATTCCTACATTAACCAAAATTTCAAAGCAGTTTTGTTTCGTTTTTCTCAAGATACAATATCATCAGATTGTTTCATGCCGTAATCAAATTATATTTAATTATTTCAAAAATATTAACAATCACCTCTAATAACAACAAATAGACTCTGTCTTAAGATTGTAGTATATATAGTTTGTATTGCTATTAGAGACAAACAAACAATGACATGAAAACATAAAAGTGTAGAAAGTGATACCGTAAATCTTTTGATCGTGAAGCTAGAATCACAACACAAATAAAATGTTGAGGCCTGTGATGAACACAGGTTTCTTAAGACAGATTTGTCCTCTCCACGGTGCTTGAGAATCGTGAACGTCTATCTCCCAGGATACAACAACAACGGATAACTCCGTTAGCACAAACGGGTTATCAAGGCGAACCAAAACCGTGCCTTCCCTCTATTACAAACCGGATACACATAAGGTCAAGATGAAAAGCAAACAAGGAGAGGAGTGAGTAGTGTTGCTTGGTATATGGAAATGAGAGGAGAGCTCTCAACTTATAGTGAAAGGATGTCAAGAAAAACGGTCAACTAATAAATCATACTAATGGCTCGTGAACACAAAATTAATTTAGGCATTACATAAGACCACACATTAACTTTCGTGTTAATATCCATTAGTGCATTTGATGATCATCAATTGTCATTCAAACCCACCATTAAGACCAATTTTTCCAACAATTTATAAATTTATTTTGTATCATAGGACACTTATAAGTTTGTAACACGTGATTATTGCATAGAAGTATTGTATTACTTGATTTATAAATTTACTAACCAAGGTGCTTGATCATTTATGTTATAACGATATATAGTCTTTGAGAAATTATTGGATAGAAGTATTGTAGTACTTGCAAAACATTAACAATTTTGCCAAAAATGGTAAACTTTCTTCAAGTTTGACATAAACTAATACAAATTACATGAACACTGAAATAGACACATGACAAACGAAGTTGAAGTAGAGACAAACGACGACCTTAAGCTATAACAAAATAGAAACTTGATCATCAACACTTTAAGTCATTAAACTTGTCTCATAAACAAACCATTGTTCATATAGTTCAGCAAAAAACTATCCAAAACCAAAACACAAAAAGGATCCCATTTTGAGTTCCATGAGTAAAGTAACAACAATTACCAGTGTCGCATTTTTTGACCCGGAAAATACAGACACTGACCATGAGGGATGCATCCATGGGTGTAGAATACTGAAATCGATCAGCTGATCCGATCTTGCACGCGATTTATGTACAATATTGATACCGTTTGGTTCGAAACCTGTATTTGATTAACATGAACATGTCAACATTATTTCTTTATTGATAACACATCTAAAATCAATATACTAAGCAATTTTTAACATGTAAAAATAATTAGTCCTTAATTTATGTAGAAAAACAGACATAATTACGAAGAATAAATTATGATCTCAAACTATTTGAATAATATTTGAAGAGGATGATTTAAGATGATTTGAAGATCAAACTTTTTTTACATACCAATGGATTAATCTTCGCCTTCCATCTTTATTTGATCTAATGGATAATGTTAATCCAACAATTTAAAAAACCCACTTTCATCATTTTTTTTTTCAAATACTAATATCCTTCAAACCGTTAACCGCTAAGTGAGAAAAATATGCCATTACGACGAGCATTTAATTATCTTTCTATAGATAGGCACTTTGATATATTTTCGACACAATTTTTTTTTTCATTTTTTTCACTTTTTTTTTCGTGAGTGAAAAAATCACATATGATATTACACTAATATCACATATGATATATCACATATATCAGATGTGATATTCCATATCACATGTGATACATAGTATATCACATGTGATATTACATATCACATGTGATTTTTTCGGCCTAAAAAAAGGTGAAAAAAAATTGTCGAAAGTATATTAAAGTGCCTGTTTATAGAAAGATAATTAAATGCTCGTCGCGATTGTGTAATTATTTTCGCTTAACGATTAACGGATTAAGAGATATTTAAATTTAAAAAATGGGTTAAATATTAAAATGGTTTTAATCTCAACAATTGATTTCTTTATATATATATATATATATATATATATATATATATATATATATATATATATATATATATATAAAGAGTGGTATAAACTAACATATGCATGAAATCATGTATAGAAATCACATGATCATAAAGATAACATGAAGAAATGATGAAAATGAATTTTGTAAACTTACTTTGAAAGATTATGGATCTTGGATGATGAAAACCTAAGGATCCTTGAGTTTGTATTACAAAACCCTAACAAGGATAATCAAATGAACTAGAAAAGAGCTTGATCTTGGAAAAATTATGGATCTTCCTTGTGTTATTATTTTTGGTCGTGGCCTTGGAGGAGAGAAAAGGGAGAAAACCTCACTTTTGATTTCTAAAAATGAACAAGTGTATGTTAAATGTGTTTATGTAAGAAAATATCTAGTACAATGGCATTTTGGTAAATATATGGTCAAGTGGAAGTAACATGGTGAGAGGGGGGGGGGGGGGCACATGGTAGATAGGAGTGAGTATGTGTGAAGCTTGGCTAATATCTAGTTCACGGAGTCGGTTTTGGTTCCATTAATCGCTAATCGCTAATCGTAAATTGTTAAACCACGAAACGTAAATCCGGGTATCGTAAAAATATGAAACTTGAAAGAATGACTAAACTTGTCAAAATACTCCATAATAAAATATAAAATGAATGGTAAGTTCCATCGGGTTGCTTAAACGCTGTTAAAACTAGAAACGTGGGTTTAAAACGCGTAATTCGCGTAAAACGCTGAACTGGAAAACGTAAAATTCCAAAACTTTTAGAATTGTTGTAAAATGAGAGAAAATCATATTTCTATCGTTTATAGTGTTTTATGGACATATCGGGATACTGGAATGACGTTTAAACCCAAAAGTAAATCTCGGACATGGCTTCGTGATTTTTGCAGAAATGATCCGACGAGAGCCAAACTCTCGGATTATCGTTAAAATAGTTTAACTTACGAGAATATGAAATAAAAATTTCGGAGATGAATAGTGAAAGTGAATAGTAAAAATGAATAGTAACTTCCCGAGATGAATTATGAAATTTCGACGTTTGAAAAAGGACATGAAATTACGAGTTGTGACATTCTTCCCCTCTAAAAGGAACTTCGTCCCGAAGTTCAGTTTGTGTTGGTCTTTGAAGTTTACTTGGTGAAAAGATTATGATATTTGAGAATTCCAACAAACTTTCACGATAGGAATTCGACTTCGCTTCAACAGTTCGACCTTACAGTCCCTGGTTTCTATTGGTTCTCCTACAAGGTTTAGGTTTGTCATTGGTTGGATTCCTTCCAATGGAATCATGAGTGACTAATCTGGAAGTCATTTCTTGGGATCTGAAAATGTGAATCATGTTTGTGTAACCTTCTGTTTGCTAACAAGGCTCAAGTCTAACGGCCACTAGGCCTACTCGGTCTGAAATATTAAATAGTCCAGTGTATATTGTGTTTAACTTTCTGAATGGTATCATACCTTTCCTAGGCAGAATCTTTCAATATAACCCTACCACCAACTTGAAATTTTAAGGGTTTACAACTTATCGAACTTGTAACTGATTCTTGATTTGTAGGAAATTCCAGGTTATTTCATGAATGCTTACGGGACTAGTGAGTTGGGCTTTTCCAAATTTTGATCCGTCAATGGATGTTGGCACTTCGAACATAGAGTGCTTCAAATGATGTAGTCTTTAAGTTCGTGTGGTAACTATGGTTGCAACTGAATTCGGTTTATGGTAAATGGTTAGTCCAACCATTTCTAGAGTCAATCACTCATGCTCTAAGCATATCTCCCTATGTTTGAATCGTTCTCTAATTTCTGACCATTGGTCTGCAGATGATAGGTGGTGTAGTTCCAAATGAATCTTAATGTAATCGTTAGGAGTTTGAGGTGAACCAAATTCCTCTATTAGGAATAATTGAAATGGGTATCATGAATCTTGTGGAAAAACTTACAAGGTTAAGTCCATCAAAGGGTGTTGTTGAAAATAATAAATTAGGATAAGGTTGTGATCCTCCGCAGGATGTCATGAATTGAGTCTTTCTCCACCTACGATGCTTAGTCTCCATTACTAAGATTTTCCCAAGCTCTATGTCATCAAATCACAAAATCCTAAATATATAAGTGATGTAATATAGTGATTGATTTTTCAAAGTTTTTTTGTTCATAAACCTTCCCTAAATAAATGAATTTACAACTTTAAGCAAACGGCTTTCCAAGTAACATTTTTCTTGATGTTTCAAAATTAAATAGTTATGCAAGATAGGACAGTTTTCAACATAAGGTGGATAATATGGTTTACCAAAGATCGATGTTTAAAATTTCCTAACAATTCAATAGTTTTGTAAAGGTTTAACCAAAAGGAATTTGCTTATCAAAATAAGTGCCTTAGCAAAGTATTTCTTACAAGATATATGTTTTGTATAACTGTAGTTTGGAGAAAAATCCATTTAAAAGTGAAAGTATTAAGAGGATAAAATAGCCAGGTATATGTGTCTGCACAAATGCATAGGTGTCTAACATGTTTGAATAAAGTCTATTGGTGAGGACATGTTCAATCTATAGTTTCGGTTAAGAGGTTGGATTTATCTCTATGGTGTTGCTTAGTGAGCACTCGTATCTAAACAAATCCTGTAATTCAGTCAAGCCAATACTTTCTAGATGATGGAATTTTTGGTGATTAGGCCAGTGATAGTGGTTCGAATTGTTTTGTGATATCCTGAGATTTCTGTTGAGTTTTGAATGGTCTTAATGTACCTAGGGATCCTCCTTATCAATGGTATGGAAAGTCTTTCCTAGGGGGGTCATTGATAATATCCACTTATCAATATTGGGAATAGTGAGTGACGAGTGACATCGGAATCCATAGAGTGTAAGCTAATTCCTTATATATATAGGGATGGGGAAAGGAAATGATAATGATGGTGAGAAGGGAAAAGACTGTGACAACTGTGACATAATGATATTGTGGTAAAAGGAAATACTGTGATGTAAGTGTATTGTGCATAAATGTGAAGATTCATGAGATGAAATGACCAGTTTACGTGCTTCCAATCGGTGATTCACGAAGTGATAAAAAGTATGAATGTTCTGACAATAAGGGTATACACACACATAAATGAAACATTTGGAAAATGAGTTGAGAATTTATTCCAGACAAAATTTTATTATAACCATTCTCAGTGTTGCAAAATTCATTTCTAAGTCAGACATAGGTGGCCAGCCTATATCTCACTATCTCGGGTCGAATGTAGATGACCAGTCTACATTCTACCGAGGTTCTATGAATTTTGAAATACTCAGCTCAGTCATACTAAGACTATATCCTTCACAAATACCAAGACGTTCTGAAAGACAAAAGCAAGTGACCAACTCGAGGTCAAATGATGAAACTATGCAAGGAAAAACATAACGCGGTGACATATATGATACGTGAACATGCTTATATGAAAGACAATTATAGTAATCCACTATATACATACATATATATATATATATATATATATATATATATATATATATATATATATATATATATATATATATATATATATATATATATATATATATATATAAAGAGTGGTATAAACTAACATACGCATGAAATCATGTATAGAAATCACATGATCATAAAGATAACATGAAGAAATGATGGAAATGAATTTTGTAAACTTACTTTGAAAGATTATGGATCTTGGATGATGAAAACCTAAGGATCCTTGGGTTTGTATTACAAAACCCTAACAAGGATAATCAAATGAACTAGAAAAGAGCTTGATCTTGGAAAAATTATGGATCTTCCTTGTGTTATTATTTTTGGTCGTAGCCTAGGAGGAGAGAAAAGGGAGAAAACCTCACTTTTGATTTCTAAAAATGAACAAGTGTATGTTAAATGTGTTTATGTAAGAAAATATCTAGTACAATGGCATTTTGGTAAATATATGGTCAAGTGGAAGTAACATGGTGAGGGGGGGGGGGGGGGGCGGCACATGGTAGATAGGAGTGAGTATGTGTGAAGCTTGGCTAATATCTAGTTCACGGAGTCGGTTTTGGTTCCGTTAATCGCTAATCGTAAATTGTTAAACCACGAAACGTAAATCCGGGTATCGTAAAAATATGAAACTTGAAAGAATGACTAAACTTGTCAAAATACTCCATAATAAAATATAAAATGAATGGTAAGTTCCATCGGGTTGCTTAAACGCTGTTAAAACTGGAAACGCGGGTTTAAAACGCGTAATTCGCGTAAAACGCGGAACTGGAAAACGTAAAATTCCAAAACTTTTAGAATTGTCGTAAAATGAGAGAAAATCATATTTTTATCGTTTATAGTGTTTTATGGACATATCGGGATACTGAAATGACGTTTAAACCCAAAAGTAAATCTCGGACACGGCTTCGTGATTTTTGCAGAAATGATCCGACGAGAGCCAAACTCTCGGATTATCGTTAAAATAGTTTAACTTACGAGAATATGAAATAAAAATTTCGGAGATGAATAGTGAAAGCGAATAGTAAAAATGAATAGTAACTTTCCGAGATGAATTATGAAATTTCGACGTTTGAAAAAGGACATGAAATTACGAGTTGTGACATTCTTCCCCTCTAAAAGGAACTTCGTCCCAAAGTTCAGTTTGTGTTGGTCTTTGAAGTTTACTTGGTGAAAAGATTATGATATTTGAGAATTCCAACGAACTTTCACGATAGGAATTCGTCTTCGCTTCAACAGTTCGACCTTACAGTCCCTAGTTTCTATTGGTTCTCCTACAAGGGTTAGGTTTGTCATTGGTTGGAAACTTATTTTTGGATTGTTTTTTAGGAAACTTATTTTTCTTTGCATTTAGGAGTCGAAACAATCACAACTCAACATTTGTCGCATATAGGCACACACTAGGACAAAATCACTCATAATGTTGTCATCTTGTTTCATCACTTGTTTTTGACTCACTAGTTACCTTTGCCTTTAATCTAAGATAGTTGCCCTAAGAAGATTGAGTGCCCTTGCCTTTGCTTGTCTCCTCTAGCTTATTATTAATTGTTTGTTTGCTCTTTTACTTAAGTGTTTTTGCATGCATGCTATATTATGATTAGATTAGATGCTATATTGCCTCAAGAAATTGAACTTGCTTGAATCCAAATCCAAAAACACAACCTTTCTGCAAATTTTCTGCCAAAAACCCAATTCTAGCAATCTGGAAATCACCAGATGGGCGGCCCTCTTAATTATGTAAGGCGGCCCCTTAATCATTAAGGGGACCGCCCCCTAATTAAGAGGACCAGCCATCTGATGGTCGGGTTTACAAAATCTTTTCTACTTTTTAGCCCATTTCAACCTACATTTCCTAATTTTCACCAACATATTTTGTCCTAATCTCCCAAACAAACTTTATCCATCCATAAACATACAAATCTTACACTATAAATATCCCTAATCTTCAAAATTCTTCATTCATCCCATCATGACCTCTCCAAACAAACCAAAACCAAAAGCCTCAAGGCTAGCAAGGATGACGGAAAAACCAGTTTGGCGAAGAAAAAGTCCTCGAAACAAATCCATCATAACCAATGAAGTTGGAAATCACTCAACATCTCCAACTACTTACTTCCCAAACTTTACACCAAACCCACAAGGACATTCATTTGATCCTCTTTACAAACCATACAACATTGGCCAAACATCTTCTTTCATGCCAAACTACACATCTCAACCTCCAACCACTTATAATGATCCATACAAGTTTGATCAACCATCAAACTACAATTCCAACTACACAAACCCAATTCATCCATATCAACACAATGATTCTCTCCACATTGCCACGGAAAATCAAAAGTTCCGTGATGAAATAAACCAAATCCATGATCTCAGTGATCTCCTTGCTATGCATCTTGCACAACGCAACAAAGGGCAACCTCCATCATCACCCTATGCAAATTGCCTACCCTACTCTCTCAACCTGGATCAAGTTACAAACCACACCCACTTTTGCCCTTGTTGCATCTTCCTTAAAAAACAAATCCTCTACTTGAGTGAAGATATTTCCTGGATTGAATATCTTCTCACTCGTCCTCACCCAATACCACCCTTAACTCGATACAACATAGTGAGATCTACCTCTTCCGCACCATACCCCACTTCATATCCCTCTCCATCAAACAACTAAGCTCTATGCTTATGTTCCCCTCAAGCAAATAAAACACACAACCATGGGTTGCAAGCAAGTTTAAGTGTTCTCTTCGGCAATATAGGACTATGTTGTTTCTTTTGTTTTATTGTAATCAATATGCTTCAAGTATATTGAATGTTGTAATGATGATCATTTCTATGATTGTCTCATATATGCTTGAATGAATCTATTTTTATTGCATAATTGTTGCTTTGCATATATATGTCTTGTTCTCCTTACATATTTTTTGTAGCCAAGCTTTCCATAGCTCGTTTCCTTGGTGCTCTCAAATGAGGGGGAGCATACATCAAGGGGGAGCTTTCTACCCGTTTAACTTCTTTTATGAAGCTTACTCGGTTTAACCTTTTTGATTTTACAAAAAGGGGGAGAAGAGAATATTAAACTCTAAATTACTTGTCTAAAAATAAATTTTTAGACCTAATGAGTTTAAGGTTTTATAATAATCAAAAAGGGGGAGATTGTTGACATAAATAATGCCTAAAAACATTATTAACATATTATCAATACCTCTATGTTTTGATAATTACAAAACATAAACTCATTGAACAAAAATTTATGACGTAAACAAGTATTTAGTGATTAATATTCTCTTTACATCCAAATCACTTAAGGTATGTACAAACAAAGTGTTTATTGCAATCTATGATCAAAGGACAATTTTTTCTAAGTCATTAGAACTTTTATAAAATGTCATAAACATTTTATATCTTTTATAAAACATTTTTGGAATTAAAAGAATATGTTTAAATCACTATAAATATATGATTTCAAATTTCCAACCAAAAATGGAAAATTTTATCCAGAAAAACATTCCCCACAAGAGGACAAACTACTCCAACGTTCTGGAAGGGGCGGCCCCCTTAATTCATAAGGCGGCCCCCTTAATTATTAAGGAGACCGGCCCCTAATTAAGGGGACCGGCCACGCTCCAGAACAGTAGTTTGTTCCCCTATAAATACTAGTTCATTTCAAAGATTTTTCTCACCTTTTGCACTCCTAAACTTTCTGTTATAGATCTCCATTTCTATTCTCTTAATCATTTGATCATACATACATAAATCTTTGTTTCAAAGTGATCCAAACATCATCCTCTCAAGTGCAAGAGAAGAATACTTCTATCCTCCAAGACAAGAAGTATTACAACTTGTTGTGACCTCCACATCCAAGTTGTTAGAGCATCATCAGTAGTATCTATCTCTTTGTGTAATTAGTTGTGAATATTTGATAGTGGATAGTTTAGCTAGGTATATAGATAGTGTGATTGGTTAGTAGTTTGTTGTGAAGGAGAAGAGTTAGGAAGTAGATTGTAGTGAAGAAGATTGGTGTGAAGTAGATAGGTGTGAAGTAGAAAGTTGTGAAGAAGATTGGTGTGAAGTAGATAGGTGTGAAGTAGAAAGTTGTGAAGTAGATTGGTGTGAAGATTGATTGGTGTGAAGAGGTTGTGTAGAAGTTGTGATTAAGTTGTGACGAAGTTGTGGTGTGTACATTGGTGTGTAAGGTTTTCTCCGCCATAAGGGAGCTTGTTGACATAGTGAAGAAAACTCTCGAGTTAGGTGCTCGGGGAGTGGAGTAGGGCAAGAAAGGTGTCCTTGTAGCCGAACCACTATAAATCTCTTGTCTCGCGGTTCGATCTTTTCATCTCTCATCTATTTCTTTACTTACATAATTATTGCCATATCGTACATATTTATTGTTGTTTATATTGTGCAAGACTTGACATCACATATTATCGAATCTAAATTTTTGAAAATAAAGAAAACACTCAAACAATCTTTTGTAACAAATTAAAAAGACGTAAAACTATTCAACTCCCTTCTAGTTTTCCACACGTCTATCGTTATTTCATAATACAAGAATTTCACAATTAAAGTCCAACAAATAATAGACTTGTAGTAGATCTATCTGACCTGGTTTGTTATTATTACAAGTAGCCAATATGTATAAAAACAACATAAATTAAATTGATTTATTGATACTATGTTATGTTTAAGCATTGCTAATTGCAACAACACACCATCTTACATCCGAAGAAAATACCATGAAACTAAAGACTGGAACCAAATCTGATAAATGAAAATACTTATAGTACAGTAATTATTACTCTTAGAGATGTCTTAAGGAAATGATGCAAGTTCCTGTGAAACATCATACATTGTAGGCCTTATCTCGGGGTCTGAATTAACACATCTTATCGCTAGAACCAAGATTGATGTCACAACTTCTTTGATTTCCAGGAGTGGAACTGGTAGACGATGATCCACTAAATCTTTAAGGTCAACCTTGTTGGTTGATGAAGATGTTAGAGAAGTTACTATTTCACCTGGATGCTCACCTCTGATGACTTCTAACACTAGAACCCCGAAGCTATACACATCACACTTTTCAGTTACTTTCATTGTGTAAGCAAATTCTGCAACAACAAAAAAAGTTATGAATAAGTCAAGTCTTGTTTTTAAGGACATAATAACTTAGTTTGTGTATATTATGATTGCCAACATAATAAACTTACCTGGTGCAAGGTATCCATATGTTCCTGCGACATTACTCCAATTTGACGAGTCTTTGTTCAAAATCTTGGACGTGCCAAAATCAGAAACACATGCTTCATACTCTGAATCAAGCAAGATATTTTTGCTTGATATGTCACGATGAACGATAGGGGGTGAACAATCATGGTGCATATACGATAAAGCATGTGCAACACCTTTGATTATGTTCACCCTCTTCTTCCAGTCCAAATAACGCGCGGTTTCATTGCTCAAAATATCAGCTAAGCTACCCCCTTCAAGATACTCGTAAACCAAAAACGATATTTTAGCATGTGAACAGTAGCCATGTAGTTTTACAATGTTACGGTGTCGTATCCTTGTCAATGCTCTGATCTCGTTTAGAAAATCATCGCGATTGATCACTTCAGCCGACGAATGAAGTCTCTTTACAGCAACAATGTCACCTGAAGCCAAGCTCGCTTTGTACACACTTCCGCATCCTCCCTTTCCGATGCTGTATGAGTCACTAAATTCCTCAGTTGCCTTTAGGATTTCGAGGTAAGTCTCCTTTCCGTCAAAAGTTGAAATTGAGAAAAAATCTGGACACGGTTTCTCTTCGTCCACAAGTTGTGTCGATGACATCTTTTTCGATCTCCACTTATAGAAAGCTAAAGTTCCCACAAGACCACCAAGTAGAAGTGCTCCGAGAAGTGGAAGAGAAATCACGAGTGCTAGTTTGCGGGGTCTATTGTTCAAGGTATGCCTTTCTGAAGCACATGGCTTCAATCCGCTAACATTTCCGCACAAATCTTTGTTCCCCTGCAATGCTTCTATGGAAACATTCATAAAAGCTCTGCTGTTGGGAATGGGACCTTCTAACTGGTTATATGATAGATCAATGGTCCTCAGGGAATTCATTGATTCGAATGTCGTTGGAATAGAACCAAAAAGATTATTGTGCGAAAGATTGAGGATCTCCAAACTATTCAGACTAGAAATTGCTGAAGGGATCTCACCAGTGAGTGAATTGAGACTCAGATCAAGATAAGATAGGTGAGTCAACTTACCTATCCGAGCTGGGATTTCATGAGTAAGTTCGTTGTTACTCAAATTTAGGTTGAAGAGTTTTGAGCAGTCACCGATTGAAGATGGAATAGACCCATTTAACTTATTCATGGACATATCAAGTGTCAACACTTCAGATAGCAGTCCTATATCTAGAGGTACGAGACCAGAAAGGCGATTGTTGCTCAAGGAAAGGGTCACTAGGCTAGTCATCCTTCCAAATTCACTTGGTATCTGCCCAACCAAATCGTTGGAAGAAAGATTAAGTACTTGTAACTGAGTCGACTTTCCCAGAGACGGAGGTATGCTACCGTTGATTCGATTCCCTACCATCTCTATTCCTGTTAAGTTTGTGCACTTACTCCAGTTGTCCGAGATCTCCCCGTAAAGCTTGTTGTCATTCAGGCTGATGTAATCGAGGTGTGGATAGATACCAAAGCTCTCGGAGATATCTCCTGTGAGCTGGTTTCCATCTAAACGTACTCGCATCAAGCTCGAGCAGTTGTACAAGCTCTTCGGAATTCGACCCGCTAGGATATTGTTGCCAGCGAGAAGAAATTTAAGTTTCGTTCCATTGCAAATTTCATCAGGTAAACTACCAGAAAAACTGTTGTTGCTAAGCTCTATTAATACCAACTTCAGTTTTCCCAATTCTTGTGGAATAGGACCTATAAACTCATTGTCACTTAAAAACAATTTTTCCATGTATTGTAGATTACCAAGTGAAATCGGAATGGAACCATTGAATCGATTGTTGCTTAATTGTAGACTAGTAAGATATGTCAAGTTTCCTATCTCTTGTGGAATGGGACCAGAAAGTTTGTTTGAGTAAAGACGAAGAATAGTAAGGGATTTGAGTTCACCTAAAGACGAAGGAATCAGACCATTTAGATCATTCTTTGCCAGATCAATGCAGGTGAGTGATGTCAAATGACCTATTTCTTTTGGTATTGATCCGTTCAACAGATTCTCTAATAGAGACAAGACGGTTAGCTTCTTCAGATTAGCAAAAGTTTTTGGGATAGATCCAGTTAACGAGTTCTTGCCCATATAGAGCAACTGGAGATCATAAAGATTCCCGAATTCAGGAGGAATTGAACCCGAAATATTGTTCGAATACATAAAAAGGGTATCAAGATTTGTCAATTCACCAATCTCCGGTGGGATTGTTCCCATGAATAGATTGGTGGAAAGATCAAGATAAACAAGTTTTGACAGCTGACAAATTTCAGATGGGATGATCCCAGAGAAGTAGTTTGAACCAAGACTTAGATAAGCAAGATTCGGAAATGAAGAGAATGTGAAGTGATCAAGCGTACCGTTTAAACCAGATGATGAAAGGTTCAATTTATTTATGCTGCCTTGTTGGTTGCATGAAACTCCATACCAATTGCATGGGGACGCTGTTTTTTGACCATGTGTCCATGAAGATAGCATAAGGATGCTCTTGTTTTGGGTAACAAGGGTTTTTTTCCATTTAATGAGAGCATCAGCTTCATGTGAAGAACATGAAGCAAGATATAGGTTACATAAAATTGTAGCAAATAAGAAAATGGTTGAAGGGAATGCCATATTTTACCACCTGCCGATATCAGTAGTGATATTGGTTAAAGCCAACTAATCAGTCAGTCTTAAAATATAGCAATAAAAATAACTTGCGCTGGAAAAACAATTTTTGTTTGACGGACAAAACTTATTAAAACATTTAAAATAAAATAGTTTTATAAAGGAATATTCATGTCATGTACTTATATACACATCCATGCATACATAGGTAATTTCTTTGTGGAAAACATGCCCTTTGAATGGAAGTGCCAAAACCTAAATGAAATCAATACCTTATTGTCAATTAATTCCAACTAAAAGTACTGTACATAATAGTGATAGGATCTCCTTTGGCACAAATGTTACAAAATAACGATCTTCTTTGAGTTACGGGTCCGCTTTTGTTTGGTATTTTCTTTGTTAGACTAGTATCAGTGTATCACTATGTTTTAAATGTCTTCTCCATTGTGTGGCCTTCCTGAGAACTGTGGAGTTTCATTTATATTTGTTAAAAGTTTTATCATATATGGTATATTTTATAAAATAATAATAATAATATTAATAATAATACAAATTAGGCCTTCTAAGGGTGGTGGGAGTACATCACTCACCATCCTTCCCTTCACTCACTCCCAACCAATCCCTTTGATTCATATCATCACCCACTTTTTTCTTCACTCACCCTTCACTCACTTCTTTTTTGGAGGCGCTACTTCACTCACCCTTCACTCACTTCATTTTTTTTTTCTTTTTTCTTTTTTCTTTTTTTCTTTTTTCTTTTTTTTTCTTTATTTTTTTTTAAATTCCATTAAAATTAAAAAAAAAAAAAAACTAAAATTTCATTAAAAAAAAAAACATTACATAATATTATTAAAAACATAAAATAACTAAAGTTCCATTAAAACTAAACTTAAATCCGTTAAATCCTACAAACTACACAGCCACCCGTATTTTGCGCATATCTCGCGTTTCTTGTTGATGACGAAATCCTTAAAAGTCGGGTTTGGGATATGGTCATGCGGATCCATAACGAACCTCATGTCACGATTCATCACCTCTCCATCAAGAAACTTGAAATATTCTTCGTCTTTTTTCTTTTGAACCTCCAACTGCGCCTGCATTAAAATTTTCTTTTCGGCCGTGTAACTTGCAAGGGTATCACGCATCGAGCTTCGGCTTGAATCTCCAGAATTCATTTTTTTTTGCCTTTCGATTCACGTGATGGAGTTGGGTTCTCGTTGAGGTTCGGTAAGTCACACTCGAAATCTTCCACGTTTATTGGAGTATCGTTTGTTGGCGTTTGAGCGCTATTTGACTCCGATGACTTTCTTTTCTTGCTCGATCCCGTGGATTCTTGCATCTGACTAACCAACGATTGTTCTTTCCACTTTGCTTGATCTTTGAGAATTTGCCACGCTTGCGTATGCACGAAAGTTTTCTTATATTGTTTTGTAAAATCACGATTGGCTCTCTCAAGGACTTGAATATCGTTGCACCCACTATCTCTCAAACGGTTCTACACATTTATAAAATAATATACAATAAAAAACAATATCCAAAAAAATAAATAAATAAATATATATATAAATATATAAAATGTATTTAAAACTTAAAAAATCTTAAATATAAAAAAATACCGCTTGTGTGTAGTAACCGTTGAACGCAGCAATCAAAGTATGCATCGGTATCATCACGAATGGGTAACGGTTCACTAACCCGTTCAGGCCTTTTTTGTTGGGTAAAGCGCGGCTCATACGGGTTGAAAGTAGGGGATTGTTGTGTATAGTTCGGGTCAAACGGATCGAAGTTTGTGGAAGACATGCCCTTTGAATGGAAGTGCCAAAACCTAAATGAAATCAATACCTTATTGTCAATTAATTCCAACTAAAAGTACTGTACATAATAGTGATAGGATCTCCTTTGGCACAAATGTTACAAAATAACGATCTTCTTTGAGTTACGGGTCCGTTTTTGTTTGGTATTTTCTTTGTGAGACTAGTATCACTATGTTTAAAATGTCTTCTCCATTGTGTGGCCTTCCTGAGAACTGTGGAGTTTCATTTATATTTGTTAAAAGTTTTATCATATATGGTATATTTTATAAAATAATAATAATAATATTAATAATAATACAAATTAGGCCTTCTAAGGGTGGTGGGAGTACATCACTCACCATCCTTCCCTTCACTCACTCCCAACCAATCCCTTTGATTCATATCATCACCCACTTTTTTCTTCACTCACCCTTCACTCACTTCTTTTTTGGAGGCGCTACTTCACTCACCCTTCACTCACTTCATTTTTTTTTTCTTTTTTCTTTTTTCTTTTTTTCTTTTTTCTTTTTTTTTCTTTATTTTTTTTTAAATTCCATTAAAATTAAAAAAAAAAAAAAAACTAAAATTTCATTAAAAAAAAAAACATTACATAATATTATTAAAAACATAAAATAACTAAAGTTCCATTAAAACTAAACTTAAATCCGTTAAATCCTACAAACTACACAGCCACCCGTATTTTGCGCATATCTCGCGTTTCTTGTTGATGACGAAATCCTTAAAAGTCGGGTTTGGGATATGGTCATGCGGATCCATAACGAACCTCATGTCACGATTCATCACCTCTCCATCAAGAAACTTGAAATATTCTTCGTCTTTTTTCTTTTGAACCTCCAACTGCGCCTGCATTAAAATTTTCTTTTCGGCCGTGTAACTTGCAAGGGTATCACGCATCGAGCTTCGGCTTGAATCTCCAGAATTCATTTTTTTTTGCCTTTCGATTCACGTGATGGAGTTGGGTTCTCGTTGAGGTTCGGTAAGTCACACTCGAAATCTTCCACGTTTATTGGAGTATCGTTTGTTGGCGTTTGAGCGCTATTTGACTCCGATGACTTTCTTTTCTTGCTCGATCCCGTGGATTCTTGCATCTGACTAACCAACGATTGTTCTTTCCACTTTGCTTGATCTTTGAGAATTTGCCACGCTTGCGTATGCACGAAAGTTTTCTTATATTGTTTTGTAAAATCACGATTGGCTCTCTCAAGGACTTGAATATCGTTGCACCCACTATCTCTCAAACGGTTCTACACATTTATAAAATAATATACAATAAAAAACAATATCCAAAAAAATAAATAAATAAATATATATATAAATATATAAAATGTATTTAAAACTTAAAAAATCTTAAATATAAAAAAATACCGCTTGTGTGTAGTAACCGTTGAACGCAGCAATCAAAGTATGCATCGGTATCATCACGAATGGGTAACGGTTCACTAACCCGTTCAGGCCTTTTTTGTTGGGTAAAGCGCGGCTCATACGGGTTGAAAGTAGGGGATTGTTGTGTATAGTTCGGGTCAAACGGATCGAAGTTTGTGGAAGACATGCCCTTTGAATGGAAGTGCCAAAACCTAAATGAAATCAATACCTTATTGTCAATTAATTCCAACTAAAAGTACTGTACATAATAGTGATAGGATCTCCTTTGGCACAAATGTTACAAAATAACGATCTTCTTTGAGTTACGGGTCCGTTTTTGTTTGGTATTTTCTTTGTGAGACTAGTATCACTATGTTTAAAATGTCTTCTCCATTGTGTGGCCTTCCTGAGAACTGTGGAGTTTCATTTATATTTGTTAAAAGTTTTATCATATATGGTATATTTTATAAAATAATAATAATAATATTAATAATAATACAAATTAGGCCTTCTAAACTAAACTCGTGGTAATAATCCATGCTCGCACAGATTTTACATAAAATTTTTATTATGAGAATATCGATTAATATTTATCACAACTTCCGAGACTTCTATTAATAAGTAGTTTCATGTGTGTATTTATTTTCATATCATAGTAAATCGTGCATTCATTTTAATATTTATTTTCTTGTTAATAATAATTTTAGCCAATGATTTTAGCTATATTGGTTTTTAACCCCGTGCATAATTTCCTATAAAATTATATAAAATATTTAATACTCATATAGTTATAATATGCGTGTACGGACGTGTTTTGACATAAACTTTTAATTACATATTAATATTGATTAATACTCATGCTTTAAATTTAATATTTATTTCTTCGTTAATAATAATTTTATCCGTATTTAAATTTTAAACCCGTGATGAGTTAAACTTATAAAGAGGAATAACATAAGTCGTTATTAAACAAGGATAGTAAAAAACATCAAGAAATCATTACTTAAACTCATAACTAGGAATAATAACATTAGTCATTCGTATATGTACAATCTTGTGTATTCGTTTACATATCACAGTAAATTGTGCTATCATTTGATATTTATAATCGCGTGCATATACATTAATAAAATATATAATGATAAAGAAATTTATTAATAACAACAAAAGACAAGGTTTTTTTTTTTTTTTTTTTTTTTTTTTTTTTTTTTTTTTTTAATAATAAAGTCCAAGGTGTGTAAAATATAAAAGGGTATTTGTTAAATTTTAAAAGTTACTAAAAAATGGAAAATGATAACTTTTATAATTTATTTACAACTAAATTAAAGTTCTGTTTATTACCCTCTCGTATTTTTATTATTATTTTTTTTTTACAAAATCAACACTTATATTGTTATACTTATTTTTGTCATATACGTATTTTTTTATTATTATTCTTTTTTTTAGGTTTGACCAAGGGGAAGTTCAATTTAAATTGGATTTCGATTGGCCAATACGAATGATCTACTTTCAAAAGAAGCTCTCACATTGATAAAATTTTGACTGATTTAATACTCCTTTTGACACTTTCTGAAAACCTCTTTTTCTATAAGAGATGATATACCATTCGGCCATTTTAATAAGTTTATTCAAGATCTATTGTTATCTTCATATTGAATAACTTGTTAAAGTCATACATCAAATTGTTAGTATTGGTCTATGTTATAGACTTCTCTACTAATTTGAAAAGAATGAATAATTATTATTTATTTTTTTTGTTTAAAGGCTTTGAATACAGACTTTCATTGTCTATAAAACATTATATAACACGTAGTTACATATTTGTGTGATAATGCAAGAATTGCTCTCACTAAAAAAATGAACAGCAAATTTTTGTTTGTTCTCTGTTCTATCCTTTTGGTTTCTTTCGCTTTTGAAGTTTTAGCAATACGGCCTAAAATTACGAAGTCCGCAATGGTTCACAGTATGTGTGTGACAATCGGTAATTTTCCAGTCATTATTTTAATAATAAACTTTTATTTATTATTACACACTTAATTATTAAGCCTCTTTAGCTCACTCGACTAAATTTTGAGAAGTTATCCCACACACTAAAACATATCAAGCTATTTGTTATTATCAAAGAATGTGAGATATTAAATTTCTGATCATTTATGAGTTTTCAAACTCAACAACGAGAGGGTATCTCACTTTACTTGAAACACGAGCTCGCGCACGAACCGACCCATAAAAAGTATGGTTAGTTTAATAAAACATTTTTTAACCAATAATTTTTATATTTTTTTTATAAAACACACTCAAAAACCTAATTTACATGTTATCCCGACTCACATTTAAAACTCAAATGGGACACGTAAAAGCATTTTTGGAAATTCATATTAGAAATTCCTAACCCCTTTGTAACCTGTTATGCCACGTATATCGACCTACATACAACAAACACAACTTAAAACACAAACACGTTTATAAGTTTGATAATTGTAATCTCTGTTCTGTTGTCACGTTTACTTTGGCCAACACATAAGACTCGACACAAGTACAAACATATAAACTCCTACGTATATATCTCAAGTAACTTTGGACAAAAATACGCAACACAAATCCAAATGGGTACATATTATATAAAGAAACTAGGTAATACTTTTGGGCCGTGCTTATGATTTCATCTTTGTTTTGTTATGATTAGGCAAACGTTTAATGAAATGGGTTAAATTTTGGACAAAATCTTTAAAAATGTACTATATTTGCCACAAATATGAATTTCGTGTACTGAACAAATAACTTTCCTTATATGTGTATTAAACTTTTATTTTTTGGTCTTTTTGATGCACTTTGTGACGTTTTTGCCCCTCAATATTTTAAAAATCCAGAGGTAAAAATGTCAAAAAGTATATCAAAAATACCAAAAAATGAAAGTTTAGTACCCATATAAAAAAAGTTATTTGTTCAATACAAAAAAGTCATATTTGTGGCAAGCATAGTAAATTAATAGATATTTTGCCCTTAAATTTTTTAGTCTTGCGGTATCTAAATTGTATTTTTGGTGTCTCAACTAGACAGTGAGTGTTTGCATGAGAATATTATTGGTATTAAAAATTTATAATGATATAATTTAAAATTAAAAAAAAAAAAATCTATTTACTCTTATTCGAAAATTGAAAATGAGGTCTCACAATTGCAACAAAATGAAAACTATATAGAATTATTATTATGTTAAAATAAATTGATAGATAAATAATTTATCATCATATTAATCAGTCTAATTTAGAATTGTCATTCCAAGATAAAATATCATACATTTTGCAATTATTTCAATTTAACTAAAATGAAATAAGAACAAAGAAATTAATGTATCATTGTTAATAGGAAAGAAAAATGTACAATTGTACACCACTGCCACCCTATCGTACTGATTCAGCATTTACCTACTACGTCTCATGCCATCACTCTACCAAACACGCAATAGTGGTCAAGTGTTTGACTAATGTTTTTCACAAGTCCCATCGAATAATTTTTCCTTTTTACAAACTGAATTGATTTTCACATAACAATAAACCCTCAACAAAATATATGGATTTAGAAAAAGACGATGAAGGCACTTTAATTTGAAATAAACCTATAGACAAAAAGTAAAGATTAAGAACCGAGAACTATAAACAAGTACGAAAATACTTGTTTTATTTTAGTTATTTATTTATTTTTGTTAATTAAAGCATTAAATAATGGATTTGGATTAAGAAATGTGATCTCACACGTATGATTTGTAGCCTTGTAGGACGTGTATTGTTGGGAGAAATGAGTATGGCGTTAATGTTTTTTACTACTATATAATCAAGAGTGAGAAATGAGTATGGCATTAACATCAGTAGCATTTTATAAAATTAAAAAGTTAACAACAACAACCTCAGTAGCATTTTGTAAAACAAATATTCGAGTCTTTAACACTCCAGTATTCAACACACCAATTAAACCTACATTTTTAAGGTCAAGTTAGTAATGCAAAACTGGAGTGTTAAAGACTCAAATAACTAAGGCTTAAAAAGAGCTTGCAACCCTATAAACATAGATAATGCAAACTCTATATATAGATACAACCTAATCAACAACTGCTGCAAAATGAAAAAGAAAGAAACCAAAACCAACGCGGCCGCCGTCAAGTCACTCACCGTCGTCCAGTCACCACTGGCATCACGATGGCCGAAGTTGATAAGGTCTCTCCGATTATCTTCTCCGGATGAACTTTCTGGCTACCTCTGCAAATCCAACCGTAATAGCATGTGCACAAGGTCGACACAACAAACAAATGTACAAATTACAGTAAACATACTGTTAATACAAATAATGTCAAAAAGGTCATTTGCATTAATCGGTCTCTACTAGTTTTAATAATCACAAAATACGAACACGCGTTACAAAAAACTACGACTAATAAGTTTTTAATCGGGAAAACTCGTTTTCGTCATCAATATTACTTAAGGTATGTACAAATTCTACCAACTTGTGTATGTAATCAAAGGATTTAAAAACTTTACATTTTCATGTTACAAAATATTTTTACAAATGTACTTTTGTAAAATTTAAAGAAAAGTTTTATTAAGAAAATGTTTTCAACATTCAAAACCATAACAACTATATTTCCCGCTCAAAACCGACAACAAACCTTCACCAGATAGTTTTTCACCAAGTCAGGACAAAACGAGGAGCGTTTGTCTGGACGGTCCCTTAAATAGGACGGCGGTCCCTTATCGATAAGGGACCGTCCAGCATTTAAAGGACCGTCGCCTCTTTCCTGACGCCTATAAATACAGAATTGTTTTCCTCCAGAAATCTTCACCTCTTATGCACCAAAACCTTCTATATTCCGAAATTCCTTCTTAAACATACTCTTTGATCACATTATCAAGTTCTAGTTGTTTACAAGTGATCACACTCATCTTTCCTCTAAGTGCAAGAGAAGAACATTCGTTGTTATCAAGAAACGAAGTGTTGAAGAAGAGTCTTGCTTATCTCATCTTATTGTTGTGGATCTATCATCTCTTTCATTCATTGTTTCGTGTATGTAATAGGACTTGAGTGCAAGTCTCATATTGTGTATTGTGTTGTATCGTGCCATCGTGTTGGTACGAGGTGTGAAGCCATGTGGGCTCTGATAGATTGGTTCTAGCTAGGATTAGGACTCGACATTCTGCTTAGTGTCGTTAAACTTGGTGTAAGCTTGTGTAAGGTTTGTTCCGCCATAAGGGAGCGTGTTGATATAGTGTTTGTGAAACTATCGAGTGTGAGACTCGAGGAGTGGAGTAGGGACGAAGGAGTGAGCTTCGTGGCCGAACCACTATAAATCTTCGTGTGCCAGTTCGATCTTTCCTTTCTTTATCTTTACTTGTTTATTTATCATTGCTTATATCTATTGTTATGTTGATTTCATGTAAGCTTCGAATCGAATCCTTTTGCAAACACAATTTGTAAAGCCAATTTTATAAAAACGTGATTAATAACGGTGAAACTATTCAACCCTCCCCCCATTCTAGTTTCTACAATTGGTATCAGAGCTTCGTTGCTCAAGGATTTTTAGAATATACTGTATTTTAAAACTTGAAACTATTAATACAAATATCGCCTAAAAACGTTATTTATATTTTACGATCTTTGCTAAGTTTCGTTAACGACAAAATGTAAACTTTAGTTACTAAGTAAAACATAATCTTAGTTTTAAAGACTTGCATAAACTAGACATTTGCTACATTTTACATTTCATAAAACACAACACTTTTTATTTCTTAAAATAGAAATGTCACATCACATTTATGGCAAGTTTTGTCAATGTACATTTATGGAAAGAAAGTGTGTTTGACTAACCATATGTTTGCTTGCAAGTTTTGTGTTTGACTAGGTGTAATGAGATGTGACATTGTTTGGTTTGCAAGATTTATTGCAAAACCAACTACAAGCCCGGCGGAACCCTGGGGGTACACGGGTGGAACCCATCTGAGGGTTCCGCCGTATCCGCTAGGCCTGCAGAAGGTTTTGCTATGAATACTAAGCCACAAGTTTGATTTTTGGCTTATCACTCTACATCATATTTTCACACATTCATTCATTCTTTCATCTAACACTTTAACATCTCATATGTGAAGTTTCTTTTTGTAGCAAAGAGATTCACGAGTTCATAAAAAGTTACAAGTATTCAACACAACGTTGCAAGACTTATTAGCTTAGCATTGTGTAGACTTGTGTAGTTTACACTTCATTTGATTGTGTATTTTCAGTAGTGATCGGTTAGTATTTTAGTCCTCAAAATACAAAGTGTGACGGGAGTTGTTGTACCCTTGTAAAAGAACTAACGGGAGTGGTTGTTCCCTTGTAAAAGAACTCGACATCTAGCTTAGTGTCGGTAAACGTGTATAAGCGACGTGTAAGGTTTTCTCCGCTGGTGAAAGGAGCTTGTTGACTAGTGAAAGAAACTCTTGAGTTGGATACTCGGGGCGTGGACGTAGGGCAAGGAAAAAGAGTCCTTGTAGCCGAACCACGATAAATACTCGTGTTGTGGTTTGATCGTTTCTTTCATTTACTTGCATGTTATATATTGTGTTTGTGTATATATATCTTTGATCAAACGGAAAGTTTCAAAGCTAATTAAACAAGTTAAAAAGATTTTAAACGGTAAACTATTCAACCCCCCTTCTAGTTTTCCACAATTGGCATCAAGAGCTACGTTACTCAATCTTTTAAAATATATTGTGTTTTAAAACTTGAAACGATCCATGGATTTTGAAAATTACAAAGAAGGGCAATCAATGCAAAGACCACCACTTTTTGAAGCAAATGGATTTATATATTGGAAAAACCATTTTGAAACCTACGTGAAATCTAAAGATATAGATTTATGGTATATAATCATTGATGGTGATAATATAGTTACTAATATTAAAGACGATGATCAAAAGAAATTGATTGCTAAAAATAATGAAGCTAAAATGATGCTTTACAATGCTTTGCCTAAGAAAGAATATGAAAGAGTCTTTATGTGTAAAACCGCCAAAGATATTTGGCAATCTTTAATAGTCACTCATCAAGGAAACTCAGAAGTTAAGGATAACAAAATTGATCTCCTTGTTCAATATGAACAATTTGTTATTCCCGAAGATGAGATTATTGATAATGCATTTGCTAGGTTTAACACTATTATTACTTCACTTAAAGCACTTGATGAATCTTTTTGTAGTAAGAATTTTTTTCAGGAAATTTCTTAGAGCACTCCATCCGAAGTGGAGAGCAAAAGTGACGGCAATTGAAGAATCCAAGGATCTTTCAAGCATGTCATTTGACGAGCTAATTGGAAACCTCAAAGTCCATGAAATGGTAATGGAAAAAGATTCAAAACTAGTTAGAGGCAAGAAAGAAAAAGTTAAGTCCATTGCCTTGAAAGCTAGAGTCCAATCAAGTGATGATGAAGAATCTACTTCGGATAGTGATGATGAGGAATATGCTATGGCCATTAGAGACTTCAAGAAGTTCTTTCGTAGAAGAGGGAAGTTTGTAAGGCAACCAAAAGATGACAAGAAAACTTTCCGAAAAGATCGTGATGATAGGAAAGGAAAGGTTGAAAGGAAATGCTATAGGTGTGGAGACACAAGTCATCTAGTAGGAGAATGTCCAAAACCACCCAAAAGCAAACCTCAACAAGCTTTTGTGGGTGGTGCTTGGAGTGACTATGAAGGAGATGACGATGAGCCAAAGAATGATGATATTGCTCTCATGGCTCACGACTCAAATGAGGTACTCTCCGACTCATCTTACTCCTCTATTGATGATAACACCTTACAAAAAGAATATAACAAACTTTGTGAATTAAGCTTAAAAATCATAAACAAAAATAAGTTTTTGAAAACTAAAAAGGAGGTTTTAGAAAATGAAGTTTATGAGTTAAAAGAAAAAGCTAAGAGATTAGAAAAGAGTAAAGGTATTGACACATCTTGCAAATCATGTGAAGATCTTAAACTCGAAGTTGAGAAACTTAAAATTACTCAAAATGATCTAATAAAACAAACCACAAAGTTTAAGAAGTTCGATAAGAGCATTTCTTGTGCGAATGAAATTATGAAACTTCAAAAGTCACCCTTTGATAAAACAGGACTAGGATTCATGAAAATAGAAACTTCAAAGGGTCAAACGAAACAAGAAAAGAATGCACAAGAAACGAACAAAACTGCTACAGCAGCCCGCGGAACAGACGGAACCCAATCCAGGGTTCCACCCGTTGGACCCGAAGGTTCCGCCAGGTCTGCTGCAGCAGTAACACCATCCACATCGGATCGTTCAAAATTTGTTAAAGTTATATATAAAAATGGAACAAAACCTGCCTTTAAAACTGGAGTAGGACTTAGTAAAAATGAATTTAGAGCTAAGACTACTCAACCAAGACCTAAGACTCCAATTCCCAAACACCCCTTTCCAAAGAGCAACTTCAACACTCGACCAAACTACCAACATGTTTGGAACCAAAACACTCCTGGACATTACCAAACTCCAAATTACATGTCATGGAACCCTTATGTTCTATTTTCATACTTGGAACAAGTTAATGGTATGCTTAACCAAAATGGACCCATGAGAAATTGGGGACCAAATGTTTGAGTGTTTTTCGTAAAATAGGTGTACCTCAAAGTTTGTTTGGAACCGGATGAATGGATTAAAGATAGCGGTTGTTCAAGGCACATGACGGGTAACAAAAGCCTCTTCACTACATATCACAAATGTGATGGAGGTAATGTTACGATTGGTAGTAAAGCTAATAGCAAAATCATCGGAAAAGGTACAATCTCTCATGACTCCCTTTTTATAGATGATGTAGCTCATGTTGATAACTTAGGTTTTAATCTTCTTAGTATTAGTCAACTTTGTCGTAATAAGTATAATGTCCTTTTTAGTGAAAACGGAAGTAAAATACTTAAAGATGGTATAACCATAGCCAAAGGTGTTCTTAAGAACAACGTATACGTCATGAAGATGGATCCAACATCTAGAGACAAACTTTGTCTTACCTCATTAGATGAATCTTCAACTTTATGGCATAGACGTTTAGGACACGCTAACATGAGACTAATTCAAAACCTCTCCTCCAAAGACTTAGTTCGAAACCTACCTAAGTTGAAATATGACCAACACTTTTGTGATGCTTGCAAATTCGGTAAACAAGTCCATAGTAGCCATAAGGCTAAAAACTTGGTTTCTACATCTAGGTGTCTAGAACTTTTGCATATGGATTTATTTGGTCCATCCGCTATACAAAGTTATGGATGTAACTTCTACACTTTGGTCATAGTTGATGATTACTCAAGATATACTTTGACAAAATTTTTGAAAAGTAAAAATGAAGCTTTTGATAAATTTGAGATTCTAAGTAAGAAAATTCAAAATCAAGTAGGGTTTAATATTGTGTCTATTAGAACGGATCACGGTCGTGAATTTGATAATGAATTTCAATTTGGAAACTTTTGTGATATTAACGGTATTACTCATAACTTTTCGGCTCCACGTACCCCTCAATCTAATGGTGTAGTAGAACGTAAAAACCGGACATTGCAAGAGATGAGTAGAACAATGCTTAATGAACAAAACATTCCACAAAAGTTTTGGTGTAATTCCGTTGATACATCAACGTACATTTTAAATCGAGTCTTAATTAGACCATTTTTGAATAAAACTACTTATGAACTATATAAAGGTAAAAAGCCTACATTAGGATACTTTAGAGTGTTTGGGAGTAAATGTTTCATTCTTAACACCAAGGATTGTCTCACTAAATTTGACCCAAAGTCTTATGAAGGTGTATTTCTTGGATATTCACAAAATAGTAAAGCTTACATTATTTTGAACAAAGAAACCTTAAGAGTCGAGGAATCGTTGAATGTAACATTTGACGAGAGTTCACCTCCTTCTAAGACATCACCTTTGGTAGATGATAACTTAGTTGAAAGCCAAGCAATAGAAAGTCAAGAGATTTTAGGTAATGACAAGGAAGATGAACTATTAAACAAAGAACTTGTCAATGTCAAAGAATCTAAAAGTCATCCATTAGATGGTGTCATAGGCAACATTAACGAAAGAACACTAAGGTCTAAAGTTCAAAATGAAAGCAACTACTTTTGTTTCGTGTCAACCATTGAACCTAAAAACATTAATGAAGCCATTAAATATGAGTCTTGTGTAATTGCAATGCAAGAAGAGTTAAATCAATTTGTTAGGAATGATGTATGGACATTAGTTCCTCAACCAAAGAGTCAAACTATAACTGGAACAAAAAGGGTCTTTCGTAATAAAATGGATAAAAATGAAATTGTGTCTAGAAACAAAGCTAGGCTAGTTGCACAAGGATATAACCAACAAGAAGGCATTGAATACGATGAAACTTTTTCTCCGGTTGCTAGGCTCGAGTCAATTAGAATCTTACTTGCATATGCATGTGCACACAATTTTAAACTCTTTCAAATGGACGTCGAAAGTGCATTTCTAAACGGAGTCATAAATGAAGAAGTGTATGTTGCTCAACCACCGGGCTTCATCGATTTTGAAAAACCAAATCTTGTTTACAAACTTAAAAAGGCTCTTTACGGACTTAAGCAAGCTCCAAAAGCATGGTATGATCGACTTAAAACCTTCCTAGTTGACCATAAGTATACCATGGGCTTAGTTGATAATACTCTCTTCACTAAGAAGAAAGATTCACATATTATCATAGTCCAAATCTATGTTGATGACATTATATTCGGATCAACTTGTCAAGAATTATATGTGGATTTCTCAAAAATCATGCATGACGAGTTTGAAATGAGTATGATGGGAGAACTCAACTTTTTCCTAGGACTCCAAATTAAACAACTAGAAGATGGTATCTTCTTTAACCAATCTAAATATATTAAGGACATGCTTAAGAAATTTGGATTAGAAGGTTCGAAACCAATCAAAACACCCATGTCCACGAAAACTAAACTCACCAAGGATGAGGAAAGTGAATCAGTAGATAGCACTAAATATAGAGGTATGATTGGTAGTCTACTTTACCTAACGGCTAGTAGACCCGACATTATGTTTGGTGTTTGTCTATGTGCTCGTTTTCAAGAAGATCCTAAGTCTACTCATCTCGAAGCCGTTAAAAGGATTTTTAGGTATATTAAGGGCACTACACATTTAGGTTTATGGTATCCCAAAGGAACGGGAATAGACACCATAGTGTATGCCGACTCGAATCATGCCGGTGACTATGTCGATAGAAAAAGTACAAGTGGTATTTGTACTTTTGTTGGACATTGTCTCACCTCATGGTTCTCTAAGAAGCAAACGGCTCTTGCTAACTCAACAACGGAAGCCGAGTACGTTTCGGCCGGAAAGGCATGTCAACAAGCTCTTTGGATGAAGCAAGCTCTTGTCGACTATGGAATTCAACTTAACGACATCACAATTCTTTGTGACAACAAAGGTGCCATTGATCTTAGCAAAAACCCGGTTCAACATGCTCGTACCAAACATATTGAAATCCGTCATCATTTCCTTCGTGACAACGTTCAAAAAGGAAATATCTCAATTGAGAAAGTTTCTTCCTAAGACAACATAGCCGACATTCTCACGAAACCCCTTAAACATGAACCTTTTAACCTTCTTAGGCTAGGCTTAGGACTCATTGAACCTACGTTGTAGTTCTGGACATTAGACAAAAATCACAAAAATCAAAACAAATCCATAACTCTTTTTTCTCAGCAGGGTCGGCGGAACCCTCAGACACAACGGACGGAACCCATTTCAAGGGTCCGCCATATCCGCCGACCTGCAGAACCATTTTTTTGTTTATATTAAACCAAACACCCATTATTTCATACCACCACTTCCAAACTGTTACTATTCACTTTACCATCCATCCATACCTACGATTTCTTGGTCTTCCTTTCACTCACATTGCAAATCAATCATCATTGTAAGTATTCTAAACTTGATTACAATCCTGATCTGAGTCTAGGAATTCTATTTATTGCACAAAAACAAAAACTTTGGGTTATGCATTAATTTGAGAAACTCATGCATAAAATTAGGTGTTTAACAAAACTAATCATGTTCCCCATAGTTAGGAATTGCATTCTTACAAAGTGTAAACATGTTTGCTAAAACACCCCATGTCAAATTTTTCCAAAAATTTCTCACAAATAGGACAAATATTTTTTCGTCTCACATTGAGAATACAAAATCAAAACTTTATATTTAAAACATCACTTGCATAATGTCTCTTGAATGCTAAAGGGAATACATAACCAATATGTATTTTCGGGTACATTCAAACGAAGCTACATTTAACTAGGAGCGCTTGGGTTATCTTTGGTTTTATAACAAAATTTGCATTATAAAACGTTTTTGAAGCATCAAAATGAGTCAAGATAACCGCACCTCCACATTGTTTTCATATAGGTACACACTAGAACAACCACATTACAATAGTCGTTTACTTAGACTAAAAATTGAAATTTTGTTTTTCTAGGAATCTGTTGATATAAATAATGTTTAAAAAGGTTATTAATATTTCTCAATAAACCTATGTTTTGATAATCACAAAACTCAAATCAAATTAAGTCAAAATTAAGACGTAAACAAGTATTTAGTAACAAATATTTACCTCTACATCTAATATCACTTAAGGTATGCATAAACTAAGCATCTTATGCATTACATGAACAAATTATAATTATATGTAGTTATTTGAAACTTGAAATTAGCTCATAAAATTTGTTAAAACTATTAGAGTCAATAGATGTCATCAAGATATATAATCAATATATATATATATATATATATATATATATATATATATATATATATATATATATATATATATATATATATATATATATATATATATATTGATGTTTTAGGTTATTTTTATCTAGTTAAGGGAGCGTTTGGTTTATCTTGAAAAAGATATTTTGAAAACGAAAATTCGCATTTTAACCTTTTAAACATGCTTATGTTGTGTCAAACTCTTATGAAAAAGCAAGATATATAATCTAATATATATCTAGCCTTACTTCGAAATGAATTACGATATCATACTCATTGACATCATATATTCTAAACGAGTTTAAAATCAAAATACAAGGAACATTGTGAAACTACTTCATAGAATATTTTTTTTTTTGTGTCGAAGTAGAATTTCGTTCCACATATATTGCATATACTTATATATGAAAGAATATGAAAGAGTCTTTATGTGTAAAACTGCCAAAGAAGGAAGAATTGTCGATCCATCTTTCTATGACTCTGATCAAACCGAACAAATGTTCTCCAATATTCGCTTTGAATGTCTTTACCAAATCAACGAACCAATCATTCCTCGTTTTATCCTCGACTTCTATAGCCAAGTGACGGTGCAAACCGATCCATATGGTCATCTCCTCATTTCTTTCATGATCCAAAATCAATTCATCACTCTTACTCTTGCTCAATTTGGACAAATTCTTAGAATCCCATACAACGGCCAAGCCGTATTCTCAAATGAATGGGATCTTTCCTCTCTTGAAAGAAATCGTCCTCAGGATGGCCCATACTATTCTGAGATTCCTAGTCCTGATGACATTCGTCAACTGCTTGAACTAGAACGTCGTACGACTAGTCGAAGAATGTCGATATTCATGCAAATCAAATCCTCCTCAAAGAGCTACGCCACGATATGAAAAAGTGGGAAGAACTCATTCGCGAGAATGCGTTTGGTACTGGTGGTCACCGTGATCATGTCACGGCGAGCATTGCCCACATGTTATATTGTGTAGTTGCTGAAGAGAACTACAATTTGGCTTATCTTTTTGTTCATCGAATCATGTCCGCCAAAAACACCCCAAATGCCAATCTTCCTTACGGTATGTTCCTCACACGACTTTATCGTTATGTCACCCACATCTTCAAAGAGATTACTACGTTCAAATCCTTCCTATTTTGAACCAACTCACTCTTGTTCGTACTCGTCGTTCTCGAAGTGACAAAGGAAAATCTCGTGTTCCTTTGTATTCTAGGCCTCGTGGGTCTACATCTCATCGTGACGATGATGATGATGAGGAGGAAAACACCTCACGTGTTAGTACTCCATCCCCCACGACCTTTGTTGAAAATCTTTCTGATATTGATGATACCGAGTATCAAGTTCCTCTTCCTCATGAACGTACCGATGAGCTTCTCTTCACTCGTCAAACGTCCATTATCAACCGTCAACAACAAATGCATGAAGAAATTCGAGGAGGATTCAAATCCGTTGGAAAGATGTTTAGGAAGATGATTGGGAAGAAAAAGAAGTAGATAATGTTGATGTTTTGCTACTTATTATTATTAGTTTCTATTAGACATTTGTATGGTTTGTTATTTGTCCGATTTATTCGGAAATACTTATGTTATCTCTTGTCTATTTCTTGGATGATGCTTATACTTTTAATATTATCATGCTTGTTGGGTTTGAAACTGCTGCTGAGTTAAACTGCTGCTAAGTGAAACTGCTGCTAGTAGTAATGATTCTGCTGCTAATGTCAAAGTGCTGCTGAGGATAAATGCTGCTGACAGAATCTGCTGCTAATGGGATAAGGATGTATACGGTTTAGATAAATATAGAATAGATTGTGTAAATATTATATTTATCTAGAATATACTTATCTTGTAGAGAAAGGTATTGTAAACCTAGTAGGACTCCTTGGCCTATAAAAGGAGGATCCTAGGGTTAGTTTATGTACGTGTTATTATTCACTTCAAGGTTGTAAAACCCTAGCATTGTTGAGTGCTCGTATTTAATAATATTGAAGTGTTGAAAGAGAATCATAATTCTTCTTAAGTTAAGCTTTTATATTCCGCGTATTAGCTTAAGTATTTGTTCAAGTTAACTTCTATATAAGATCGTTTAAAGCTCAACTGGGATCAACAAGTGGTATCAGAGCTTGTGATCTAGAAGTTATTAACAAGAAGATTTTGTTTCTTAAAAGTTTGCTGTTCCAAATCTACTGCTACGATGGGTGATGAAACTCATATGGTGACTGCTTCAAGGGTACCCATGCTGAATCCTGCTGAGTATGAGCTTTGGAAGAGAAGGATCAGACAATACATTCGCATGATTGATTTCAATATGTGGAATGTTATTGTTAATGGTGATTCTGTGCATGAGAAGAGTGCTGATGGTAAGGAGATACCAATCAAGTCTGCTGAAGCTAATGCAGCAAGGAAGATGGAAATCAAAGCACATAGTATTCTCTTAATGGGAATACCTAATGAATTTCAAATGGACTTTGATGACTGTGAATCAGGAAAAGAATTGATGGATGCTGTTGAATTCAGGTTTGGAGGGAATGATGCTACTAAGAAGTCAAGGAAAAACATGCTGAAGCATCAGTTTGAGAATTTTACTTCTGAAAGTGGAGAGAAGATTATTGGCACATATAACAGGCTGAACCAACTTGTTAGCCATCTAAAGCTTGTTGGTTATGTGGTTCCACAAGAAGATGTAAATCTAAAATTTCTTAGAAGTCTTGCACCTGAATGGAGTATGCACACAGTTGTTTGGAGAAATAAGCCTGATTTTGAAACTATGAAGTTGGAGAGTCTCTATAACAACTTGGGAGTGTATGAAGCAGAACTGTCTACCTCTTCTACTTCATCCTCTGGTACTCAAAATCTTGCCTTTGTATCCTCTAAAGGAAAAGAACCTCAATCTGCTGCTCATTCTACTGCTTATGGAGTCTCTGCTGCTGATGGATCTGCTGCCAGTTCAAATGATAAGATCTCTACTAGTGATATTGCTTTATGTGCATTCTTGGCTGAGCTCACAACTACTATAAGATCACATGTCTTAAATCAAGATTTGGATTACATTGATCCTGATGATCTTGAAGAAATTGATCTTAAATGGCAAATGGCTATGTTAACTTTGAGGGCAAGAAAGTTCTTGAAAAAGACTGGAAAAGAAGTCAAGTATAAAGCTAAAGATAGTCCAGGCTTTGACAAATCAAAGATAGAATGCTACAACTGCAACAGGAAGGGACATTTTGCTAGAGAATGTAGAGCTCCAAAGAAGAATGCTGATGCTGCAAAGAAGGTTACTGAAGAATCAAAGACTACTGCAATGGTGTCTTGTGATGGACTGGGAGATTATGATTGGAGTGATATGGCTGAAGAAGAACCAAACTTCTCTTTGGTAGCTGTTGATCAACCCAAGATGCAGAACTTTGCACTTATGGCCTATGGTTCATCATCAGGCTCTAACTCTGAGGTATCTAATGATTCAGACTTATCTATGTGTTCCTTTAAATCTTGTGCTGACACTATAGAAGAACTTAAGTCTAGGAATGAGAGCTTAAATAAAGAAATTGAACACCTAAAACTTGATAACTTAGGTTACAAAATAGGTATTCAAAATGTTGAAAGGAGGTTAGAATATCTCAAAGAGTGTGAGAAGGAATATGTAGATCAACTTAATCTCAGAGACATTGAAATTTTTAAGAAAAACAGTGAAGTAGAAGTTCTTAAAAATAAGTTAGAAGAAGCTGAAAAAGAAAAAGAGGAAGCTCTTGCTGAAAAAGATAAACATGTAGTAAGAGTACAAAAACAACAATATGCTTCTGATTTGGTTCATAAATCTATAGAGAATAACTTGATGAGAAAAGGTAGTGGAATTGGGTATAATGAAGTGGCCCCTCCAGCCAAAAGTGCTTTTGCTCCACCAGGAAAAGAACTATCTTTCATTAGTGAGCTAAGTATTGAAAAACCTGTAGGTGAATGTAGTACAAGTAAAATTGAAACACCTAAGGTTGAGGATAGAAAATTTCCTGAAGCTCCAATTATTGAGGATTGGTATTCTGATACTGACAGTGATGAGGAACAGGTTAAACCAACACAAAATGTGAAAAAGGAAGAAATTCCTACCAAGTTTAAACCTAAAATTGAACAAGTTAAGTTTGTCAAACCTGTTTTAGGAAATCACTTCTCTAGGAAAATGGTAGAATACAATGAGATACCTAGAGAACAGATGGAAAGGTTCAATAATAAGCCTAGGGGTAACCAGAGAAACTTCAACAACCTAGTTTCAAACAGATTAGGTAATCAGTTTCAATTACAAAAGAAGGCTTGTTATAAGTGTGGTAGCTTTGACCACTTGATTGTTAGATGTCCTGAACACCAAAAGCCTGTTTGGAATCAATACACTAGGGTGAATCATAAATATGTAACTAAACAAACTCACCCACATCCTAATAGAAACATGGTTCCAAGAGCTGTTTTGTTGAGATCTGGTGCTACTAGATCTATTTATGCTGCTAAATCAACTGGTGTTTTCAAATCAACAACTAGTTCTTCTACTGGCTCTACTGCTAGTAAGCATTCTGCTGCTAGCAAGCAATCTGCTGCTAGTACAAAACTTTCTACTTCTGGGCCAAAAGTTTTAACTAATACAGTTGTCGGTAATCACTTTTATGCTGTTAAGGCCTCAGCTTGCTGGACTTGGAAACCAAAAACAAATGGTTCAAATTCTGTTTCCAAGGATAGTAGTGCATCAAGTGATTTAAAGAAATTTGATTATGTTGATGCACAGGGCAGATCCAAGTCAGTAATGGCTTGGGTCGTCAAGAGGAACTAATGTCTCTATTTTTCATGTGCAGGTCAATCTACTGGATGAGCTTAAGGATATGGTTATTGTTGACAGTGGATGTTCTGGTCACATGACAGGAGATGAGTCTCAACTTGAAGATTTTGAGGCTTTTGATGGTGGTTATGTTGCTTTTGGAAATGATCCAAAAGGTGGAAAGATTGTTGGAATAGGAACCCTAAAGACTGGAAATTTGGACTTTGAGAAGGTGTTTCTTGTGAAAGGACTTAAGTTTAATCTTTTTAGTGTCTCACAAATGTGTGACAAAAAGAACTTTGTTCTTTTTACAAACACTGAGTGTATGATCCTTTCTCCTAAGTATCAATTGCCAGATGACAAATCTGTACTTTTGAAGGTTCCTAGAAAAGAGAATATATACAGTGACCATATTAAGAACATTGTTCCTAAGAGGACTTTGACTTGTCTAATTGCAAAAGCCACTGTTGATGAGTCCAAATTATGGCATAGAAGATTGGGACATCTGAACTACAAGACCATGAACAAATTGGTAAAAGGAAATCTGGTCAGAGGAATGCCTACAAAGACTTTTGAGAATTGTGAAATTTGTGTTGCATGTCAAAAGGGTAAACAACACAGAGTTTCATTCAAGTCCAAGACTGTGAACACAAATACTGAGCCACTACATCTATTGCATATGGACTTATTTGGGCCTGTATTTGTCAAAAGCTTGAACAAGAAGTCATATTGTCTTGTTGTCACTGATGACTTTAGCAGGTTTACTTGGGTATTCTTTCTTACTACTAAAGATGAAACTCCAGAAATACTCAAGGCATTTATTACAAGAGTTGAAAATCTGTACAATCACAAGGTGAAGATAATCAGATGTGACAATGGTACTGAGTTCAAGAATAGTGTGATGAATCAATTCTGTGTGGGGAAAGGAATTCTAAGATAGTACAGTGTAGCAAGAACTCCACAACAGAATGGTGTTGCAGAAAGAAGAAACAGGACACTTATTGAGGCTGCAAGAACAATGTTATCTGATTCAAAACTACCTATTCCTTTTTGGGCTGAAGCTGTGAACACTGCATGCTTTGTGCAGAACAGAAGTAAGGTAGTCAAGCCTCACAATAAGACTCCATATGAGTTATTTCATGGAAAGAAGCCACTGATTGATTTTCTCAAACCATTTGGATGTCCTGTTACAATTTTAAACACTAAAGACCAGTTAGGCAAATTTGATGAAAAAGCTGATGAAGGAAATTTGGTTGGTTACTCTGTGATTAGTAAAGCTTTCAGAGTATACAATAAGAGGACCAAACATGTAGAGGAGACTTTGCATATCAAGTTTTCTGAGAACACATCTAATCCTGAAGGTAAAGGACCAGAATGGCTATTTAATGTGGATATGCTTACCAAGACAATGAACTATGTACCAGTTATTGCTAGTGTTGACAAACCACAAGAAGAGTTTGTCTTGTTTGAGAAACTTAAGGTTGGTCCTACTTTACTACCCTCTCAGACTGATCTAGGTCCTAAAGATGATGTGGATACTCAAGAAAAAACTAAGGAAACTGAAGATGATGTTGAAATTCCTATTGAAGCAGAAAAAGAAACAAGTGTGGATCCCAAAATAGTTGTTGATGTCTCTCCTTCAAAGACAGAAGACTCTGCTGCTGACTCAACAGACTCTACTGCTAGGCCAAAAGTTACAACTACTGCTCCACTACATTCTGCTTCCAAGCCTACTAACTCTACTGCTACTTCAATGTTTCCAAATTTAGACTCTCAGGATAGACCTATTACTGATTCTATCTATCCTGATGATCCAAATATGCCTCCTCTTGAGAATATTTATTATGACACAGATGATGATGCACTTGATGGTCAGTTATTTGGAGCTGCTGCAGACTTTACTAATTTGGAACTCAATATTCCTGTTAGTCCCACAACTACCACAAGAGTACACAAGGATCATCCCAAAGATCAAATTTTAAGTGATCCACAATCATCTATTCAAACTAGGCAGATGACTAAAGCCTTGAAAGATCTTCAACATCAAAGTTTCTTTGCCAGATCTCTGCATCAAAGAAATAGTCATAAAGATCTTCAAAATTGCCTGTTTGCATGGTTTCTTTCTCAAATTGAACCCAAACACTTACAAAGCCTTACAAGAAGCAAGTTGGGTGGAAGCAATGCAAGATGAGCTTTTACAATTTAAGCTGCAAGAAGTTTGGACCTTGGTTGATCTGCCCAATGGAAAAAGAGTGATTGACACTAAATGGGTTTTCAGATGCAAAAGAGATGAGAGAGGAATTGTCATAAGAAATAAAGCAAGGTTAGTAGCACAGGGATATACACAACAAGAAGGTCTTGATTATGATGAAGTATTTGCTCCAGTGGCAAGAATAGAAGCAATTAGATTATTCTTGGCTTATGCTTCATACAAAGATTTTGTGGTGTATCAAATGGATGTAAAAAGTGCCTTTCTGTATGGGACCATTACAGAAGAGGTTTATGTGTCTCAACCACCAGGCTTTGAAGACCCTGATCATCCTGACAAAGTTTACAAGGTAAATAGAGCAATGTATGGCTTACATCAAGCTCCTAGAGCTTGGTATGACACTTTGTCAACATACTTGCTAGAATCTGGGTTTAGCAGAGGAAAGATTGATAAAACTCTGTTTCTCAAAAGACAAAAGGATGATATTTTGCTAGTTCAAATTTATGTTGATGACATCATCTTTGGGTCAACAAACAAAGCTATGTGTGTCAGTTTTGAGAAGCTTATGAAGGACAAGTTTGCTATGAGTTCAATGGTAGAACTCACCTTCTTCTTAGGTCTGCAAGTTACACAGAAAGAAAATGGTATATTTATCAGTCAGGATAAGTATGTCAATGATATTTTGAAGAAGTTTGGATTTGAAGATGCTAAACCTGCCAAGACTACCATGGAAACCAATAAACCATTGCTGAAGGATGAATATGGAAAGGAAGTGGATATACACTTGTACAGGTCTATGATTGGATCATTGATGTATCTTACAGCATCAAGGCCTGATATTATGTTTGCTGTGTGTGCCTGTGCAAGATTTCAAGTGTGTCCCAAGGAATCACATCTCAATGCAGTAAAGAGAATTTTTAGATATCTGAGGCATCAACCTAAATTGGGCCTTTGGTATCCTAAGGATTCACCATTTGATTTGGTCTCCTACTCAGATAGTGACTATGCTGGAGCTTCTTTGGATAGAAAGTCTACAACAGGGGGTTGTCAATTTCTTGGAAGCAGATTGGTGTCATGGCAATGTAAGAAGCAAACTGTGGTGGCTAATTCTACAACTGAGGCTGAGTATGTGGCTGCTTCAAGTTGCTGTGGACAAGTTCTTTGGATGCAGAATCAATTATTGGATTATGGGTACAATTTCATGAATACCAAAATTCATATTGATAACAACAGCACACTTTGCATTATTAAAAATCCTATTTTTCATTCTAAAACAAAACACATTGAGATAAGACATCACTTTATTAGGGATTGCTATGAAAAGAAGTTGATTCAAATTGTTAAAGTTCATACTGATAACAATGTTGCTGATCTTCTCACTAAACATTTTGAAGTGGGGAGATTTCAATTCTTAATTGCAAATATTGGTATGATCAATCTTTGAAAAACTTATCTCTTTGTTTTTGTATAAGTGTGTAAAGACATTGTGCTGCTTGTTACTCTGCTGCTTATCATAAAGCATATATTTGTATTGCAATGTACTATGCTGCTAACTCTACTGCTAGTACATATGTTTGTTTGCTTTGTGGTTTGTCTAATATTGTGCAGGAATAAGTCTTGATGCTGATTTGCAAAGAACAATATTTAGATAACAAAAGGAAGCACACTTGTTATTCATTAAAATCAGAAGTCTATACATCATAAGAGATTACAAAAACAACTTCTGAAACTATTACAGTGTGTAAGAACATCAGATGACTACAACCTACAATCACTACTTCCTAGGGCATGGCAGTCCAAGAATAATCTTTCTTTCTTTTGGAAGAGGAGAGTTTGTCTTTCTTGTCTTCTTTGCCTTGGTGGATTTCTTTGGTCGTGGCCTTGATGACTGAGGCCTCTCAGGAGTGGAAGGTGGTTGATTTGGAGGCTCATCCTCATCTGAAGAAGTGTAGATAAATGGGGAAACAACCAGCATGAGGAGGACGGAATGGCGGTACATATGTTTCAAAGGGGGTTTCATCTTCAGATGATGAATCAGAAGAGATATTGATGATTTCGGGGGTTGATTTCATGATTAGTTGATTTGATTTGGGTTAAGTGAAGATTTGATTTGGTTGATTGGCGTTTTGATTGCGATTAGGGTTTGATTGTGATAAATTAGGGAAAAGATTTGGTTCGTTTTTATAGAGATTACGGTTTATCATCACATTTAATGCTGAAGATTCTTGACTTTTTGACCAAGCTTATTTAGTCCACTCTGCTGCTGGATTATTTCACTCTGCTGCTAGTTATATGACTCTGCTGCTGGTGTTATTGTGCTGCTACGGTTGAAAGTGTGAGGGTGGGATGTGTAACTTCCTAAATCAGTTTAAAACCTAATTGCTCTTTCAAATTGGTTTTATCACATCACAAATTGAAGTTATCACAAACCCTAATACCTTATTTCTCTCAAAGTCAATAATTCCCAATTTCCCTAAACCCTAATTCATGGAGTGCGTTCGTACCTGGGCAAAGCAACACAACAGTGTAGTGGTTCTTGATGCTGAATCAATTAATGAAGAACTCACAGACATGGTAAAATTTTTGAATGCTACTTCTCTTAAGTATGCACTCACTGTGAATCCTACTATATTTGTTTCCCACATCAAACAGTTTTGGCTTACTGCACGTATCAAAACTTTCAATGGGGAAAAACATGTCAGTGCTTTAGTAGATGGGCAAAAGGTTCGTGTAACTGAATCATCCATAAGAGAAACTCTTCTCTTAAATGATGAAACAGAGACCACTTGCCTTGCTAATTCTGCTATTTTTTCTGGGCTAAAAGATTTGGGATATGAGGGGAATCATACAAATTTAAAATTTCAAAAATCTCTCCTCTGTCCTCAATACAAGTTTTTGATACATCTTCTTCTTCATTGTTTGAGTCCTAAAACTTCTGGATGGCATGAGTTTAGTACTACTATTGCATCTGCAATGGTATGTTTAAGCAAAGGTCACCCATTTAATTTTTCAAGAATGATTTTAGAAGGGATGTTTCAAACTATTAAAGAGTCTGGTTCATATTTTCTTTATCCAAGGTTTATCCAACTCTTTGTTTTAAAATAGCTTACAACGTTTAGAGGCCATGTTTCTACCTATGATGCACCAAAATTGGTTTCTAAAACTTTTACTTTCTTGGTTAAACATGGAAAAGGTTTTTCAGGCAAAAACACAAATCTTACACCTTCCATGGTGCAACTTATGCAAAACAATCAGGGTGAAGGATCAGGAAATCCCACTGAATCCCATCACACACCCAATTTTTCTGCATCTGCTACACAACCTAAAATACTCTATATCCGTAGGAACACCAAAAAGAACACTGATCTTCCTCAGGATAGTGTTAGTATGGCTGTACCAGATGAGGCTGTCCTAGATGATGAAGAGGACATGTTGGCAAGGGCTGTCACTACTGCTTCTAGCTTAGCAGCAGAGCAGGATAGTGATAACATAAATAAGACCCAAACCAAGGCAACATCTAGAGATGATGATTCTAATGAATCAAATTCTCAGGATGGTAACCCTAGCCATATGGCAACTACAGGGGGCTCAGATGATCAAACTAGGTTTGATACTGAGTTTATGTCCCAAGATTCACCTCTTGGACCAGGTTACACAGGTCGAAGTGATGAGGACAGACCAGTGACCAATGAATTGACGGAAAATCTTGTACATGATGACAATGTCCATGATTCACCTCTCGGACCAGGTAATACAGGTCGAAGTGATGAGACTATTATGCAACTAATTCAGGAATTGACGGCTACTTGTACCAAATTGGGGCTGAAATGTACTACCTTAGAGGACAAGGTTACTACTCTTTCATCTGTTGTTGCTGATCAAGACAAGACCATCATCAGACTGCAAAAACAGATAAAGACCTTAAAAAGATCAAGACCTTCAGCCTCATTGAAAAGATTGAAGAAAGTGGGCACTTCTCAGGTTGTTAGTTCTTCTGAAGTCTCTACTCACATGGAAGATGATGCTTCCAAACAGGGGAGGAATGAAGAGGCAATGGGTTCAGGGGAGGCAAATGTTGAGATAGCTGATAGTGCTCTAGGTTTAAATGATGGATTGGTTTCAGGGGAGGCTCAAGTGATTGGTGACATGGATGTTGAAAGTCCTCAGGATGCTGGAGACTTTGTTGTTGCTGATAAATCAGGGAATGAGGTTGTTATGGAAGAGGTGGTTGCTACACAAGACAAGGTGGTAGAACAACTCACAACTTTGGAGCCTGAGCAATTAGTAAAGGCAACAGGGTTGATGGGTGAAACATTGATGAAGCTGGGAGATAGTCTTGACTCTGCTGCTCAAGAATATACTGCTAAGGACTCTGCTGCTAGTGGATCTGCTGATGCACAAGACTCTGCTGCTGGGTCTGGTGACAATGCTGCTGCTGAAGCTATGGTTTTGCTGAGCAAGAAGACTACCCCAATACCAACTCCTTCACTATCACAACTCACAACAACAACAATCAAATCATCAGCCTCTAGAAAACCTGAAAAAGGGATTGTGATTAAAGAACCTGCTGCTCAACAAAAGAAGACTATTACTGCATCTTCTACTGATAAAGGAAAGGGCAAGCAAATTGCAACCCCAAGGATTATGTATAAAGGGATTGATTTTACTGATGTACCTTTTGATTCTTGGCCTAAGCCATTGCAAGTTGAACATGATACAGCTGCTGCTCTTAAAGCACAAGAATTGATTGATATGGAAGATCAACAGCTAGCTGAGAAGGAGGCTGAAGGCTTAAGAAGGTATGATGAATGGGTAAATGAGAAAATCAGAATTGCTGCTGATATTGAGCTAAATAAGCTGATCAAGATTGAAAATAATGAAGTTCCAACTTTTAATGTGCAATCTTGGTATAGTGACTTTACTTCTAAGAAGAGAAAAGAAAATGCTGCTGCTAGAAGAAAGATTAAGGTATTCAAAGGTCCAACTGTTAAACAGCAAAGGAAAGAATATGAAAGGTATCTAAAGAATATGGGTGGATGGACATTGGTGCAGTTGAAAGCTTATTCTGATAAAGAAGTTTTTGACTTATATCAACAAACAAAGAAGAGAACAGATACTTTTTATGCTATGGGATGTGCTGAGGATTTGGAACAAATTGCTCAGATGAACAAGAAGTTGGTACTTGAAAAGATAGCTGAAGCAGAGCAAATTCAAGAAGCTAATGTTGTTGAACAGCTTGAGAGTGATGCAGCAAAGACTACTTCTTCTGTGCAAGGTGATAAGAGAAAAGGTATTATTTATAAATCAGTTGCAAAGAAGAAGAGAAAGATTGGAGAAGGAAGCAGTTCTATGCCTAAAGGAGATATGTTTCAACATGATCTTGATCATATTCCTTCTGAACATCTTAAAGAAAAATTGAAGGAGTATACTGTGGTTGGCAAAATGGAAGATCCTGAAGTTGTTGATGCTAAACCATTAGGAGTCAAATATCCTATTGTTAAAGTAACTACAGGATATGATACTAATATTGGAGCATTTCATGATGTCCAGAGATCTGATGGTAAGTCTTACAGATTTCTTAGATTTCAACAGATGCTGCATTACTTTGATAGAGAGGATGTTGAAGACTTGTGGAAGTTATACAAGGCAAAGTTTGGAGCTAAGAAATTTGATGGTAAAAAGTATGAGATAGATCAAATTGATCATATCTTAACTTCTTCTGATAATGTTTTGTGGAGAGCTCTTAAACTTATGTTTGAACCTTCAATGGATGATTCTGAATGGACAGAGATAGCTGATTACAAGGTAAAAAGATGGAGACTCTTTCAAGATTCTGGAGTTCATATGTTAACCATTGGACCAATTACTTTGTATATGCTAGCTGAAATGGATTATCCAGTGGTAAGATACTGGAAAATTGTCAATCAGATGGTTAATAGTGATAGACCACTTAAGCTGCAGAAAGACTATGATTCTGATGATCAAGCATTCAATTTGCTGACAAAGTATAAGAAGATATTTGATCAAATGAATTCTAAAGGTTTGAAGTGTTTGGAAGCATCCTCCAAGTGATTAATTGAGCTTAGAAGAAACTTACTTATTTAGAAATAAATAATAAGTTTAGGGGAGGATTGTTGGGTTTGAAACTGCTGCTGAGTTAAACTGCTGCTAAGTGAAACTGCTGCTAGTAGTAATGATTCTGCTGCTAATGTCAAAGTGCTGCTGAGGGTAAATGCTGCTGACAGAATCTGCTGCTAATGGGATAAGGATGTATACGGTTTAGATAAATATAGAATAGATTGTGTAAATATTATATTTATCTAGAATATACTTATCTTGTAGAGAAAGGTATTGTAAACCTAGTAGGACTCCTTGGCCTATAAAAGGAGGATCCTAGGGTTAGTTTATGTACGTGTTATTATTCACTTCAAGGTTGTAAAACCCTAGCATTGTTGAGTGCTCGTATTTAATAATATTGAAGTGTTGAAAGAGAATCATAATTCTTCTTAAGTTAAGCTTTTATATTCCGCGTATTAGCTTAAGTATTTGTTCAAGTTAACTTCTATATAAGATCGTTTAAAGCTCAACTGGGATCAACAATGCTACTATCTTCATCATATTTTAATGTTATACTATGTTTCTTTTTAAAAATGAAATATAATATGTTTGTTTGCATGCATAATTTGGTTATATATATATTTATATATCATCATTCTTAGAGTATATACTTCTAATAGGGCTTGCTGGAAATACACACTTGAAAAATCACCCAATTCTGCAAATTTTGGGTTTCTGGTCGTCTGGGAAAACACCAGATGGGCGGCCCCCTTAATTCCCTAGGCGGTCCCCTTAATCATTAAGGGGGTCGGCCTACAATTAAGGGGACCGGCCATCTGGAACTGGGTTCACTGTTTTCTTTTGCATCTTGTGAACCCTTTGTCTAGTATCAGCTACCATTTCCCATTTTAACCCAACTGATTTTAGAATCTCATTCAACCATTTCAAATACATACCTAAATCAACCATTTCCATACTATAAATTCCCTCGATAATCACCATTCTTCATCTCATCATTCTTCATCTAAATCATCATGACTCCACCAAGCACCTCAAACTCCAAAGCCTCTAAGAAACAAAAGATTGTCATCATCCCTCCAAAACAACTCTTCATTGACTTAACAAATGAAGACAACAAAACCCCATCACCTCCACCCAAATGCTCATCTCCAAGTGCACCTAATGCACCATCCAAAACACCTTCCACCCATGGAACTTCCTCATCCTCCATACCCTCAACCTCATCAATCAATGACTATATCAACTCACACTTGTCACCACAAGTATCATCACCACTTCCTACACAAGAACCTAACTCCACCCATCTTACCATCTCACTTTCACCAATAACACCACTTGATGCTCATCTCTCATCTCCACCATTTACACCACCATTCTTTGTCAATCCCGTGCCTTGGAGGTTACTTGAATCCCATGGGGATACTTGTCTTTGTTGCATCCACAACCGCACCATAATCTTTGGTCTTAGAGATGAAATTCAATATATGTTTTCATATATTGAACATTTGCTTACTAACCCACCACCACCACCAACTCCACCATCCTCTCCAATAATTCCTCCACCACAATTCTCACCCATTCCTCCACCATCACCATCACCATCATGCTCTCCAAATTAAGCATATGATATGCTTAATAAATAAAACCTTTACCACCCTTTTGCTTGCAAGCTCTATGAAGTCCATGTACTCTTTGCATGATGATGTATTCTTCTAGTTGTTATTTTATGTACTAGCTATCCTACTTGTAATCCTCATTATTGCTACTTGTATTGTTGTGTCTTGACACAACCATTACTTTAATATGAATGCATCTTTTCAAATATGCTTAATTATTTTCTTATCACCTTATATATGCTTGCATGTATATACTTGTGCTTCTAATATTTTTGTTTTGCAAAGCATTCCATAGCTCGTTCTCTTGGTGCCCCCAAACGAGGGGGAGTACACATTAAGGGGGAGATTTCTTCCCGTCAAATTTTCACTAAAATACTTGTTTAAAAACTAATTTTTGAGTTAATGAGTTTAAGTTTTGTAATTATCAAAAAGGGAGAGATTGTTGATATAAATAATGTTAAAAACGTTATCAATATTTCTCAATAAACCTATGTTTTGATAATCACAAAACTCAAATCAAATTAAGTGAAAATTAAGACGTAAACAAGTATTTAGTAACAAATATTTACCTCTACATCTAATATCACTTAAGGTATGCATAAACTAAGCATCTTATGCATTACATGATCAAAGGAAACCTTGTCTTAAGACATAACATTTTATAAAATGATATTAACATTTTATATATATTTGTAAATCATTTTTGGTATTGTTATATTAAACTACAAAGATATGATTTCAAATTTCCTACCAAAAAGGGCAAATTTTATCCAGAAAAACTTTTCCAACGTTCAGTAGGGCGGCCCCCTTAATTTTACTAGGCGGCCCCCTTAATCATTAAGGGGACCGCCCACTAATTAAGGGGACCGACACGCTCCAGAACAGTATTTTCTGGCCCTTTAAATACTGGATCATTCCACATATTTTTCTCACCTTTTTGCACTAAAAAAAATTTTCTGATCCAACCTCCAATTCTATATCAAAAATCCTTTGATCATATAACTCATAAGTCTTTGTTTCCAAGTGATCCAAAGCTTCATCCACTCAAGTGCAAGAAGAAGAACACTCCTCTACATCCATCTAATTGTAGTAGTGTTGTGATTAGCTATTTTCATATTGTAGTAGTGTTAGATATTTGTAAAAGTGTTGTGTGAATTTGTTGATTGTAGAAACTAGGTGTGTTGTAAAGTAGTTTAGTAGTTGTGACTTATTTGTGCATAGAAGAAGGTGTGAAGTTGACAAGGTGTGAAGAAGGTGTGAAGCCTTGAAGAAGTTGTGAAGGTGTGAAGAAGGTGTGAAGTCTTGAAGAAGTTGTGAGATTGGTTCTAGCTACGATTAGAACTCGACATTTAGCTTAGTGTCGTTAGCTCGTGTAAGCCAAGGTGTGTAAGGTTTCTCCACCATAAGGAGTTTGTTGACATAGTGAAGAAAACTCTCGAGTGTGGTACTCGGGGAGTGGAGTAGGGCAAGGAAGCTGTCCTTGTAGCCGAACCACTATAAATTCGCGTGTTGTGGTTTGATCTTTCTAACTCTATCTTTTCTTCATTCTATTTCAATACTTTCATTATTAGATTAGAATTGCTTATATTGGTTGTTACTTGAATTCACTTGAGATCGAATCGAAAGTTTTTAATAAGCTACAAAATATTTTGGTTATAAATTTAAAAAGGACGTAAAACTATTCAACCCCCCCTTCTAGTTTTCCACAGAATCATCATGCCTCCTCTAACCCACTACGACCACAAGGACACCATTAAGTACCTACCTAAACACCACAAAACCAAAGGCCTTACCCAAAATCAAATCGATGTTTTCAAAGCCTTAGAAAAACATTATGTCCATGATGGTAGAACCATTGACCCGTCCTTCCTAGAAGGCACAAACCTCTACACCGAATTTGCCACAATCAACTTTGAGTGTCTTTTGGAAATCAACAAGCCTATTTGTCCTAGGTTCATTCTAGAATTCTATGCATCCGTCACTCTCTCCACGGATGATTATGGTCAAATGTCTATCAACTTTAGGGCTAGTGGTCATCAATACTCCTTCACTCTTGAGGAGTTTGCTCAAATCCTAGGAGTCCCAAACCGTGGTACTTGCATCTACTCCAACTTGCACTCTCTCTCAACTCTTGACACACTCCATGACCGCATCCATCCGTATGACACCCCTGTTGTGTCAAAAGATGTACTTCGTGACCACCTCTTTGTTAGGACAACCAACACTAGGAGAACCCGTTCGGGAAATGAGGTCGAAAAGGACCCATATGGAATGTAAATGAATGAACTCAAGCCCCAATTCAAGAAATGGGAGGAAGTCCTTAGAGCAAATGTCATTAGCACCATAGGAAACCGAGATCATATCAATCTTTGCCTTTGCTACATGCTCTACTCTTTGTCCGATAGGCAACCCTTCAACCTTGCCTACTACATGGCCAAGAGAATGGCCGACATTCACATGCATGGTACAACGGCTATGCCGTATGGAATGCTCTTGACCCGTCTCTTTAGGTTCATCTCTCCCATTTCACCAACTCCAAATGGTCTTCGTCTTGACTACTCTCTCATTCCACACACCTTTGTCCCACTAAGTGATAAGAGAGTTTACAAAGCCCAAGGAAAACGTCCTCATCCTCCTACCTCCTCATCATCTTCCTCAATGAGTGAAGATGACTCTTTGCCCAACTCTAGGCTCCCACCTCTCGAATACCTATCCTAACTTACGGATATTCCAAATGAGTCTGCGGAGTTCAAGCAAACAAAGGGGATGTTTAAGAATCTTGGAAGATTCCTTGGAAAGCTCAAGAACAAGATTGACCGTCAATGAGTGCGGGTGTAAAGGAGTGTTTGGCACAAGATGCTATTTGAACAATTTGGTCGTTTAAACAATGTTTGTGATGTATTTGTGTGTTGGTACATTGTGTGATACTATTTGGAACATGTATTAACTAACAATGATGCAGGTAGACAACTTTTGGCAAGTTGTCAAATTTTCATGTTTATGAAATTTTCACTAAGTATAGTGAAATTCTTGACCCCCCGGTCAAAATCCTATGGTATGTGTGTTTACATGTCCATTTTTTGCATTGCCTAACTAGAAATGCATTATCTTTTTGATTTTAGGAGTTTTCGAAAAATTTGAAAATCATCTCGCGGGTCAAAATCGCAGACTGCCAACTTTTTCAGGCCTGGCGGATCTGGCGGTACCCTAGAATGGGTTCCGCCAGTGCATTTTCTGGGCAACCCAGAAATGGCCCAACAGACCGGACGGAACCCTCACACGGGTTCCGCCTGTGTATCCTGAAGGTTCCGCCAGATTTCCTGCAGAATATTTTTTTAGTTTTCAACATTTCAACATCCAATCAACAAAATACAATCCTTTTAGATAGAAACCAATTTCCTGCAATTTGTTTAGCACAATAGGGTACTTCTCATTCCTTATAACTTAAACAAAACCATTTCCCGCCAAATTTCAAAAATATCCATAACCACCCCAAGGAACCTTCACACATAAAGGAAGGAACCCTTCCAAAGGTTCCTTGAAATTCCTGAGATATATCCTTCAACAAATTTACCAAAACCACTAAGCATTTAGTGCAAATCTTGTCTTTTCACTTCACCATTTTCATTGGATTGACTTCCATGATATGACAACCCACAATTAGTTTTCCAAATCATTAGGAACCTCCATTTTTGTATGGCCTAACATCAAATCCAAACACTCATTCTGATTGATGCTAAATAGTCAACTTAAATTGACCAGGTAAATGGTCAACAAAGTCAAACTCTCTAGACCAATACTCCGTGGATAGTATAGTGTTTCCCCGGGTCGTTAATGTCCCAGCGAGGTTGAAATGGTGTTATTTGAAATCGTTTAGGAATGAGTGGCACTGAGGACAGTAGCCCAGATGATGTGGAATTGATTTTGCTAATGTTATTTTGGTATTTGTACACAGATATAATATTCACAAAAATCAGATATACAAGTATATGCACAAATTTACAAATTGGATTACGTAACAGACAGGAAAAGTGGGATTTGGTAATTAACAAACTACGGGGGGTGCTTTTGAAACTTTTGAAACTTAAAATTAAAAGAAATTTGAAAATGAAAATGAAATTATAAAATTGATTAATTTACTATTTAAATATTATTTAATTAATTAAACTAATTAAAATCTAATTTAAATTAACTTAAAAATGACAAATGTTGCAAATTAAACTAAAAATTAGCAAAAATATTTTCTAAACCTTAAAAAGAACTTGAAGAAAGTATAAAAAATAAAAATAAATATTTTTGTCTTTTTATGAGTTTTTTATCAATTAAAAACTATTTAACTTATTTAAACTAATTAAACTAATTTAAATTACTATTTAATACTAAACTAACTTATAAAATTATGAGAAAATTTATAAAATTATTTAACCATCACAGGAATCCTACAAAATTATAAAAACTTCTAAAAATTATGTTTAAGACTAATCCACTAATTAATTACCTTTTAATTAACTTAAATCTAATTTAAATAATTAAAATAAGAAAAATGGAAAATGAACAGTAGAAACTAAAAATATATTTTCTAAAAGTCTTAACTAATTTATAAAACTTAGAAAAATTATATAAACCTACTGTTGTTACTAAAAATTTAAGAAAACTAATTAATAACTAATATTACTTATTTAATTAATTAAACTAGTTTTAAATCTAATAAATAGTAAACAGATTAAAAAAATCTAAGAAAATTATTTTAACTACTTAAAGGTACTAGAAAATTTAGAAAATTATAAAAATGGACAAGTGCTTATAAATAAGCTAAAATGAAAAATGAAAAAGATAGTTTCTGTTAAATAGAAGCTATCACTATTTTTATTTTTGGTTTTTTGTATTTTTTCTTTCTGACAGCTAAAAGTTAGATGAAAATAAGCTACTCTTGTAAAACAACTTTTTATGATGCTTAAAAATAAGCAGTATGCACCCCCTTTTACTTAAGCAGTTGACTTTTATTGACCAAGTGGACAAATAAGCTCAAATGAATGCAGGTGGGGTCCACAATGATGGAAATGGGTACAAATAAGCTAAAGTAACTAGAATAAGCCAGAAACAACAAGCAATGATCACCAATAAGCTGATAAGAACCAAATAAGCACTTTGCAACTTGGAATTTCACTCAGAAATAGGACAGACTTAGGGGTGGATTCCAGGTAGGGTCCACTTGTTCCTAGGTCAAACCAAGGGTCAAACCTTGTACCCTGGTAGGAGGGGGTTGTCTAAAGCTAATTGTGGGTTGTGGGACCCATTGGGTTGGTCTACAATAGCCACTAAAGTGGTGATGGTGAAATGGTCAGCTGTGCACAGGGCAATGGTTTGCCCTGCAACTCAGTTCAAGGGGCAATTTAGTCCACTAAAAAAATCACAAAAATCTAACAACCATGGAAATCACAAGTTCAGCTGGTAAACTAAATATCCAAGCAATTTCAAACCTCAGATCCAAACACAAAATTCAATTTAATTCTTGTAACTTTTGCAAAAATCTGAAAGGTGCAATTTGACTTTTTGAGGAAAACACAAGATTTGACTTATTTGAATTTCTACTGACTCCTACTGATTAAAGATTAAGTTATCGACTATATCTAAGCTATATTATTATGAATTAACAACCTATTTAGCTAATGTGATGGATTTAGACACCCAAAACTCTCACAGTTAACTGTGAGGGGAAAATTTTTATGATTTTGACTTTAAGCAAATAGAAACTTGAATTTTAGGTTTTACTTAACTACACTATGCCTAATGCAGTCTTTCTAAACTACAACAACTATGAATCAACCTCAAGAACCCAGGTTTCTGAGTTAAACCAAACACCCCTTAATACTTAACTGTTTAAGGTTTTAAGTAGCAAAGAGCTGTGAGAGCTTATGAGGCTTTTCTAATTCAACTTTTTATGAGATATTATCCTTAAATGACTGCTTAGAAACAAAGATTAACCAAAATCACACAATAACACTACTTAATTAATTTGGCTGTTAAACTAAGATTTTAAATATTACAAGATCTAATTAACAAGTTAAATAATTTAAGCTACAAATTAACTAAACAGAACCCAAATAAGCACAAACAAACACAGATGATCAAATTCAAGCAAGCAATTAGAAACTAAACTTTTTAGAGGAAAAATTAAATGAGCAAATTCTTACAAGACACCCCTAGCATGAACAAGGAGTTTTCCAATGATGCCTATCTTTAGATAGGCAAAATCCAATTCCAAGCTTGCTCTTCAATGCTCCTCAATACCTGAAAACACTCAAAAGCAAACACAGTTGACTAATATTGACTTTTTTGTATTTTTGATGTTTTTCTAGTTATACTGAATTTTAATTGTCTCTAAAGCTTCAATAAGCTTTAAGGAACCTAAGTGACCTATTCTCAGTCCATGATTCTTGATACCAATGACAATTGAGCTTATTGAAAATTTCAGAAATGGAGTAAATTGCAATGACAAAGAACAGAACTGAAACTTGCAATTTTATAACTTCAAAAGATTTAAAGTACAATACTAAAGCTACTACAATGCTTGAATTGAGAAAATTACACTGATTTTGAAAGCTAAATTAAATTCGACACTAAAAATTAACTAATTAACTACACACTATTTTCCTTGCTTCTTTCTTCCTTTTATAGATGCCCATTAGGGTTCCCTCACTCCTCTGATCATTTCCCATCACAATTTGAAGCCATTGGATCACTGCAACTCTATAATCATGTGACACGTGTTTTGGCGGGAAAACTTGGTGTGTGGGTTTTGGACTGTTTCAGGCAAGGGGGGTGGTGGTGCATTAAATGTGAGGTGAAAGGGATAGTGGGTTTGGGCAGTGGCTTGTGATGGAGGGGGTGATGGGACCTGCAAGTGGGGTTGTGGGGGAGGGAAGGCTGGGGAGATGATGGGGGTTTGACTCGGTTTTCCCGAGGTCAAATATTTGACCCCGGTATTAATATTAAGGGTGGTGTGGGCTTGGTTGTGTTTTGGGCCCAAGTAAAAAGGAAGTGGGTGGGCTGTGGTGGACTGGACTATGGGTTTTTATTATTTTGGGTAATAAATTAGGTCCGGTTTGGTTTATGTTATCACAAGGACTAATTTTGCAATTCACCGAAAGTTGAGGGGTGTGAAATGGCAATTTTCCAAAGTGTTCCCAAGGGTGTATTTTGCCAAGCTATGAATAGTACATGGACCAAAGTTGACTTTTCCATTTAATTTTCACTAGGGACTAAAACTGCCAAACTTTCAAACTTCAGGGACCAATTGTGTAATTTTACCAAACTTTTTCCACCAAGGACCAATCCTGCCATAAAAGGTTAGTGCAAGGACAAAATTTGTTTTTCTCAAAGTTTTTAATATCCTAGGACCATTTTTGACAATTTTCAAAGTTCAGGGACTAAACTTGACATTTTGTGAAACTTTGCACCAAAGGACTAAATGTGTAACTTTTTGATTTAAAAGGACCTTTGGTGACTTTTTCAAGTTTTTAGAATAACCAGGGACTAGATTTGACAACTTTTGAAAGTTGAGGGACTGAAACTGCCAATTTTGCAAACTTTGTGCGTTTTTCATCTGTTTTTGATATTTTTGCATTTGAAACATGTAAAACACTTTCCTAGGATATTTTCACTATTTTGATTCAATATTGAGTGTTTTTAGATGTTTTGGCAGCTCAGAAAAGGTAAAAATGATGAGTATTTACATACTCATCAATCCCCCACACTAAAACATTGCTAGTTCCTAGCAATCTTTTGAGAAAAACCTGATGGATTTGAAAATCTCTTTACCAAAAGCCATCACTTCTGGAGTAGCCAGGTGTAAGAACTGTGGCACACCTGATAACCGTGTGATTTTGAGCAAACCACCAGCTGACAACGGATTTGATTAGTCTTTACCAAAAGCCGTTTGCTTCTGGACTAGCCAGCATCTTGATGGACTAAGTCAACATCTTGGTGAGCTGATTACCAATTATGGATTTTCCACGGCCTTTACCACAAGCCATAATCTTGCGGGCTAGCCAACTCATTTGCTTTATGGGATATGGGGAGTTGAGGAACCATACAATTTTTGGCAAATTGCAAGCCATCAACGGGTTGGAGATGTCTTTACCAAGAGCCGTTTGCTCCTGGACTAGCCAATCCCTTTGTCATTTAGACTTTGGCGGACTGATTACCACAAAAAATTTTGAAATAAAGTGAAAAATTTTTGAAAATTTAGGCCTAAAAATGGGGGTACTTAGAAAGTTTTGTGATAAAATTCGTAAGAATTCCCCCCCCCCCCCCCACACTAGAATTGAATATTGTCCTCAATATTCAAAGTCCCGGCTATTATGCCGAATCTCTGAACGGAAAAAGCTAATATTCGAAACTAAATGTGGAAATATGGATTTTATTTTTCACTTTATTTATCTGTACATATAAACATTTTTATCATTTTTCATTTTTTTTTGAACTGAAACTTATATACATATTTACTTTTCAAAAGGGTGGGGGACGGCCACTCCCCCACACTAGGGTGGTAGAAAGTAGAAAGAAGTCAGAAATACGGGTGAAAACCCATATATGCTGCTAATTTTTGTTCACCGAGTCACTAGCTTGACTCGATCCCCGAATTAATTGGTCCATAGGGAAAGTTTGGAGATCCGGGACAACCATGGGTGGTATGTCCTCTCCAAAATAATGTTTCAATCGATGACCATTCACTTTGAAGTTGGGACCTTCGGGTTGAGATAACTCAACAGTCCCGTATGGATATACTTTAGCAATAGTGAATGGTCCAGTCCATCGGGTTTTTAATTTCCCCGAGAAGATCTTTAATCTTGAGTTGAAAAGAAGGACTCTGTCACCGATGTTGAAAACGTGGTTCTTAATTTTAGAGTCGTGAATCTTCTTTGTCTTTTCTTTGTAGATCAAAGAGTTCTCGTAGGCTTGATCACGAAGTTCGTTTAATTCATTGAGTTGAACCTTACGGTGATCACCCGCTTTATGAAGGCCGTAGTTTACATGTTTCAAGGCCCAGTAGGCTTTGTGCTCGAGCTCGATCGGTAAATGACACGCCTTCCCGTATACAAGCTTGTATGGAGTACACCCGATGGGTGTTTTGTAAGCTGTACGGAAGGCCCAGAGTGCATCATCTAGTTTATCCGACCAGGAAGCACGGTTTTCACCTACTGTCCTCTCAAGAATCCGTTTTATACCACGGTTGGAAACCTCCACCTGCCCACTTGTTTGGGGGTGATACGCGGTAGAAAGACGATGAGTAACACCGTACTTAAGCATGACTTTTGCAAATTGATCATTGCAAAAGTAAGTACCGCGATCACTAATGATGGCACGTGGAGTTCCAAAACGAGCAAAGAGGGATTTCAAAAATTTCACAACAACTCGGGCATCGTTAGTGGGTAAGGCCTTAGCCTCAACCCATTTTGAGAAATAGTCAACAGCCACGAGAATATACTTGTTTCCACGAGAAGATGGGAATGGCCCCATAAAATCATTGCCCCAGACGTCAAAGATTTCACAAACTTGAATGGCATTTTGTGGCATTTCGTTCTTTTGCGAAATATTCCCGTGACGCTGACAAGCATCACAAGCTTTGACTAACTCGTGGGCATCCTTATAGATCGTGGGCCAATAGAAACCGGAATCAAACACCTTTTTGGCGGTGTAGTTAGGACTATGGTGGCCCCCGGTCGGTCCAGCATGGCAAGCCTTGAGAATATCCGTGGCTTCCTGTCCGTATACACATCACCTGATGACTTGATCGGCACAGATTTTGAAGAGAAATGGGTCGTCCCAGAAGTAATGTTTAACGACTTTGAAGAATTTGTTTTTCTGTTGGGACGTCAACCCCTTAACGATGAAGTTACCCGCATGGTAATTTGCAAAGTCGGCAAACCATGGGGTAGTAGAGTCACCACGAAAAGCAACCGCATTGAGTGTTTCGAGAGGAAATGTTTCATTTATTTCCTTTTTCTCGAACACATCCTGATGAGGGTTTTCTAATCGTGTGAGATGATCAGCAGCAAGGTTCTCAGCTCCTTTTTTATCACGGATAATGATATCAAATTCTTGGAGGAGGAGAACCCAACGGAGAAGTCTCGGCTTTGCATCTTGCTTTGCAAATAGGTACTTCAAAGCCGAGTGATCCGTATAAACCACGCATTTGGTCAGGATCAAGTATGGCCGGAATTTTTCAAAGGCATACACCACAGCTAGGAGTTCTTTTTCAGTGGTGGTGTAATGACCTTGAGCCTCGGTCATAGTTTTGCTTGCGTAGTGTATAGGCTGAAAGTATTTTGCTTTTCGTTGCCCCAAGACCGCACCTATGGCAAAATCACTAGCATCGCACATAAGCTCAAAAGGTAGGTCCCAATCCGGGGTAACAAGAATCGGTGCCTCGGTAAGCTTTTTCTTTAATGTTTCAAAAGCTTCGATGCACTCAGGAGAGAAGATGAAAGGAGCATCCTTCTCGAGGAGATGGGTCATAGGCCGGGCAATCTTAGAGAAATCTTGGATAAACCTACGGTAGAAGCCGGCATGACCCAAAAAGCTCCTAACACCTTTTACGGTGGTAGGATGAGGTAATTTAGCAATGACATCGATTTTGGCTTTCTCAACCTCAATCCTGTTTTTTGAAATTTTATGGCCGAGGACAATGCCCTCCTTGACCATAAAGTGGCTCTTCTCCCAGTTGAGACTTAGATTCGTTTCTTTGCAACGTTTAAGCATCTGTTCCAAGTGGGAGAGGCAAGACTGGAATGAATCCCCGATGACTGAAAATTCATCCATGAATACCTCCATGGTTTTCCCGATCATTTCGGAAAAGATAGACATCATGCACCTCTGGAACGTGCCTGGTGCATTATATAAGCCGAAAGGCATACGTCTGTAAGCAAAAGTTCCGTAGGGGCATGTGAAGGTAGTCTTCTCTTGATCCTGGGGATCAATGGGGATTTGGAAGTAACCCGAAAAACCATCGAGGAAGTAGTAGTATTCATTCCCCGCAAGTCTTTCAAGCATCTGGTCCATAAAAAGGAGAGGAAAATGGTCTTTACGGGTGGCTTCATTCAACTTTCGATAGTCAATACATACACGCCAACCCATGACCAAACGAGTTGGAATCAACTCGTTATCCTCGTTGGTGACAACGGTAATGCCACCCTTTTTAGGAACACAATGAATTGGGCTAACCCAAGGACTGTCAGATATAGGATAAATCAATCCCGCATCAAGAAGTTTAAGAACCTCTTGTTTGATAACTTCGTGGATTTTGGGATTTACCCTTCTCTGTTGTTGCACTGCTGGCTTAAAGTCATCCTCCATTAAGATTTTGTGTGTACAAAAGTCCGGGCTTATGCCCTTAATGTCGGAGAGTTTCCAAGCAATTGCTTTCTTGTTTGCTTTAAGAACCTTTAGGAGTGCAGCCTTTTCCTCATCTTTTAAGTCTTTAGCAATAATGACGGGTAATTTATTATCACCCTCCAGAAATGCATATTCTAGATGAGGAGGCAAGTCCTTGAGCTCAACCTCAGGAAAGTCTTCAGTTATTTCAACATTTTTGACTTCCGCTTTATGAAGTATTTTTGGAGACGGAGAGGGTGAAGGATCGTCGTTTAACAATCTTTCAAGGAGAAGAATGTCCCTCTCCGGGTCAAGATAGTTTTCATCAACCCCACTTGGGATTGAGCTATCTTGAGCAAGAAAAGCCTCGACCTCTTCCAGAAGGAAGTCACTTCCCTCAAACGGAGTGAGGGAAGGGGAAGGGTCGGAAACGATAGGATCAGTAGAAAGACTGCCACTGGATGAGAAACCAAGGACTTATTGAGAATACTCCTCAGACGCAACATCGATGATGTCAATTCGGTTAACCGTTTCAGCGTCATAGTTGGAGGAGTATCTTGAAGTCTGATCAAGATTGAATGTGATGGCTTCACCACCAACACGTAGAGTGATTTCTTCTTCGAATACATCGATTAAAGCACGACCCGTTCTTAAGAATCCCCTCCCGAGAATGAGAGGAACTCTTGGGTCAGCATCGACATCAACAATCACGAAATCTGCCAAAAAATGGAACTTTCCTACTTTCACGAAGATATCTTCGGCAATGCCGAGAGGACGGGATATAGTACGGTCTGCAAGCTCGAGTGTCATGCAGGTCGGAGTGAGAGCAGGAAGAGAGAGTCTTTTCCAGACTGTGTAAGGCATGAGGTTAATGCTTGCGCCAAGATCGGCCAAGGCAAAGCATTCAACCATCCCCGGGAAAATACAAGGAATGAGAAATTTCCCGGGATCTCCAAGCTTTTCGGGAAGCTTTTTCAAGAGCACTGCTCATTAAGAGGAGTTTTTGCCATTTCACAGAGTTTTTCTTTGTTGCTTATCAGATTTTTTATTGTCGAAGCAAACTTAGGCATGAGAAGAAAAGCATCCGCGAAGCTAATATCAAAGTGTAATTCTTGGAAATTTTGATAAAATTTTTCCATCTGATGGTTAGCTTTTTCGCGGTTCTTTTGATCATTCATACGTGAAGGATATGGAATTGAAGGCTTAGGATCATTCTTTGGAATTTCATCAGAACTCACAGGAGGATCAAATACAACTTTCGGCTTACGAGCCGGGACCGGGACAACTTGAGGGTGGACGTTGTTGATACCTCCGTTATTAGTAGGAAGTACCGTGTCCGTGGTGACCTCAGGTTCACGTTCCGCTACCTTAGTAGGAGGAGAAGAAGAGGTAGAAGGAATCGAGGGTCCATTGTAAGATACCCCACTTCGGGTGGTGATCGCTTTGACATCGCCCCTCGGGTTAGCGATCGCGTTGCTCGGTAGTGTACCCGGGCCCGAGGGTCGATCATTTAAAGACTTCTGAAGCTCAGAGATCTTGCTGATCAATAACCGATTCGTTTCCTCTTGTGCTTTCATGAATTGTTTTAGCACTTCATCGGAGGAAGACGAGGTTGGAACAACGTTTTGAGGAGGATTTTGAACATGATTGTTTTGAAAATTCCCTTGATTTTGATTGTTGTTACCCTGAAAATTGTTTCTCTGATTGAAATTACCCTGATTGTAATTTCCTTGATTCTGGTTTCTTTGAAAATTTCCTTGAAAACCTTGATTTTGATTGCCATTTTGAAAATTGTTTTGTTTAAACTGGCCTGGATTTTGATTCGGGTTTTGGAAATTTGAGTTTTGACCTTGGTTAAAATTCTGATTCGAGTTACGGTTTTGATTTTGGTTAAAACCGGGAGGTCCGAGAAAATTGTTGGAACGATAGCTTAAGAGATTACGGTCCCCTTGTGGTTGGTAAGAATTACCCCCCGTGTTGTAGGAACCGTGAGCAGCATAAACGTTCTCTTGAGGAAAGCCAGCAGTAGCTGGACACTCAGAATAAAGATGTGGGCCCCCACAAGTTTCACAACTTCGGGCCACGGCTTTCACTTGCTGATTTTGAACCTGATTTTGCATCGTTTGGTTCATTCTCAACACAGCCGTAGAAATATCATCCATCTTTTTGGTAAGAGCAATTATTTCAGGAGATGATGATGAAGGAGTGACTGAATTACATGACCCATCCCTCTCCGCAGAGGAATCCCAAAAGTTATGGTGGGCAGTCATGTTCTCAATCAAGTCATAGCACTCCTCGGGACGCCTTTTCATAAAGGTCCCACCAGCAGCAGCATTGAGAATATCCCGGTGCCTCAATGTCAGACCATTATAGAAGGTATCTATGATGGTAACTTACAACATATTGTGATTAGGGCACCGATCAATAGCTAGCTTATAACGTTCCCAAGCCTCAAAAAGAGACTCATCGGGACGTTGCCGGAAGTTGCTGATATCATTTCGTAACTTGGTAACCATGGAAGGTGGAAAATATTTTGCTAAAAACTTGGTTACCATTTCATCAAAGGTATGAATAGAATTCTTTGGGAGTCGGTCAAACCATGCAGTGGCATGATGAGTGAGAGAATAGGGAAAGAGGTACAGCCGGAGGGCATCATCGGTGACACCATGCTGTTTCATGCATTGGGTGACCGTGAGATATTTGTCAAGATGTTTGTTGGCATCGTCACCCGGTAATCCGTGAAATTGACACGAATTATGGACTTGTTGGATCATGTGGTGCTTGAGGCCAAAGTCCGTAGCCTCAATAGTGAGTGGTGCAATAGGCCCACCCCGCCCTTGCATGGTAGGCTGGCACAGCTCCTCCATCGTTCGGAGATCAGGAGCTGGCACATCCCTGGGAGGGTCAGGGGGTGGTAATGGTGGTGGTGGCCCAGCGGCCATTTCGGTCTTTGGTTCTTGTGTATCAGAACGTAGCTCGGGTATGTTTTTCTGAAGTTTACGTTGTGTTTGTGACCGAGTGCGCATGCACTAAAAACAATTTTTCATAACAAGATCGAGGCAAAACCACAGGGAACTTAAACCAATAATCACAAGTGAATGGCTTCTTTGAAAAAGGTACACCACTCACAGGGATACAAAGGCAAGTTTTAATCTTAAGTTTGGGAACTTATTATGTCCACACCCCCAGTTGGTAGGTGTTCAGCCTTGGTTTGCGGTGGTAAGATTTTATGTATTTATTACTTTGAAATACTGCTTTAGGCTTATGGGTGTGTGTGCAGAAATGTAACACCCCCTAATTTGAAATGCGGCAGCGGAATAGTAATTAGGGTGTTACGGTAAGGATCGAAGTCATAATGATAGAAAATGGCTCGAAAGAGACGTTTTAAAACATAATTTCATTTATAAAAATTTGAAATACAATAGGTCCTTATCAGAGTATTATTAAAAAGCTTGATGTTTTGAACTAAATCAAACATCATTTATTTTAGAGTTAATTACTTAATTGGTCCTTATGGTTTACCGGGTTTCACATATATTGTCCCTGTGTTTTTTTTTCAACGGGTCATGTCCCTATGGTATGCAAAAGTTGCGGATCCTGTCCAATTTACTAACGGCGTTTAAACGGTCGTTAAAAAAGGACTAACGTGATATAGATGCATAACGTCGGGGCCTAAGATTATATATGTGAAACCCGGTAAACCACAGGGACCATTTTAGTAATTAACTTAAAAAAAATTAAAAATTAAAAATTACGAAAAAAGTAATTAACTCAAAAAAAAAAAAAAAAAAAAAAAAAAAAAAAAAAAAAAACTTTTTTTAAAATTTACGAAAAAGTAATTAACTAAAAAAAAAAAAAAAAAAAAAAAAAAAAAAAAAACTTTTTTTAAAATTTACGAAAAAATAATTAACTCAAAAAAAAACTTTTTTTTAAAACTACAAAAAAAAAAGTAAGTAACTCAAAAAAAAAAAAAAAAAAAAAACTTTTATTAAAACTTACGAAAAAAACTTTTTTTGTAATTTAAACTTTTATTTAAAAAAAAGTTTTTTTTTTTTTTTTTTTTTTTTTTTTTTTTTTTTTTTTTTTTTTTTTTTAAGTTAATTACTTTTTCGTATTTTTTTTGAGTTAATTATTTTTTTTCGTAATTTTTAAAAAAAGATTTTTTTTTGAGTTAATTACTTTTTCGTAAATTTTAAAAAAAGTTTTTTTTTTTTTTTTTTTTTTTTTTTTTTTTTTTTTTTTTTTGAGTTAATTACTTTTTCGTAAATTTTAAAAAAAGTTTTTTTTTTTTTTTTTTTTTTTTTTTTTTTTTTTTTTTTTTTTTTTGAGTTAATTACTTTTTTCGTAATTTTTAATTTTTAATTTTTTTTAAGTTAATTACTAAAATGGTCCCTGTGGTTTACCGGGTTTCACATATATAATCTTAGGCCCCGACGTTATGCATCTATATCACGTTAGTCCTTTTTTAACGACCGTTTAAACGCCGTTAGTAAATTGGACAGGATCCGCAACTTTTGCATACCATAGGGACATGACCCGTCGAAAAAAAAACACAGGGACAATATATGTGAAACCCGGTAAACCATAAGGACCAATTAAGTAATTAACTCTTTATTTTACATCATTATTGAAATAAAAAAAAACATATTTTGAAGATTTTTGCCGCCCGTTTCATGCTTGCTTCCCCTGCTAAATACCTGAGATACATGCTTAAAAGTCAACAAAAATGTTGAGTGAAATCATAGAGTTTGAATTTAATAATCATTTTGATACACAAGTAAGATTGTATTGGAAAATACAATCAGTTTGAAAATATTGATATTGCAGTTCATATATTGCTCTAAGTCTCATGACACGCAAATGTTAACAAATACCGTAAACGGCGGGTGTTTATCAAATCAATGAAAAATTTGCCCTCGTGTAATAGGTGATTTGCCAGTTCCTATTTTTACTCAAATATAATTATCACGACTAATACGACTAACCACATGCATAATGGCATTCCGTCAAGTATTAATGGGACAGGCTGTCAAACCTTAAATAGATCTATTCATTATATTCGCGTTCACCTCAGTGATTAATGGCTCATGAATAAGGGTCTTTTGGCAATAGCTAACTTAGGCATATATCAGTCAGGAAAGCATACAGAAAATACTTGCGATCTATTTGTAACATGTATCCCCCTCACGGAGTTTTGAAAATAAGTAAATGTGAGGCTATGACTCACCTTGATTGATACTGAAAACGAAGAAAATAAAGTCGGACGAATTTATGAAAACGGCTTCGAAACACAACCTGATAAATAAATTTATCTAAGAACTTGACCAAAAACTATTCGATAATTACGAAGGAAATAACGAATATTAGATATTCGTTATGACGAAAAAAAATGATGTGCAGTGAAAATCTTGTGATATGCATGACATGACAAAATATGATTTTTAAATTATCCATCGAAGTTTTTCCTTTTTAATCGTAAGTAAAATCTTAACTTTGTAAATATCGTTATATATATTATTAACGTTACGTTAAATAATATATATATATATATAAATAAAAATAAAGTTTAAACTTAACGTGAAATAAATTGACGAAAATAGAAAATAAATAAGAATGATAAATAAGTTACGTTTAGTCCTTGTCTCCTTTTCCAATTTTACCATTTTTACACTAACGATACTTGCGTTACACCGTTAGTCATTTTTATATATTTTTCAACTATAGTCCTCTACTTTGTCCAATAATCAATACTAACCTTAGAATATTAATTTTTATCACATTTTACCCTTATATTTCTGTATTTACAGGTTTAGTCCTTTATTTTCAATATTTACACATTTAGTCCCTCTAGGTGTCATCGCGTTACATTTTTAGTCCAATTTTGCAAAAATGATTATGAAACTTTTCTAAAAATTTCCGAAGCTTATTTATTAAGTAACAAGCTTATTTTAACTGCTTATTTATTCAAAAGCTTAATTTTTAGCTTATGGGCCACTTAACGATTCAAACTAAGGCCCGTTAAGAGTTTTGGAGGCGAGGGCATGGAAAAAGTTTTGGGCTTGGCTTTGGGTCATTTTTATGATTCTAAAAACATTTCTTATAGGCCCAGTGGGCTTACGGATTTTAATTACTTAATGGGCTTTAGTTATGCCCAAGTCGACAATTATAAAGATTTTATAAATATTTTGGTTTTGAAATCCGGTTTGTGTAGGTTCAAAATGGATCGATTAAGATGTCAAAACGTGATTATTTTTACAAGTTGTTTATATGAAATTGTTAGTTTTCTAGGTGGTCTATGACGTCGTGAAATAATATAGTACGATCGTTAATTGAAATTTTAAGTTATACGCGTGTTTTGTAGCATGGTTGAAACGATTTTATATTTTGAAAACTTGTAAATTTTACTAAGTGTTTTACTAAATTTCAATCGATGGATGCAATTTAAAATGAATGCATAAAATGATCATAATGTTACAACTAAAGTGAATTGTGTGTGCTACGTGATTCCTAGGCCTTCCAAGATAGAGGCAAATCACGTTTCGTGTACTAAGAATAATTATATACGTGAAATATATGTGCAAAGTGTATACGTTCGAAACAAATTACACAAAGTGCATGACTAAATATTAACGTGTGAAATGGAATAGAAACGAGTAGAGGAGACTTACAAACACCTTAGAGGTGATCAAGAGTCGAGATTGATAGAAAGGAACACAAGAAAATCACGTATCAACTATATAACCCAAACGTTATATATATATTTCAACCCGATTTCCTTTCCTTGCTTCCAATAATATACCACACGACTTGTAAGTCTTATGAGAATGATTTGAAGGTCGATTTATCTCAGTGAAAGAGTTTGGAAATGAACAAGAGAAGAATGCATGCAAGTACGTACATATATTACTAATATATATAACGTTTAGTAGAAAATTTCAAAGTGAATTCTTCGTATACTATTTGCATGTCAGTAACTAGCCTCTTAGATGAAATTTTATATTGATTTAGGGAGTGTTGTGAGAGCACAAAAGGAGGAGAGTGTTGGGTGAATCATACTCTATGTCGACCATGCAATTTTCCTTGTATACGATTTACAAAATCGTACACAACTTATTTATACATAATCATCTTTAACATTTGAGCTTAGAATCATCTCAGGAATAATATTAGGAACGATTAGAAACAAACGAGATTCAAAACGGTTAAGTTTTGACTATATTGTAAATCGATTTGGGTTTGCTAGGTTCGAATACTTTGCCTCTTAAAGACGTATCAAAACTCGACGTATGGACGTGAGAATTGACACACTAATAGTTGGCTAGTAGGTTAATGAGATGAGAAAATAAAATACTTAGGTCGTGTGGAAGATTTAAAAATAAACGGGGTGTTTTGGGGGGTGATTGAACTATGTCGATCGGATGAAAATTACTTAATTGAAAGTTGGGCTTCGATTTGTGGGCTTAGGAATAGTGGACAAGGGTGTGGGCCGAAAGTAATTAAGGATCCGGTTGGCTAATTAAGTTGATTAGGGAATTTAATTATATTTACTAAATATAATTAGGATTAGGATTTAGGTTTAGGATTAAATGAAAAGTTTAGGTTTCGTGTAACGTGTCGAGGATTAATTCCGTCATTTCGTGAATTATATTATTTTGTGAAAATCGCCAAAATAATATAATAAGAAAAATTTCAAATTTTTCCGAGAAAATGGGAATTAGAAACGATAACGAAGGATTATTTATTTATTAACGATTTAATTACAAGAAATTTTTACAGGGTTCTACAGTACCCACTTGTCATTCTGAATTTCGTCCCGAAATTCGATTTTAAGAAATCTAACAAGTGCGTTCTATGAAAATAAGTGTGGATATTTCTCACGGAATTTATCTTCTCTTTCCCATGTATAAGTCGGTCCTCGCTTAGAGTCCCATCTTACTTTCACAATGGGGATACGATTCTGTTTGAGTTGTTTTATCTCTCTATCCATTATTTCCACAGGCTCTTCTGTGAACACTAGTTTGTCGTCCAATCTAATCTCTTTTAATGGAATGACGAGAGTTTCGTCAGACAAACATTTCTTAAGTTGTGATACGTGGAATGTAGGATGTACCCTACTGAGTTCTTCCGGAAGTTCTAACTTATAAGCAACTGAACCAATTCTCTCCAGAATTTTGAAAGGTCCAATGTACCTCGGATTTAACTTTCCACGTCTTCCAAAGCGAATCATTCCTTTCCATGGCGAAACCTTCAACATGACTTTGTCTCCTACTTGAAATTCCATAGGCTTTCTCCTGACATCAGCATAACTTTTCTGTCTGCCACGAGCAGCTTGCAAGCGTTGCTTGATTTGGAATATTTTCTCAGTAGTATCATGTATTAGCTCTGGTCCGGTGAGTTGCATATCACCAACTTCTGTCCAACAGATTGGTGATCTGCACTTCCTTCCGTACAGTGCCTCAAAAGGTGCAGCCTTTATGCTGGCATGGTAGCTGTTATTGTATGAGAATTCAACTAATGGCAAGTGTCTATCCCAACCTTTTCCGAAATCAATCACACATGCTCGGAGCATGTCTTCCAAGGTTTGGATTGTTCTCTCACTTTGTCCATCGGTTTGCGGATGATAAGCGGTGCTCATATCTAACCTAGTACCTAGAGATTTCTGTAGCGATTCCCAAAATCTTGCTGTGAATCGGCTATCTCTATCAGAAATAATAGATATTGGCACCCCATGTCTAATCACAATTTCCTTAAAATACAACTGAGCGAGTGTTTCCATCTCGTCAGTTTCCTTGATTGGTAGGAAATGTGCAGACTTGGTTAATCGATCGATGATAACCCAGATTGTGTCTAATCTGGTTGAAGTCTTTGGTAATTTGGTAATAAAATCCATTGTTATTCGTTCCCATTTCCAGACCGGAATTTCTGGTTGCACGAGTAATCCTGATGGTTTCTGAGTCTCTGCTTTTACTCTAGAGCAGGTTAAACATTTACCAACGTACTCGGCGATATCAGCTTTCATGTTTGGCCACCAATAATTCTTTTTAATATCTTGGTACATTTTATTGGAACCGGGATGAATAGAATATTTGGATTTATGAGATTCATGCATGATAAGGTCTCGAATACCTCCAAAGAGAGGAATCCAATATCTTTCCTTAAAACATAACATTCCATCATTTCTTCTCACAAATTCTTTTTCATTATTTGGCATTCTGTCAACCTGATCTTCCAGGTTTGACCTTCTGTCAATTTTCTCATATTTCCGGTTTTCTTCTTGTAGAGCTTCTGCTTGAGCTTTGATGATTTGAGCTGGAAGTGGCGAATGAATTGTCATTCCTAGAGATCGAACTCTAAGAGGTTTAATTCTATCTTTTCTACTCAATGCATCGGCTACTACATTCGCTTTACCAGGATGGTAACGAATTTCACAGTCGTAGTCATTGAGTAATTCTAACCATCTTCTTTGCCTCATGTTTAGCTCCTTTTGATCTAGTATATGCTGTAGACTCTTGTGATCGGTGAAAACCGTACACTTTGTACCATATAGGTAATGTCTCCATATTTTAAGAGCAAAAACTACTGCTCCTAATTCTAGATCATGAGTGGTGTAGTTTTCTTCATTCTTCTTCAGCTGTCGTGAAGCATAGCCTATAACTTTGTCTCTTTGCATTAGTACCGCACCTAAACCATGATGAGATGCGTCACAATACACTACAAAGTCCTCATTGCCTTCCGGTAATGCTAATATTGGTGCTTCACAAAGCTTCTGTTTCAGCAGTTGAAATGCTGACTCTTGCTTCTCTTCCCAGTTATACTTCTTGTTCTTCTGAGTTATTTCCGTCAATGGTTTTGCAATCTTTGAAAAACCCTCTATAAATCTCCGGTAATAACCAGCGAGACCTAAGAATTGACGAATCTCGGTTGGGGAGGTGGGTGACTTCCAACCTTTAACTGCTTCTATCTTCGCAGGATCTACATGGATACCTTTGTTGTTGATGATATGGCCTAAAAATTGAACGGTAGAAATCCAAAAATCACATTTGGAAAACTTGGCGTACAACTTTTCCTTCTTAAGTAACTCCAAAATAGTCCTTAAGTGTTCGGCATGTTCTTCTTCATTGCGCGAATAGATTAAAATATTATCAATGAACACAATAACGAATTTATCCAAGTATGGTTTGCATACTCGGTTCATTAAATCCATGAATACAGCTGGTGCATTGGTAAGACCAAATGGCATCACCTGAAATTCATAATGTCCGTATCATGTTCGAAAAGCTGTCTTGGGAATGTCCTCTTCCCTAACTCTTAATTGATGATATCCTGATCTTAGATTGATTTTTGAGTAAACACTCGATCCTTGTAATTGGTCAAATAGATCGTCGATCCTTGGCAATGGATATCGATTCTTCACCGTGAGTTTGTTCAACTCTCTATAATCGATACACATTCGGAACGTTCCATATTTCTTTTTGACGAATAGGATTGGTGCTCCCCAAGGGGATGAACTTGGTTGAATGAAACCTTTATCTAATAGTTCTTTTAACTGTTCAGATAATTCTTTCATTTCGGAGGGTGCTAATCGATATGGTGCTTTTGCAACTGGTGCTGCTCCAGGCACTAAATCGATTCGGAATTCTACTTGACGAGTTGGTGGGATTCCAGGTAAGTCTTCGGGAAATACATCAGAAAATTCTCTTACAACTGGCACTTCATCAAGTTGTTTCTTCTTTTCTTTTGTTTCTCCTCCCGTTACTTGGATTTGAATACATGGCATCCTTTGCTTATGTATTTCATCGTCTTGGCGTATGAAATGATATTGAAAGAAGTTTTAGGTTTATCACCTTAGATGATTAAGGTTTCACCGTCGAATGAAATTTGGATGATTTTCTCGTCACAAATTATTCTGGCATGGTGTTTAGATAACCAATCCATACCAATGATGACATCAAAACTTCCCAATTGGATGGGCATAAGATTGATAGGGAAAGATTTATTTAGAAGGGTTAAGGTGCAGTTTTCGATTAGGGTATTGGTACTTAGAATATTTCCATTTGCTAATTCTATTTCATAGATAGTATCTAATTCTACAGGAGTAATATTTAGAATTGCGGCAAACGAAGTAGACACAAAACTTTTATCTGCTCCTGAATCAAATAATATCTTAGCATCTTGTTGATTTAATAAGAACGTACCAGTAACAACATCAGAATTCTGCGTTGTGTTCCCATCACCAAGTATATACGCTCTTCCTCGGGCAACATTATTGGCAATTTTCGGACATTGAGTTCTGTAGTGTCCAACTTCTCCACAACCATGGCACTTTACTGCTATCGGTTGTGTGTTGGCTCCAGTCGCTCGACAGTCCCTTGTCATATGACCAATTCTTCTACAGTTGCCACAAGCAGCCTTACATGCTCAATTATGATGCATGTTGCACTTGTTACATGGGGGTAGAGTTCCGGCATAACCTTTACTTTTTCAACATTTTATTTTTCAACTCATTCCACGAAAGTCTTAAAGCTTCATCTGGACCCATAGCATTCGCAGTAGTGTTCCACCACGATAATGCCTCTCCTTGAAGAGTTCCTGTAGCAAAGGTAACTTTGCTATTCTCAGGACAACCACTCCTCTTGAAAACTGTCTCAGTATGCTCAAACCAATGGGCCATTTCAGTCACTCCTTCAATTCCTTTGAAGTTTGTTGGCTTGCAAGTCATGAAATCCTTGTAAGTACAATTACGTGGAGTAATTGTATTAGCTTCACGATTTGCACCATTGGTATTATTCAAACGATCCGCTTCACGAGCTGCAGATATTCCCTCAGCAATCATTCTCTGAACCTCAGTGGGGGAAAATTTTCAAATTTTTCCGAGAAAATGGGAATTAGAAACGATAACGAAGGATTATTTATTTATTAACGATTTAATTACAAGTAATTTTTATAGGGTTCTACAAGAAAACTTGGGAAATATTTTTGGAACTGATTCGATAACCGAAATCGTTCTTTTAAGATTACTCGCAGGCTGGCGGGAGGAAGTAAATAGGTTTCCTCTTCAGTTCGCAATTTAATGTCAGAACTTACCTTAAACCAACTGTTTCAGGTTGTAATCTTAAAGAAAACGAAGTAATTTAACTTCATAGTTTGTTTTGTTGTTTTTGATTTTTTTTGTGTTTTTAACACTTTAGGAAAAGTGTTAATGAACTTTTTTGATATGATTATGTTTTTACAAAAACTTTTTACAAATTTGTGTGAAATTTGTACATGGAGGGTTTTGAAAACCTCTAAACTTAAAACGATTTTTTAAAACACGCAACAACCTCCCTGGCAGTGGCGCCAAATTTTGATTGATGCTAAATAGTCAACTTAAATTGACCAGGTAAATGGTCAACAAAGTCAAACTCTCTAGACCAATACTCTGTGGATAGTATAGTGTTTCCCCGGGTCGTTAAAGTCCCAGCGAGGTTGAAATGGTGTTATTTGAAATCGTTTAGGAATGAGTGGCACTGAGGACAGTAGCCCAGATGATGTGGAATTGATTTTGCTACTGTTATTTTGGTATTTGTACACAGATATAATATTCACAAAAATCAGATATACAGGTATATGCACAAATTTACAAATTGGATCACGTAACAGACAGGAAAAGTGGGATTTGGTAATTAACAAACTACGGGGGGGTGCTTTTAAAACTTTTGAAACTTAAAATTAAAAGAAATTTGAAAATGAAAATGAAATTATAAAATTGATTATTTTACTATTTAAATATTATTTAATTAATTAAACTAATTAAAATCTAATTTAAATTAACTTAAAAATGACAAATGTTGCAAGTTAAACTAAAAATTAGCAAAAATATTTTCTAAACCTTAAAAAGAACTTGAAGAAAGTATAAAAAATAAAAATAAATATTTTTGTCTTTTTATGAGTTTTTTATCAATTAAAAACTATTTAACTTATTTAAACTAATTAAACTAATTTAAATTACTATTAATACTAAACTAACTTAGAAAATTATGAGAAAATTTATAAAATTATTTAACCATCACAGGAATCCAACAAAATTATAAAAACTTCTAAAAATTATGTTTAAGGCTAATCCACTAATTAATTACCTTTTAATTAACTTACATCTAATTTAAATAATTAAAATAAGAAAAATAGAAAATGAATAGTAGAAACTAAAAATATATTTTCTAAAAGTCTTAACTAATTTATAAAACTTAGAAAAATTATAAAAAACTGCTATTGTTACTAAAAATTTAAGAAAACTAATTAATAACTAATATTACTTATTTAATTAATTAAACTAGTTTTAAATCTAATAAATGGAAAAAGATTAAAAAAAATCTAAGAAAATTATTTTAACTACTTAAAGGTACTAGAAAATTTAGAAAATTATAAAAATGGACAAGTGCTTATAAATAAGCTAAAATGAAAAATGAAAAAGATAGTTTCTATTAAATAGAAGCTATCACTATTTTTATTTTTGGTTTTTTGGATTTTTTTCTTTCTGACAGCTAAAAGTTAGATGAAAATAAGCTACTTTTGTAAAACAACTTTTTATGATGCTTAAAAACAAGCAGTATGCACCCCCTTTTACTTAAGTAGTTGACTTTTATTGACCAAGTGGACAAATAAGCTCAAATGAATGCAGGTGGGGTCCACAATGATGGAAATGGGTACAAATAAGCTAAAGTAACTAGAATAAGCCAGAAACAACAAGAAATGATCACCAATAAGCTGATAAGAACCAAATAAGCACTTTGCAACTTGGAATTTCACTCAGAAATGGGACAGACTTAGGGGTGGATTCCAGGTGGGGTCCACTTGTTCCTAGGTCAAACCAAGGGTCAAACCTTGTACCCTGGTAGTAGGGGGTTGTTTAAAGCTAATTGTAGGTTGTGGGACCCACTGGGTTGGTCTACAACAGCCACCAAAGTGGTGGTGGTGAGATGGTCAGCTGTGCACAGGGCAATGGTTTGCCCTGCAACTCAGTTCAAGGGGAAATTTAGTCCACTAAAAAAATCACAAAAATCTAACAACCATGGAAATCACAAGTTCAGCTGGTAAACTAAATACCCAAGCAATTTCAAACCTCAGATCCAAACACAAAATTCAATTTAATTCTTGTAACTTTTGCAAAAATCTGAAAGGTGCAATTTGACTTTTTGAGGAAAACACAAGATTTGACTTATTTGAATTTCTACTGACTCCTACTGATTAAAGATTAAGTTATAGACTATATCTAAGCTATATTATTATGAATTAACAACCTATTTAGCTAATGTGATGGATTTAGACACCCAAAACTCTCACAGTTAACTGTGAGGGGAAAATTTTAATGATTTTGACTTTAAGCAAATAGAAACTTGAATTTTAGGTTTTACTTAACTACACTATGCCTAATGCAGTCTTTCTAAACTACAAAAACTATGAATCAACCTCAAGAACCCATGTTGCTGAGTTAAACCAAACACCCCTTAATACTTAACTATTTAAGGTTTTAAGTAGCAAAGTGCTGTGAGAGCTTATGAGGCTTTTCTAATTCAAATTTTTATCAGATATTATCCTTAAATGACTGCTTAGAAACAGAGATTAACCAAAATCACACAATAACACTACTTAACTAATTTGACTGTTAAACTAAGATTTTAAATATTACAAGATCTAATTAACAAGTTAAATAATTTAAGCTACAAATTAAATAAACAGAACCCAAATAAGCACAAACAAACACAGATGATCAAATTCAAGCAAGCAATTAGAAACTAAACTTTTTAGAAGAAAAATTAAATGAGCAAATTCTTACAAGACACCCCTAGCATGAACAAGGAGTTTTCCAATGATGCCTATCTTTAGATAGGCCAAATCCAATTCCAAGCTTGCTCTTCAATGCTCCTCAATACCTGAAAACACTCAAAAGCAAACACAGTTGACTAATATTAACTTTTTTGTATTTTTGATGTTTTTCTAGTTATACTAAATTTTAATTGTCTCTAAAGCTTCAATAAGCTTTAAGGAACCTAAGTGACCTATTTTCAGTCCATGATTCTTGATACCAATGACAATTGAGCTTATTGAAAATTTTAGAAATGGAGTAAATTGCAATGACAAAGAACAGAACTGAAACTTGCAATTTTATAACTTCAAAAGATTTAAAGTACAATACTAAAGCTACTACAATGCTTGAATTGAGAAAATTACACTGATTTTGAAAGATAAATTAAATTCGACACTAAAAATTAACTAATTAACTACACACTATTTTCCTTGCTTCCTTCTTCCTTTTATAGATGCCCATTAGGGTTCCCTCACTCCTCTGATCATTTCCCATCACAATTTGAAGCCATTGGATCACTGCAACTCTATAATCATGTGACACATGTTTTGGCGGGAAAACTTGGTGTGTGGGTTTTGGACTATTTCAGGCAGGGGGGGGGGGGGTGGTGCATTAAATGTGAGGTGAAAGGGATAGTGGGTTTGGGCGGTGGCTTGTGATGGAGGGGTGATGGGACCTGCAAGTGGGGTTGTGGGGGAGGGAAGGCTGGGGAGATGATGGGGGTTTGACTCGGTTTGACCGAGGTCAAATATTTGACCCCGGTATTAATATTAAGGGTGGTGTAGGCTTGGTTGTGTTTTGGGCCCAAGTAAAAAGGAAGTGGGTGGGCTGTGGTGGACTGGACTATGGGTTTTTATCATTTTGGGTAATAGATTAGGTCCGGTTTGGTTTATGTTATCACAAGGACTAATTTTGCAATTCACCGAAAGTTGAGGGGTGTGAAATGGCAATTTTCCAAAGTGTTCCCAAGGGTGTATTTTGCCAAGCTATGAATAGTACATGGACCAAAGTTGACTTTTCCATTTAATTTTCACCAGGGACTAAAACTGCCAAACTTTCAAACTTCAGGGACCAATTGTGTAATTTCACCAAACTTTTTCCACCAAGGACCAATCCTGCCGTAAAAGGTTAGTGCAAGGACAAAATTTGTTTTTCTCGAAGTTTTTAATATCCCAGGGACCATTTTTGACAATTTTCAAAGTTCAGGGACTAAACTTGACATTTTATGAAACTTTGCACCAAAGGACTAAATGTGTAACTTTTTGATTTAAAAGGACCTTTGGTGACTTTTTCAAGTTTTTAGAATAACCAGGGATTAGATTTGACAACTTTTGAAAGTTGAGGGACTGAAACTGCCAATTTTGCAAACTTTGTGCGTTTTTCATCTGTTTTTGATATTTTGCATTTGAAACATGTAAAACACTTTCCTGGGATATTTTCACTATTTTGATTCAATATTGAGTGTTTTTAGATATTTTGGCAGCTCAAAAAAGGTAAAAATGATGAGTATTTACATACTCATCACCTTCCCACACTCCTTCATCACTATAAATTAAACCATCCTAAACACTATCAAATCACACCTACTTCATCACAATTTCTGATCTTTAAACCTTTCTAACCATGACTAAGTCAACAATTACCTCTCAACCATCACGACCCATCCGGAAAACCGCCCGGATAAGTGTCAAACCACTTTGGTCTAACCAATCCATCAACCTAAGCTCCTCATCCTCGGATGAATTCACCTCACCCATAAAAAATGAACATTTTTTGAACCTTGCATCTCCATCTCCATCACTCAATGAACCCAATGAGATCACTCCACCACCAACTAAATCACCCATTGACCCAACTCCACCAAGTGTTCCAACCCAACCATCCAAAACTCTATCACCATCACCATTACCAAAAATTGAACCTATGGAGTTATTTGGGTCTCCTCCAACATCACCACACCCTTTGTCCAAGATCTCAATGATCTTCCACCAAGACCTACACAACCATCACCTTTTGCAAATGAAACACCAAGGTCAATTCTTGACCAAAATGAGCATTTTAACCACACCCAACCACCACAACAAGTGTACCATCAACCCAAACCATTGTTGTTTCACCCTATCTACCATGACATCCATGGTCCTCTTTATGGAGAATCAAATTTTGAAAATCATGATCACCCAACTCCACCACATTCTCAAGCCCAAACCTTTGAGTCTTTCTTTCCTTCCTGTGAGGAAATCCAAAGCATGGTTGAGAATCACCTCCATCAAACCACCTTGCTTGACTCTATACCAAACCCATCCTCCAACCAAGAACCAAAAACTAACCCACCCTCAAACCAAGAAACCAAAACCAACCCATTTCCATCCACTCATCCCCATGTTTGCTTACATTGTGAGCAAATGGGTGAAAGCATCAAAATGTTGCTTCACCAATTCCAAGATGAAACCCGTTTTGCATTTCAACACGTCATAGAACGTTTGGATGCTCTTTCCCACCTAAACAAATCCTAGACAACCTTTGGAGGCCTTTTGCCCCATTTAGGAAAGTAGGATTTGATTTTCTTTTATTTTCTTGGTTATTTTTAGTTTTTCTTTTAGAAGTAGAAGAATCTTTCCCATTTCTTGTCTTTGACTTTTAAAAGTCAAATTTTACATGGAATGATATTTGTTTCTACTTACTTACTTGCATTGTTGGTTGATCATTTTTGTGTTGTCATTGTGGTTGCAATGTGTGTGGTAACTACAAGCTTGACTATATATATCACCAACTAACCATTTTTTTGTAGGATCAAAATCCATGTTTCCCATCTTGGCACTCCTTTTAGGGGGAGTAACAACCAAGGGGGAGCGCGTGCATTATTCCGCTTCGCTACTCTACTTTTTGTTTCGACAAAAAGGGGGAGAAATATATTAAACCTTTAAAACTTAATATGATTTTCATCACTTAAGTAAAACAAGTTTAATATAAATTTTTTTAAAGTCTTAAACACTAAGATTTATGAGTTACTTAAAAACAAAGTTTATGTTTTGTCATCAACAAAAAGGGGGAGATTGTTAATACAAATATCGCCTAAAAACGTTATTTATATTTTACGATCTTTGCTAAGTTTTGTTAACGACAAAATGTAAACTTTAGTTTCTAAGTAAAACATAATCTTAGTTTTAAAGACTTGCATAAACTAGACATTTGCTACATTTTACATTTCATAAAACACAACACTTTTTATTTCTTAAAATAGAAATGTCACATCACATTTATGGCAAGTTTTGTCAATATACATTTATGGAAAGAAAGTGTGTTTGACTAACCATATGTTTGCTTGCAAGTTTTGTGTTTGACTAGGTGTAATGAGATGTGACATTGTTTGGTTTGCAAGATTTATTGCAAAACCAACTGCAAGCCCGGCGGAACCCTGGGGGTACACGGGCGGAACCCTCAATCCGCCAGGCCTGCAGAAGGTTTTGCTATAAATACTACGTCACAAGTTTGATTTTTTGCTTATCACTCTACATCATATTTTCACACATTCATTCATTCTTTCATCTAACACTTTAACATCTCATATGTGAAGTTTCTTTTTGTAGCAAAGAGATTCACGAGTTCATAAAAAGTTACAAGTATTCAACACAACGTTGCAAGACTTGTTAGCTTAGCATTGTGTAGACTTGTGTAGTTTACACTTCATTTGATTGTGTATTTTCAGTAGTGATCGGTTAGTATTTTAGACCTCAAAATACAAAGTGTGACGGGAGTTGTTGTACCCTTGTAAAAGAACTAACGAGAGTGGTTGTAACCTTGTAAAAGAACTCGACATCTACCTTAGTGTCGGTAAACGTGTATAAGCGACGTGTAAGGTTTTCTCCGCCGGTGAAAGGAGCTTGTTGACTAGTGAAAGAAACTCTCGAGTTGGATACTCGGGGCGTGGACGTAGGGCAAGGAAAAAGAGTCCTTGTAGCCGAACCACGATAAATACTCGTGTTGTGGTTTGATCGTTTCTTTCATTTACTTGCATGTTATATATTGTGTTTGTGTATATATATCTTTGATCAAACGGAAAGTTTCAAAGCTAATTAAACAAGTTAAAAAAATTTTAAACGGTAAACTATTCAACCCCCTTCTAGTTTTCCACAGAAACGATCAATGGAATTTGAAAAATATCAAGAAGGGCAGTCTATACAAAGACCACCACTCTTTGAGGCTGATAGTTTTATTTATTGGAAAACTCGATTCAAAACGCATGTGAAATCAAAGGATCTTGATCTTTGGCATGTCATTACAATGGGTGACTTTAAACCTATTGAATTTAATCTTGAAACTAAACAAAATGAAGTTATTCCTTATGACAAACAAAGTGATACTCTTTGATGAGTGTGTAAATACTCATCATTTTTATCGTATCTAAACTGCCAAAACATCCAAAAACACTCAGAAATGCATCAAAATACAGAAATTATCCCAAAAGTTTGTTTTATATGTTTTAGATGCAAAATGTTTAAAAACAAAGGAAAAACGAACAAAGTTTGCATAATTGGCAGTTTCAGTCCCTCAAGTTTCAAAAATTGACAAAACTAGTCCCTGAAGGTTTAAAATGAAAGAAAAGTCAACTTTGGTCTTTGGGAAATCAAATTTGTTCAATATTAGTCCCTGGCAGTGTTCTGAAAGGCTCAATGCGCAATAAGGCGCAAAGGGGGCAAAGAGCCTCGAGTCGAGGCGCATTACAAGGCGCGGGATTCATGAATGTGAGGCGCACTAAAAACATTAAGTGTTTTATAACATATATGACCATTTATGTAGCTTAAATAACAAAAAATAACGTTAAAATACTTAATGCATGACACATATTGCCATTATAAATATTAAAATGGAGTAGTTGTCACTTCTAAAACGGATCAACTCTTTGACTCGATGACCTATATAGAGATTAAAATCCATATCAGACTAAATATTTTTGTGTCCTACACTTGTAGCTTACATCTAACAAAGCTCACAATTTAACCCAAAATATTAAGCAGGCAATATATTAATATTCAAGGCATAATGCCATATTTTCATGATAATAGTCATAAAGAAAATACTTAATGAAACAAAGTAACTTCTTAAAGAAAATTCCAATCAATAAAATAAACATAAAATTAATTCAAATTTACAAATCATACAAATACTCACCCTATGACTTAAAAGGCCCATCTATCTTATCTTAATATTAAAAAAAAAAAAAAAAAAAAAAAAATAGTTACATCTCCTAGGCGCAAAAAGCCCCAAGGCGCAAAGGCATAAAAAGCCCCCAAGGAGTGCGCTTTTTGTGGGATTCATGCATGTCGTGAGCCTCGATCTGAAAAAATCCCAAAGGCTAGAGCCTTGCTCCAAGGCGCGCCTTAGGCGCGATTTTGACAACTATGGTCCCTGGATGAAAGTTTTCACAAAATGGCAAGTTATACCCCTCAAGTTTCAAAATTGGCAAAATCAGTCCCTAGGTATTTAAAAATTGAAATTTATCAAAACATACCCGTGTACTATTCACATGTTGCAATTTTAGTCCCTTTGATTACTTTTGGGAAATTACAAAATCAACCTTCATCTTTCATGAGATTACAAAGTTGGTCCTTGTTTTATTATTTCTACGTAACCAACCGGATCCCTTAAAATCCAAAACCAAATCCAAATTACCCAAGCCCACCAATCAACCCTTAGCCCATTACCCTTACCCACAGCCCAATCCACCCTAAAATAAAAACAAACCTCCCGTTTTTTTTATTACTCCCATCCCAGGTCAAAATTAGTCAAACCCTTTCCCTCTCCCTACCCTAGCCTGCAATCCCTGCCAACATCAAACACCATCATCACACCTCCTCTACTCCACCTCTGCCATCACCCACCCTATAATACTTTCCACCACATCTATCCAAGATTTATCCCCTGCCACAAGCAAAACAGACCCAACTTTCTATCAAGGGCTAAGATGAAATCAAAGCAATCTAATGGTGGGATTTTATTCAAAGAAGCAAAAGGGAGTCCAGCTCAGCTTTTATCTTAGAAGGAAAGCACAAAAAACAGGAAGCACAAGTGGCCAAGAGGAACCCTAGCATTTTTTTAGTACAAATTGAGCATCTTGTAGCCATTGAATGGCAGTAGTCAATTAAGGTTCTAGTTTTCAATTCAAGTTTTTTTTTTTTTTTTTTTTTTTTTTTTTTTTTTTCTTCAGTTTTTAGTGTTTAAAACATTATTGTACTCAAGTTGTTTTAGCTTAATAAAAAGTTCAAGTTTCTTTAAAAAATTTAGTTTCAGCTTATTTGTTTCTGTCAATTGCTTATTTCTTATTCACTCATGCTTATGTAGGTTAGACACAGCTTTTCTTTTAGCATTTTTTTATCACAAGTTCCATTTATATAAGCCTGTTCCATTAAAAAAAGCCCAACAGACCCCCTGTGAACTAGTGTTTGGTTTAAGCTTATTATTTTGGAATTGGTAATTTTCAGTCCATGAGTTAACTTAGATAAGCTTAATTTTAGTGTATAAAGCAGTTAGAAAGTAGCTTTCATCATTTTAAGTAGTTTAGTTGGATTTCTGTTGGTGTGCAAATATTTAGAACACTAAACTGTGTTTATATATAGGAAGGGTAGATGCTTAGTTTAGGCTCGTTAGTTTTATTTTTTGCTTCCCACTAGTTCTATATAGGCTAATGCAAGTTTTGAATATCTGGTATTGTGAACCCTCTAGTGGGGGCTTGTTAGATGTACCTTGGGTTTGCAATATACTGCTTGTCTATTAGCTTATTTCCATCTCTAAATTGTTTGCTTTTGCACCACTGTTTATGTTGATGCACATCAGTAGTATGGAGCTCGTTTGATTCTTTTGGTTCTTGAGTGGTTCTTGGTCATTGTATGTTGTTGTTATGTTGTTTGCATGAGTTTGAAGCTGAGCTTGTTAATTGGTTATAGCTTTTAGTAGCTTATGTGGAGCTTTTAACTTTTTAAATTTCCTTTTTAGCCTAATTGTCCCAACAGCCTTAGATCAAGTACTTTTCATTTCTTTGTTTCTAGTGCTTAGGACCTAAAATTTGACATTGAGCTTCTTTGCCAGCTTGTTAATAAGCTAGGATTTTTATTTCATTTTTAGGATTTTTTCTTGAATGCTTTTTGTATGCCCAAACTCAGCCATTTGACCCCCTTTTTGCTGTTGGTGCATTAACAGGTTAGGAAAGCTTTTAGCTTTCTCAATTCTTTTAGCTTATATGCTTGCTCATTTTCTGTCCTCATTAGCTTTTTTGGACTTCCCTAGTATAACTTAGTCTTAGTTTCCCCCTTTAGCGTAGTTCTTAGTAGCTTTTGAAAGATTTTTGTTAGCTTACAGCCCCCCCAGGCCTGCACATTAGACCTGTCCTCACAGCTATGTTCACAAGCTCCTTGTGAGCTCCTCTGTGGAAGATAGGTTGAGTTAGTTGGCTTTTTGGTAGGCTCACACAGTTGGCTTGTAGGATCAAGGCCAAGCTTGGACTCCAAAGCTTATTTGGTGAGCTCATTATTGCCCTGCAACCTAGCCTAGTGGCCTGTTTGTATTCAATGGACTTGGATTAGCTTAATGGTGTTTATCTTGCTTATCAGTGTGCTTGATTAAGTGTTTTAGCTTCTTTGCGATACATCTCAGTTAGTTTTAGCTTATTTAACTTTTAGTTGAGCTTTTTGCTTATTTGGGTTGCTCTTTAAGTCTCAAATACTCCACTTGGAATCCCTTTAAACCACTGTTAGGGAGATAAGCTCTTTCTGAGCTTATTCCAACTTTTCCACAAAAGTCATTTCATAAAAGTTTCATATTCTCATCAGTTGAATGTTTTGCAAAAAGAAAATTTGAAAAAGAAAAATAAAAAGCAAAAAGGGGGGAAGCATGGGTCGAACCTGGGACCTTGGCAAACCACACAGACAGAACACAACACCACACTACCAACTGCCCTTAGGACTTTTTTCATTATAATCATGTACCCTTAGTTATTTAAATAGCATTTAGTTTATTTAGCTTAGTTAACTTATTTGCTTATTGTACTGCTTATTAATAAGCATTAGGGCCTTTTCTTATTTTTCTTAGGTCACTGATAGTATAAAGTAATTTTAGAAAAATTTTCATATTTTTCCAATATAGTTTAGTATTTTTAGTAATTAGTTTTAGTTTATATGGTTAATAATTAATAATAAATAATTAAAAAGTCAAAAAAATAATTTTCTTTTTTCTAAAATTTTCTTTGATTATTAGGTTCGTAAAAATATATTTTTCATGTCCGTAGGGTTTGCGTAGCTCAAATTTCACTTTTTATTTCGCGCACTCGCGTTTTATTTAAATAACTTTTACGTTGTTTTAAATTTAGGTTACGTTAGTAAAAGTAGTTTGTAAAATAAAGAAAAACCAAAACATAAAAAAAGTGATAGCTTCTATTTAAGCCCTTTTGGCTTTTTTTTCCTGCTTATTTATAAGCAAACTCTGATTTTAAGTTTTTAGACTACGTTTTAGGTTAATTAGGTTTCGCGTTATTGTTAATATAGTTCGTTTACATCGTTCTCATTTGTATTTCCTTAGTGTAATCATTCAAACCCCTCAAACCCTATTCCTGTCCAATTTCACCCGATCACAAACCTGTTTTCATTACCATCACACCTCGTCGGGACATAACGACCCGGGGAAACACTATATTCCGCGGAGATTGACTCTAGGCAGTTTGACCTTGTTGACCATCCTTTGGTCAATTTAAATTGACCGTTTGGAGTCAATCAAAATTTTGGTGCCGCTGCCGGAGAGGCTGTGTGCGTTATTCTAAACGGTTTTGCAGATTAGTGAATCTGGATATACACTCATTGTATATTTACCATCCTTTGTTCATATTTTCTTATCATAAAAACAAAACAGTTCACGAAAACTTTTTAAAATTAGTTTTCAACGAACACAAAAAACCCAAAAAGATTTTCTTTCTCATTTGTACAAAATGTTTATCAAAAATCCCAAAAATATCCATCCTTACCCTCCTACCTTTTTGATTCTTCATTTCTCATCCTCTAAAACCTTTTGATTCTTTCTATGTCTCATCCTCACCTTCTTGTTTGTCGATGGTGTGGTAATCTTTATAATGGTGGTAATTGCCCTAGTTGTGGCATGGTAGAGTCAGGAAACAGGTCTGTCTATAACCAGAATCCCTATTCCTACCATGACACGACTAATTCATTCCATCAGCTTCCACACCATGAGACCCAACAGTTTTACTGTTGTGAGTATTGTGGAGGCCCTCACTACAGCTCTGATTGTCAAATTAGGAATCAGTTTGTCTATGAACAGGTTCCTGGTAACAATAATGAATTTGGTTTTAACCAACCTTCACAATACACAAACCCTCAACCACTGCCTCAGGACGAGTTAGCTAGAGCTGAATTGATCACTAAAATGATTATGACTCAAAGTCAAGTCAACAAGACCATTCAAGATAGAATAAACTGTCTTAAGGAACTGATTCTTAGGAAACAAAATCCTCCTGTTAACTCATTTTATCTTGAGGATGAAAGTGATGAGGATGAACCATTTGAAGAAGAAAACTCAAAGGAACCTTCAGATATCTTGATAATGGGGGACAAGGAAGTCAAAGTCAATCCTCTTAAGGAAATTGATGACCTTGTTCCAATCCCAAAGGTATTTGAGAAACCTTGTGATTTGACTTCAGTTGAAACTGCATCTGTGGAAACATAGGGAGAAGAGAGTGGGACAGATTTATTAGCAAAAGAACAAATGGAAATTGAAAATTCCATGTGTGCTAGTCCTTCTCAACTCCCTCAGCTCACACCCGAATATTCCACAGACTCTCCCAAAATGGGGGATGAGCATCTCGACACTATCCCTGAAAAGGAATCGGACGAATTCATAAATTATAGTGTTGAGAACCTTATCCCAATCCTAAGTGAGTCCGAGGATATTCTTGATCATGTGTGTGATATACCTCCTCCTCTTGTCTTTCCAAATGATCTTGTTAAGACTTTCTCCGATTCTGACAGTGATTATAGTGATGTCGATTCTTTATATCCTAAAGACATCGAATTTATTGATGCATCACTTCCCCGTTCCGAGATCGTCAACCTAGAAGAGGATGTTGACCACTTTGTTTCCACAACATTCAATACGACTATCACAAATCCCTTGTTTGAATTCGATTCTGAATTTACTCTAAATTCAGTTAATCCAATCTTTGATAGTGATGAGTCTGAAACGGAGACTATAATGGACAAGGTGCATATTCATCACAAAGTACCGCACATGTCCCACCTCCGTATATCCTTCATGAGTTCTCCAGTGAACTCACTCATATCATGACTCCTCCGGAGTGTGATTACTTGGATGACAAGAAAAACCATGATCAGGGGGATAGAGTCTCAATCATGAGAGTTTGTATTTCTACGACAAATTTTCCCACCCTCCCTCCCGATATGTTGTCCAAACCAAAGAGCTTAACCCTTGAAATCCAAATTCAGGCTAATGAGCCTGCTCTTGAGGAACAATATCAAATCATGATTTTCATTATGGTTTTCTTCCTTTTCTTCACCTATAAGGTGACTTCTTCTCTTCTTCACTCCTTCGGGAATGAAGATACCATATTTGATCCCGGCATTTTCATGTATCATTATCTTGAGCCGGATACTTATCTCATCGGTGTGGAACTTTCACGTGCTTCAAATGTTTGTCCAAACATCTTGAATGAAAGTCCGATGGAGATTCCTTCTTCCACATCATGCTTCCCCAAGGACAAATGAATTCGGGTTCGAGTCAAGCTAGCGACTCGGTAAACAAAAACAGTAGCATGTACTTAGGGTTTTCACCCTAAGTGTGGGGGAGTGCCCCTATTATGGTTACCAATAAAGTGAAAAAAAAATGATGTTTCCACGTTTAGCTAGTAATGTTGCCCTTTTACGTTCAAAGAGTCGGCATAATAGCCGGGACTTTGAATATTGAGGACAATATTCAATTCTAAGTGTGGGGGGGAAATTCTAGCGAATTTTATCACATTTTACTATCTAGTACCCCCGTTTTTGACCAAAATTTTTAAAAAAATTTCACTGGAGCTCAAAATTTTTGTGGTTATCAGTCCGCCATGTCTAACCAACAAAAGGATTGGCTAATCCAGGAGCAAACGGCTCTTGGTAAAGATATATCAAATCCGTTGATGGCTTGCAATTTGCCCAAAATTGTATGGTAAATCAACTCGCCATATCCAAAAAAGTGAATGAGTTGGCTAACCCGCAAGATTATGGCTTGTGGTAAAGGCAGTGGAAAAACCATAATTGGTAATCAGCTCACCAAGATGTTGACTATTCCATCAAGAGTTGGCTAGTCCAGAAGCAAACGGCTTTTGGTAAAGACAAATCAAATCCGTTGACAGCTTGTGGTTTGCTCAAAATCACATGGTTATCAAGTGGACCATAGTTCTTACTTGAACTAATACATTTGGCTACTCCAGAAGTAATGGCTTTTGGTAAAGAGTTTCGAATCCATTAAGTTTTCTCAAAAGATTGCTAGGGACTAGCAATAGTTTAGTGTGGGGAATTGATGAGTGTGTAAATACTCATCATTTTTATCGTATCTAAACTGCCAAAATATCCAAAAACACTCAGAAATGCATCAAAATATAGAAATTATCCCAAAAGTGTGTTTTATATGTTTTAGATGCAAAATGTTTAAAAACAAAGGAAAAACGAACAAAGTTTGCATAATTGGCAGTTTCAGTCCCTCAAGTTTCAAAATTGACAAAACTTGTCCCTGAAGGTTTAAAATGAAAGAAAAGTCAACTTTGGTCTTTGGGAAATCAAATTTGTTCAATATTAGTCCCTGGATGAAAGTTTTCACAAAATGGCAACTTATACCCCTCAAGTTTCAAAATTGGCAAAATCAGTCCCTAGGTATTTAAAAATTGAAATTTATCAAAATATACCTGTGTACTATTCACATGTTGCAATTTTAGTCCCTTTGATTACTTTTGGGAAATTACAAAATCAACCTTCATCTTTCATGAGATTACAAAGTTGGTCCTTGTTTTATTATTTGTACATAACCAACCGGATCCCTTAAAATCCAAAACCAAATCCAAATTACCCAAGCCCACCAATCAACCCTTAGCCCATTACCCTTACCCACAGCCCAATCCACCCTAAAATAAAAATAAACCTCCCGTTTTTTTTATTACTCCCATCCCAGGTCAAAATTAGTCAAACCCTTTTCTTCTCCCTACCCTAGCATGCAATCCCTGCCAACAGCAAACACCATCATCACACCTCCTCCACTCCACCTCTGCCATCACCCACCCTATAATACTTTCCACCACATCTGTCCAAGATTTTTCCCCAGCCACAAGCAAAACAGACCCAACTTTCTATCAAGGGCTAAGATGAAATCAAAGCAATCTAATGGTGGGATTTTATTCAAAGAAGCAAAAGGGAGTCCAGCTCAGCTTTTATCTCAGAAGGAAAGCACAAAAAACAGGAAGCACAAGTGGCCAAGAGGAACCCTAGCATTTTTTTTGTATAAATTGAGCATCTTGTAGCCATTGAATGGCAGTAGTCAATTAAGGTTCTAGTTTTCAATTCAAGTTTTTTTTTTTTTTTTTCAGTTTTTAGTGTTTAAAACATTATTGTACTCAAGTTGTTTTAGCTTAATAAAAGTTCAAGTTTCTTTAAAAATTTTAGTTTCAGCTTATTTGTTTCTGTCAATTGCTTATTTCTTGTTCACTCATGCTTATGTAGGTTATACACAGCTTTTCTTTTAGCATTTTTTATCACAAGTTCCATTTATATAAGCCTGTTCCATTCAAAAAAGCCCAACAGACCCCCTGTGAACCAATGTTTGGTTTAAGCTTATTATTTTGGAATTGGTAATTTTTAGTCCATGAGTTAACTTAGATAAGCTTAATTTTAGTGTATAAAGCAGTTAGAAAGTAGCTTTCATCATTTTAAGTAGTTTAGTTGGATTTCTGTTGGTGTGCAAATATTCAGAACACTAAACTGTGTTTACATATAAGAAGGGTAGATGCTTAGTTTAGGCTCGTTAGTTTTATTTTTTTCTTCCCACTAGTTCTATATAGGCTAATGCAAGTTTTGAATATCTGGTATTGTGAACCCTTTAGTTAGAATCATCAAAAAACTAACCCATTTCCAAATCAGCTGTGGGATTGCTTGATTTTTTTATGCTTTGGGAAGTCTCTAGTGGGGGCTTGTTAGATGTACCTTGGGTTTGCAATATACTGCTTGTCTATTAGCTTATTTCCATCTCTAAATTGTTTGCTTTTGCACCACTGTTTATGTTGATGCACATCAGTAGTATGGAGCTCGTTTGATTCTTTTGGTTCTTGAGTGGTTCTTGGTCATTGTATGTTGTTGTTATGTTGTTTGCATGAGTTTGAAGCTGAGCTTGTTAATTGGTTATAGCTTTTAGTAGCTTATGTGGAGCTTTTAGCTTTTTAAATTTCCTTTTTAGCCTAATTGTCCCAACAGCCTTAGATCAAGTACTTTTCATTTCTTTGTTTCTAGTGCTTAGGACCTAAAATTTGACATTGAGCTTCTTTGCCAGCTTGTTAATAAGCTAGGATTTTTATTTCATTTTAGGATTTTTTTCTTGAATGCTTTTTGTATGCCCAAACTCAGCCATTTGACCCCCTTTTTGCTGTTGGTGCATTAACAGGTTAGGAAAGCTTTTAGCTTTCTCAATTCTTTTAGCTTATATGCTTGCTCATTTTCTGTCCTCATTAGCTTTTTAGGACTTCCCTAGTATAACTTAGTCTTAGTTTCCCCCTTTAGCGTAGTCCTTAGTAGCTTTTGGAAGCTTTTTGTTAGCTTACAGCCCCCCAGGCCTGCACATTAGACCTGTCCACACAGCCATGTTCACAAGCTCCTTCTGAGCTCCTCTGTGGAAGATAGGTTGAGTTAGTTGGCTTTTTGGTAGGCTCACACAGTTGGCTTGTAGGATCAAGGCCAAGCTTGGACTCCAAAGCTTATTTGGTAAGCTCATTAGTGCTCTGCAACCTAGCCTAGTGGCCTGTTTGTATTCAATGGACTTGGATTAGCTTAATGGTGTTTATCTTGCTTATCAGTGTGCTTGATTAAGTGTTTTAGCTTCTTTGTGGTACATCTCAGTTAGTTTTAGCTTATTTAACTTTTAGTTGAGCTTTTTGCTTATTTGGGTTGCTCTTTAAGTCTCAAATACTCCACTTGGAATCCCTTTAAACCACTGTTAGGGAGATAAGCTCTTTCTGAGCTTATTCCAACTTTTCCACAAAAGTCATTTCATAAAAGTTTCATATTCTCATCAGTTGAATGTTTTGCAAAAAGAAAAATAAAAAGCAAAAAGGGGGGAAGCATGGGTCGAACCTGGGACCTTGGCAAACCACACAGACACAACACAACACCACACTACCAACTACCCTTGGGACTTTTTTCATTATAATCAAGTACCCTTAGTTATTTAAATAGCATTTAGTTTATTTAGCTTAGTTAACTTATTTGCTTATTGTACTGCTTATTAATAAGCATTAGGGCCTTTTCTTATTTTTCTTAGGTCACTGATAGTATAAAGTAATTTTAGAAAAATTTTCATATTTTTCCAATATAGTTTAGTATTTTTAGTAATTAGTTTTAGTTTATATGGTTAATAATTAATAATAAATAATTAAAAAGTCAAAAAAATAATTTTCTGTTTTCTAAAATTTTCTTTGATTATTAGGTTCGTAAAAATATATTTTTCATGTCCGTAGGGTTTGCGTAGCTCAAATTTCACTTTTTATTTCGCGCACTCGCGTTTTATTTAAATAACTTTTACGTTTTTTTAAATTTAGGTTACGTTAGTAAAAGTAGTTTGTAAAATAAAGAAAAACCAAAACATAAAAAAAAGTGATAGCTTCTATTTAAGCCCTTTTGGCTTATTTTTCTGCTTATTTATAAGCAAACTCTGATTTTAAGTTTTTAGACTACGTTTTAGGTTAATTAGGTTTCGCGTTATTGTTAATATAGTTAGTTTACATCGTTCTCATTTGTATTTCCTTAGTGTAATCATTCAAACCCCTCAAACCCTATTCCTGTCCAATTTCACCCGATCACAAACCCGTTTTGATTACCATCACACCTCGTCGGGACATAACGACCCGGGGAAACACTATATTCCGCGGAGATTGACTCTAGGCAGTTTGACCTTGTTGACCATCCTTTGGTCAATTTAGGTTGACCGTTTGGAGTCAATCACTCTTAAAAAGAAATTAGCTAAACATGATGAAGCAAAAATAGTTATTTACAATGCTTTGCCTAAAAAGGAATTTCAAAGAATTTTTACGTGCAACACGGCTAAAGGTATTTGGAAAACTTTGTTAGTTACTCATCAAGGTAATAATCAAGTCAAAGACAATAAGATCGATCTTTTGGTTCAATAGTATGAACAATTTATCATACTTAAAGATGAATCTATGGATAGTTCATTTGCTAGATTTAACACCATAATCACGAGTTTAAAAGCACTCGATGAGGAAATTTCTGTCAAAAGTTGTGTCAGGAAATATCTCAGGGCTTTACATCCGAAGTGGAGAGCAAAGGTCATGGCAATTGAAGAATCCAAAGACTTGGCATCTTTATCATTAGATGAGCTCATTGGTAACTTGAAGGTCAATGAGTTAATCATCAAAAATGATTCCGATATTGTAAATAGTAAGGTGGAAAGAAAATCAATTGCATTAAAAGCTAAAAAGAAATTAAGTGATGATGAAGACTCAAGCTCTGAAAGTGATGACGAAGAGTATGCATTGGCGGTTAGAGACTTCAAAAAATTCTTTAAGCGAAGAGGAAGATTTGTAAGACAACCACGAGAGGAAAAGAAAGCTCCTCAAAAAGCTTGTGAAGATAGATACATCAAGGGTGAGAAGAGATGTTTTGGATGTGGTGATACAAGACAGTTAGTTAGAGCTTGTCCAGACCAAACAACGGACAAAAACCAAAGGGCATATGTTAGCGGTGCTTGGAGTGATGGCGAAGAAGATGATAAGACTGAGACTTGTCTCATGGCCGGATCTTCAAAAGAGGTACGCACCGAAACCGATTTTCACAATTTTTATATTTGCTCACTAGATTCACTTGACTTAGACAATGAATATGAAAAAATTTGTGAAGTGAGTCAAAAGATAATTGAGAAAAACAAATCTCTAAAATCTACCAAATCTAAATGAGAAAAAGAAATATTGGAACTAAAAGAGATGTTATCTAGACTTGAGAAAGGAAAAGAAATTGCTTCGGAATGTAAAACGTGCAAACTTCTTAAAATCGAAAATGAGGAACTCAAAGAGGAAGCCTCAAAATTAAATGAGTTTGAAAAGAGCACTCACTCTCTTAGACAATTGATAGGAGTTCAAAAGGCTTCTGACGATAAAACCGGTATAGGTTATAACTTTTTTGACGCAACACCAAACATATCCAAACAAATAAAATTTGTCAAGTCTCAGTCGGACCTGGCTACTAGAGATGGTCCCTCAAATCCACCCGACGGTCCCTCACCTTTAAAGGACCGTCCCATCGATAAAGGACTGTCCCCAATAAGGAAGACTGTGACCTTACCCAAAGTTATTACAGATTTTGGTTCAAAACAGTCAATACTAGAAAAACCAGAAACACCCATTGCTAGTATATAAGAAGTAAAACAATTCTATAGGCCAATACTCAAACCACGACTAGGTTACAACAAACCAACTATAAGATTTACACCTCCATCCTCTAGGAGAAAAAATATACCAAATAGAAAACAGGATCAAAAACAGCTAAATATAAAAATCATTATAAGAACTACTCCATCAATTGGAAAAATGATTTCCCTCCTATGGGATTCTACACACCATTTCCACATCCTAGACAAATGCAACAAATGTATAGGATGTTTGGCGCTAACAACTTTGGACCCATGAGATATTGGGGACCATATGTTTGAGTTTGTCTGTGTTATCACTAGATATGCTTGGGAATTGTCCTGGAGCCTGACGAATGGGTCAAGGATAGCGGATTTACTAATCACATGACGGGTAATCGCAAGCTATTCTCATCATACAATGCAAGTGCTGGAGGTAACGTTACATTTGGTAGTAAGCTCAAGGGCAATATCATGGGCAAAGGTACGATCACTCATAACTCTCTTACTATTACTAATGTAGAACATGTGGATAACCTAGGTTTTAATTTGCTTAGTATTACTCAAATCTGTTATAATGGTTGCAAAGTAATCCTTTCTAAAGACGATAGTAAGATAATTAAGAATGGAAAAGTTATTGCAAAAGGAATTAGAAAAGGTAACTTATACGTTATGAAAATTAGTAACAACCCTAGTGAGAACATATGCTTAGCTACAGTTAATGATAACTCTACTTTATGGCATATAAGATTAGGACACGCCAACATGCGTCTAATACAATCATCGTCTTCTAAGGATCTTGTTAGCTTTGCTATTTTGTGAATCTGGCGTCTTACACGTGAAATGGACAAGAAACGTAGCTAGCTAGACACGTAGGGACTATAGTTGTAAACGTGTAATAGTTATGTTATGTTTGCCCTATATATAACCCTCAAGTCTTCACTTGAGAGGTGTGAGTGTGTAACCCTTTTATCCTTAATAATATTATCTTTGTTCACCTCTCCCTCTCTCTACTTTCTCTCTCTAAAACTAAATATGGATTTCATCTATAATCATCAACCAAGAGCTCCCGAATCACATGAATCATCTATATTTTTGGTCCGACAATTGGCATCAGAGCTACGGTGTTGTTATATCAATGATTTGTGTGGATTCGTATCATGTTTTTTTTGCTGTTTTTACCCACTATTTTCGGACCTCGAAATATTGTTTTCTTATCTTTGGGTAACAGTTTTCTAAAACAGTTTTTTTTTTTTTTTTTTTTTTTTTTTTTTTTTTTTTTTTTTTTTGTATCCAAATGGTCTATAACAAAAAGTCTTGTGCTTTTATGTCTAACTGATGACTGTTTTTTGTGTCGATTTGGCCACATAACAGTTTTTAGTTAAATGTCTTTCTATGACTTTTTTGTTGTACCATATCGTGGGGAAAAAAATGGTCAATATATATGGTCTGTATCATGGTCGGAATCTGCTAATGACTGGTCGGAATTGTCGTCGGACTTTCTTGTAAAGAAAGTTTCGAAAACTCAATACCCTAAACTTTCAAAAAGTTAAATTATCGAAAAGTAAAATTTTCGAAAAGTTATATTTTCTAAAAGTTATATTCTCGAAAAGTTATATTCTCGAAAAATTTTTTGGGTAACAAAGTTTCGAAATTTTTCAAGATGTGAAGTTTCGCAAATCAAAGATAAGAAGAGTTTCGAGAATACAAGATGTATAGTTTCGAAAAGTTTATAAGATGAAAAAGAGAATGAGACCAATTGACCATAACCACACAAACCAAATACCTACTCATGAGACCTCATGTTATAAAAATCTTCAGTCCACAAGTCAAAGCAAGAAAAAAACAATCTAATCCTATCCTAATCCCACAACAACATCAAATCTTTCTATTCATCAAGACTCGACACTGAAAAAATCCAAATGATCTCAGTTTTTTTATATTCGTGTGTTACAAATTCAAATCAGACCTCAAAGTTCAACCACACGAATGGATATCCTCACTGATCATATTATTGAAGCGTAGCTTCATTAATATCCGAACTCATAAAGAACGAGTTCAACAAGTATGTTATAACCGTTTCTTTGGTTCGTTTAAAATCACAATAACAACATACAACCTACCTGAGACCATATTACTGATCTTGACGACTCCTATGTTCTTCGTGGGATCCTGATTCGTGCTAAATCAGAAGAAAGAGGGGTGTTTGTATCGGCTATGTATTATGAATTGAAGCAGAAAGCGAATGAAATTTTTTTGTTTATGTGAGTTTTGGTTATTGTTGATTGAAAGTGCGTTTGTGTGATACGGTTATGATCAGATTGAGAAGCGAATGAGATCGATTTGATGGAGCAGATTTGTTTGCGATAAGATGATTTTGGAGAAGAGCTTGTGGGAGTGGTAGGCGGATTTATCACTGATTGTGTTTTAGGGTTATGATAAAATGCACCTGATTAGGTTTTAAGTATCAAACCGTTTGTTAAATGTTTTGGATTGGATCGAGCCACATCATTTCTTTTGGACTGGGCCGAGCTGAAGGTTTAGCTGCAATGGGCTGAAATGATTTGTAATTATACTGGGCTAGTGTTAACTATCTGAAATTATTTAAACGTGTATGGACTGAAAGGAGTCATACTAATATTTGGAGACATTACGTTTTATAATTTTTAGTAAATTTAGTGGTATTTTGGTATTGAAATTTCACGGGGGATACTAATTTCATGGCTTTTACGGAGATTATTTGTTTATTACTTATTTGAGCTTGAAGTGACGTTTCACGGGTGCGTGCACTTAGTATCTCAAAGTCTAGGGGTTGGTTGGATGCAAGACTTTTGAAGATCCTTGTTTGAGCATTTACTGAATAGTGGTTAAGACTTGGACATATAGCTATGTGTGAGATCTATAAATGCATAAGTTGGTTCTTAATGCTCACAATAGCTATCACTTTAAGGAGTTACGTTGTAGTTCTCAGTGTCACAAAAGGTTGTGGATTGTTCAAGAGGCGGATATACAATAAAGGATGGATGGTTGGGTATATGCCACTACCTATATTGTAAGGAGTGACGTTGTTGTGCCCAATAGGTTCTTAATCACACATTAGTACAAGCGTAAGTCACAAGTCTGGGAATTTCACTTCATTTTCAAGTTTTTCATATCGGGTTGTCTCCATACGTGGTCACTTACTATTAGCCAGTGGAAGTAAAATGAGGTTTGATAAGAGGTTGATCTGAGGAGAATTGTAGAGAGAGTAGTTGTCGACATCAACTCATGGGGTATTGATTTGTATGTTGCTTCTAGTTGATATGTCTATGTACACATATTTATGATGATTCAGAAATATCGTCATCATCCTGGAGGGAGAAATGTGTACATCGGGGCTTTTACCGAAGATCTGGAAGCATTCTAAGTGAGTTGAAGATGTCGATATGATGCTCCCCAAACAAACCTGTGAAGAAGTTACAAATTATCAGTTTATAATCCATTTTCCGTTGTGCTTGACAAGATAAGAGACTGAAGACTTTTTATGCATAATTCAGAGACACTTCTTCTACAAGCATAAAGGTTATATCTAACGGGTTGTCAATTTGGGAGGGAGCATGTATATGAAAAGGGCTTACTAATTGGGAGGGAGTTATAACCCAATTAGATTAGTACGTGATTCGTCTGCAAGTAAAAAAAGATTGCTGGGGATATTTATGAAGATTAAGAGCTATGAAGTCTTCCTCAGCATTGCTGCGCTTACTTTGATTGTTTTATTTTACTTCTAGGGATCATTGTAACCATTCACGTGTGACGCCATCTTGGAGGGAGATTGTTAGCTTTGCTATTTTGTGAATCTGGCGTCTTACACGTGAAATGGACTAGAAACGTAGCTAGCTAGACACGTAGGGACTATAGTTGTAAATGTGTAATAGTTATGTTATGTTTGCCCTATATATAACCCTCAAGTCTTCACTTGAGAGGTGTGAGTGTGTAACCCTTTTATCCTTAATAATATTATCTTTGTTCACCTCTCCCTCTCTCTACTTTCTCTCTCTAAAACTAAAGATGGATTTCATCTATAATCATCAACCAAGACCTCTCGAATCACATGAATCATCTATATTTTTGGTCCGACAGATCTAGTTAGAAACCTTCCCAAACTTAGGTTCGATCAACACTTTTGTGATGCTTGCAAGGGTGGAAAACAAGCTCACTCCAGTCACAAACCTAAGAACATGATCTCAACATCTAGATGTCTAGAGCTTCTTCACGTGGATCTCTTCGGTCCTTCCGCCATGCGGAGTTATGGAGGAAATCTCTACACTCTAGTGATCGTAGACGATTACTCTAGGTACACTTGGACTAGGTTTCATAAAAACAAGAAAAAAACTTTCGATCAATTCAAAATATTTAGTAAGAAAATTCAAAATCAATTAGGATGAAACATAGTTTCCATTAGGACAGACCATGGTAGAGAATTTGACAATGAAGTTCAATTCAGAGCTTATTGTGATGCTAATGGTATTACTCACAATTTCTCGGCTCCACGAACTCCACAATCAAATGGGGTAGTTGAAAGGAAAAATAGAACCCTACAAGAAATGAGTAGAACCATGCTTAATGAGCAATCGATTCCCCAAAAGTTTTGGTGTAATGCCGTAGATACTTCCACCTATATTATTAATAGAATTTTAATTAGACAAATCATAGGAAAAACCCCTTATGAAATTTTGAAAGGTCGAAAACTTTCCCTAGATTACTTTAGAGTGTTTGGTAGAAAATGCTATATTCTAAATACCAAAGACTATCTCACCAAGTTTGACCCAAAGTCTTACGAAGGTGTATTTCTAGGTTACTCTCAAACTAGTAAAGCCTACATTGTCTTAAACAAGGAAACAATGGTCATCGAAGAATCACTCAATGCGACATTCGATGAGAGTCCCTCTCCATCTAAGACTTCACCTTTGGTAGATGATGATTTCGATGAAGAAAACGCCATAGTTAAAAACATGAAAAACCTAGACATACCTCAAGAAACCATCGAAATAGGTGAAACTTCAAATGTTAAAGAATCTAAAAGCCACCCTTTAGATAACGTCATAGGAAGCCTAAACCAAAGAACCCTCAGATCACAAGTTCAAAACAATAGCAACTTCTTTTGTTTTGTTTTAATCATTGAACCTAAAAATGTCAATGAAGCATTGAAAGATGAAAGTTGGATCATCGCAATGCAAGAAGAATTAAACCAATTTAAATCTAATGATGTTTGGATGTTAGTACCAAGACCTAAGAATATCACAATAATAGGGACTAAGTGGGTATTTAGAAACAAACTTGATGAAAATGGTATTGTATCTAGGAACAAAGCTAGATTAGTCGCACAAGGCTATAATCAACAAGAAGGAATTGATTATGACGAAACCTATGCACCCGTATCTAGACTTGAGTCCATTAGGATATTACTTGCATATGCATGTGCATTAGATTTTAAATTGTTCCAAATGGATGTGAAAAGTGCATTCCTAGAGGGTCTCATCAATGAGGAGGTATATGTTGCACAACCTCCAGGATTCATTGACTTCAAGTACCACGAGCATGTTTATAAATTAAATAAAGCTTTATATGGTTTAAAACAAGCCCCTAAGGCTTGGTATGATAGGTTGAAAGCTTTTCTTCTTAAGCATTAATACTCGATGGGAATGGTAGATAACACTCTTTTCACCAAGAAGAAAGATTCAAACATCATAACCGTCCAAATATATGTTGATGACATTATATTTGGTTCAACTTGTCAGACATGTGTGATGAATTCTCAAGAATCATGCATGACGAGTTTGAAATGAGTATGATGGGTGAGCTTAACTTCTTCCTTGGACTACAAATAAAACAATTAGATAATGGAATATTCTTTAATCAATCAAAATATATTAAGGAAATGCTTAAGAAATTCGGACTAGAAGATACCAAACCTATGAAAACCCCAATGGCTACGGACACAAAGCTCACCAAGGATGAAGAGGGTGAATCTGTAGATAGTACTAAGTATAGAGGTATGATAGGAAGTTTATTGTACCTAACGGCAAGTAGACCCGATAGCATGTTTAGTGTCTGCCTTTGTGCTCGCTTTCAAGAAGATCCCAAATCTTCCCACTTAGAAGCGGTTAAACGTATCTTCCGATACATTAAAGGCACTATGCACTTGGGATTATGGTATCCTAAGGGGACCGGCATAGAAACTATAGTTTACGCCGACTCTGATGTGATACTACTGTTAAACCCTTAGCAGGTTATTCTTGGAAAACTCAAAGGAAATGTTTATTCTGGGTACCCAAGAACATTAGTCTTTCTAAGATGCAATGATTGAGGGGAGGCATAAGCCTAAGGGGAGGCTTATTGTTGTATTATTTGTTTTTTAACCATTTTGCAGCCGTTGGATCCTCATTACTTGTGAAAGATTGTTTAAGCCCAATCTAGGATAATAGAAACAATGATTTGCACAGCGGAATAATGATTAATAACAATCAAAGTTTCACAAGGTTTTTCTAATAACAATGATCCTCTATTGATCTCTATTTCTTAATATTAAAAGTGTTTCGAGAAGTGTATATAAACCATAAGCCTATGTTCCTTTTATAAGCATAAGGAACCCTAATAGACAATAAATATAAAATCAAATCATATCACTACCTAATATGAATTTCTAAAAATACTAATAGAATTAATGACTCAATGTCATTTCAATAATTCCCTACATCACCACTTTCTTAGGGATAATGTGCAAAAGGGTAACATATCTATTGAAAAAGTGCCAACAGAGGAAAACATAGCTGGTATTGTTACTAAACCACTTAAGCGTGAACCATTCTTTTATCTTCGATTAGGATTAGGAATGATGCAACACGTATCTTCTTAGATTTCATAGTTAAAGAATGCCTTCTGATCTGAGTCTAGGATTCTCTTGCGCACAAAAATTAGAAATTGGGGAAGTAACTATTTTTATTAACAATCATCGTTGCATGATAATAAGAAAACTTGATTTTGTGCATAAAAACCCCAATTCATGTGTTCAAAATATTCTCACGAATAGGAAAAATCAATTTTTCTTGCATTGTTAATACAATTCAAAAACGTTTTTCCATGCATGCATGATGCGCTTAATTCCTCTATCAGATCATGTAACAAATATGTTATCCGACATGGAAAGATGAGCAAAAATGAAATTAGGAGACTTTGGATTATCTCTTAGGATTTTTCTTCTCTTTTAGGGTCAAGATAATCACATCTCCACATATGTTTCGTATAGGCACACACTAGAAACATTTTCTGAAATCTGGCAATCCCCCTGGTGGCGGTCCTTTATCGACCCACGGTCCCATACGTGATAAAGGACCATCCCCCTATTTGAAGGACCATCCATATATTTGTAAATCTTTAATTGCTTTATGTTCCTGCATGTTTGACTATCCTACCCTTAGGTCTTGTGGACATTCCTAATTTGCTTAAGCATCATTTGAACTAATCTAACCAAGCATGCATGCTTTACTATTCTTGCCACCTTCATCCTCTACTTAAACCACCACTTCCTCCATCCATTGCCATGGCATAACCTCTCTTCCTCACAATGTCATCCAACAAAATGTCATCCCCTAGAAAACCAAGAATATCGGTCAAACCCATACGGAGGAAGAAACAAAACCTTGGCAATTCACACAATAACCATGTCAATTCCAATCCCACATCACATAATGAGGCATCATCTTCATCATTCTCCTTCTTTGCCTCTCAACTACAAAATGGGCCACCATTTACTCATAATGAGTATATAAACCCGATTACTCAAGCTCATTCATTACCACCTTTGTTTCAACCTCAAATGACAAATGTCAACTCCCTACACTCCATCAAAACTCAAGAATTCTCAAATCTTGTTGATTTAAGCCTCATCAATATCATCCTATCCCAAAAACTTCATCCTCCAACTATGTCTCATCTCACTCTTGCCCAAGTGGATGCCCGTGGGGGTTATTGTGCTTGTTACATCAACAATCACAACCACTTTCAAAAGATGAAGAATGATCTTGACTAAATCATTTCCATCCTCTTCTCATCCAGGTTTGTAACACCCCCTAAAATCGATTAACGACAGTGGAAGACTTAACGGGGTATTACGTAGTGGATCTTTGTCACAATCATAGTAAACGTTTTGAAAACATTTTATCATTCATTTAAAATATCTGAGTACAGAAATAGTTTTAGAAAGACAAGTCATATCTTCGCAGATAAGTTTTATTTAGTTGAATGATAAAGAAAACATTTATTTTAGAAAACCCGTGCCCAGGTTGATGCCCTTCTCCGTGCCTTAATAATCCATGCCTTAATTACCTGAGATAACATGCTAAAAGTCAACAAAAGTTGAGTGATGTCCATAGGTTTAAGTTTAAAGTTTGAACACAAGTAGGGGTGTTAATTGCATCGATAAACAATTAACAAGTTTAAAAATCAAGTTTGTTATTGCATTAAGCTCATGACACGCAACGATTATAGATGCATCAATGTGTGATGTAAACTAATATAATAGGGGTGCCCTCAGGATAGGTATTTGCTAGTAACCTATGAGTTGTTAAATATTGTGCGCCTAGTCGCTCATCCTAGCTAAACTAAACGGGGATTGTCAGTCCCAAATAGATCTATTCCCCGATATTCACGTTCACTCGCAAGTGATTAAGGTTCATGATCGAGGGGCTTTTGGCAATAGCTACTTAAGCAATAAAAACATCAGGCATAGCATACTAAAAAGCTTGTGTTCGGGTTTGAAGCATGTATCTCCCCACAAAAGAGTTTAAAAGTTTAAAGAGTGGGCTTTGAACACACACCTGGATAGCTCGGTAGTACTAGTATCGTTATTCAAACGATAGGTGGAAACGGCTTCAACACACAACTTAAGTAAAATATATGGCAAGTTTTCAGTGTTTGATAGTCTAAGTTCAGTTTATCGTGAAAGTTGTTTGTTATAGTGTATTGTTTTGTTAGTTGACTCGTAGCAATTTAAACGTGCGTGTTTAAATGCCTGAAGTTCAAGAACAAAATTTATATTTAGAAATATAACTCGTGAGCATGTTCTTGTTGACGTAGTGTAGAGATTTTACGAAAGAGAACGAGATCGGTGATTCAACGGTAGATGGGTGTTGAGGAGTGAAATAGGTTTGAGAGAATGTGTTAATTGTTAAAAAGTTTTATATTTATTATTTCCGTTATTACGTTATATATATACTATATATATTTATTTTTAACGAAAAGTGCTTGATCGAATCGGTTCTATTTAAAATACTCATATATATAAAATGTAAATTATAATATTTATATTTTATTAAAAACCTTCAAGTTTTGAAAAATTTAAACTTAACCCCCTAACGGCATAACTTTACACTGTTAGTCCAAAATGTTATTTAATTTCATTTTTAATCGAAAACTATTTTATATTTACATTTTATACCCAAAACATTCTAGATTTACAGTTTTCATCACAAGATGTCAAAATGACAGTTTTTACCTTAAGTTTCCATTTTGACAGTTTTAGTCCCTCGACTACAAAACTTTTGCAAATTTAGTCCAAAACTCACCAACATCAAAGATTAACATTTTTATTTTATAAATAAGTTTTAAACAACTTATTTAAGTTTAAAAAATAGCTTATTTCCCAAAAAGAGCTTATTTCGAGTTGTTGGGCCTTTAACGAGCTTAACTTAAGGCCCGTTAAGGTTTTTCAATCCAATGGATTAGGAAAACATTTGGGCTTTGTATTGGGCTCATTTTTGGACTCTAAAAACTTTGAAAAAGTGCTTATAGACCCAGCTTATCTCATAAGCTTATTTTCGGCTTACTGGGCTTAATGGCCCAAACGTAGGTTTTAAGTTCTTATAAAACGCGACTAGCTATGGGGTTAAGCGAGGGACAAAATAGGTTTGTGAGAGTGGGTTATTTAGGTAATTCATTAGTTTAACATGTGAACTAATAGTTTAAGCCTTAAAAATACTAGGTCGTATGTATAGTTTAGGAAATACAAGACTCAAGTGATTCGACATAAATCAAGCCAAAACAGTTTTTATCCAAAATATATTTTAAGTGTTTTGAGGTTTATACATATAGGTGATTGGGGCTAAACCGTCAGATATAATTGACCAAGGTCAACTAGTCAAAAACAGCTTATCCCAATGCTCCGTGGATAGTATAGTGTGTCCCCGGGTCGTTAAAGTCCCAGCGAGATTGAAATGGTGTAATTTGAAATCGTTTATGAGTGAGTGGCACTGAGGACAGTAGCCCAGATGATGTGGAATTGATTTTGCTACAGTTATTTTGGTATTTGTACACAGATATAATATTCACAAAAATCAGATATACAGGTATATGCACAAATTCACAATTAAGATCACGTAACAGACTGGAAAGTGGGATTTGGTAAATTACAAACTACAGCGGATGCTTTTGAAACTTTTTGAAACTTAAAATTAAAAGAAAATTGAAAATGAAAATGAAAATTTAAAAATGATTATTTAACTATTTAAATATTATTTAATTAATTAAACTAATTAAAATCTAATTTAAATTAACTTAAAAATGACAAATGTTACAAATTAACCTAAAAACTTGCAAAAATAATTTCTAAACTTAAATTAGAACTTGAAGAAAGTATAAAAAATAAAAATAAATATTTTTGTCTTTTTATGGATTTTTTATTAATTAAAAACTATTTACCTTATTTCAAATAATTTAAATTACTATTAATACTAAATTAACTTAGAAAATTATGGGAAAATTTATAAAATTATTTAACCATCACAGAAATCCTACAAAATTATAAAAACTTCTAAAAATTATGTTTAAGGCTAATCCACTAATTAATTACCTTTTAATTAACTTAAATCTATTTTAAATAATTAAAATAAGAAAAATGGAAAATTAACAGTAGAAACAAAAACTTTATTTTCTAAAAGTCTATTATATTATTTTAGAGCTAGGAAAAATATAAAAACTAGGTTTTGCTTTATAAAAACTAAATATGCTATTTAATACTTAATATTAATTAATAATTAAGAAAACTAATATTAAATCTAATAAATACTAAATGACAAAATACAAATCTAGAAAAATTACTGAAATTACTTTACTATATAAGATAATTGATAAAAATATAAAAAAAAGCTAAGTGCTTAACAAAAATCTAAAAATGAAAATTTAAATTAAAATTACATTAAATAGAAACTATCACTTATTTTTAAATTAACTTTTTTCGATTTTTCTTTTGGAAACTTGTTTTATACCTAAAAATGAAAAACTTTTGTAAAAACAAACTTTTTATAACTTAAAAATAAGCTGTTGAGAGCTTAAAAGCCTTGACAGTTGACCACAGTTGACCAAACAAGGAAATGAGTTAAAATTGGCCTAAGTGGGACCCACAAGGGTAAAATCTGGTTCAAAAGAGTTTAGTGAACACGTTTGAGTAGGAATAAGCACTTGGGATCCACAAAATAAGTCAATAAGCTAAAAATAAGCACACCACTTCTTGTTTGGAAACTGAAAAAGGGGACAAACTTGTGTGGCCAATTCAGGTGGGGTCCACAAGGCCTAGGGTCAAACTATTGGTCAAAATCAAGAGCCTACCAGGGGGGGGTTGGGAGAACCCAAAACCTAGGTGTGGGACCCACTGAAGTGGTCACAAACCACCACCAAAGAGGGTGGTGTGGTGGACTGTCTGCTGATGCAGGGCAAGCTTATTCCCTGCAGCCCTCTTTGAGGGTTTGTGGGACCCACAACAAAAATGGTAAAAATGAAAGGAAGGTTGATTCTTAAAGCTAAGGTGGTAGATTACAAGTCCTAAAAAGCTTAACTCCTAAAACCTAGTACAAAAATCCACAAAATTCCTACAAGATTTGTAAAAACTGAGAGGGTGCAAATTTGACTTATTGCTAAAAACTTGATAAGTTGACTTAAGGGAACTTCTGATGAACCATATAAGCTAGAATAGTTGTATTAAGCTAGAGCAAACCTAAATTAAGCTAAAACTACCTACGATAAACTGAAATGATGATTTGTGGGATTCAAATTCCTCACAGTCAACTGTGAGGGGGTTTGATTGTGATTTTGACTTTTTCATGCACAAGTGACAAATTTTATGATTTAAATGAGCTACTATATCCTAATGGGAGGTGTCTTAACCATTTGTAACAACACAAACCATCAAGAACATAGAACATAGGCCTGAGCCAAACACCCCTATATACTAACTATTTTTGTGAATTCAAAGGGGTTCACAGATTTGACCCATACCACTGATGCACAAGGCTAAGAAATGATGAAATGAATCCCAAGAATTACAAAAACACAAGCATAAACAGACACTACTCAAATACCAATAACTTGTACTTTGGCAGTCAAAATGGAACTATGAGCACAAACAGAAACTAATGAACAAGAATCATACATTAAGCAATATAATGACTAAGCAACCTCACATAAACATGAAAACACATGGATGAGCATCTAATAAGTATATGAACAGTAAATAGCAAAAAATACACAGAAAAGTTTACAAATTGTTCCAGTGAGATTCAAACCAAGAACCAAGGACAAAGAAATCCTAATACTTCCCTTGAAGTTCTAGACCAGAATCCATCCAGTATCCACCATATCCAAGCTTCAATCATCAGTTACATTGATTTTGTAATTTTTCACCTATTTATTTAGTATTTTTATTTTTTACTTTTGAACTAAAACTGGTTTAGAAGCTTTGTAAGCTTATAAAAGTTTATTAGGAACTTGAATTGAGCTTAAGTGAACATACATCAACAACATTTAACCATTACTAGTGAAATTGAGATTTTGATAAACAAAAAATTGCATAATCTGAAAATAGCTTGCAAACTGATGTTAAAGGTTTAAAATGATTCAAAATACATTTAATTAACTGAAGACAACTTAATTTAACTGAAATTACAACTTTAAAATAAAATTACACTACATTTGACATTATTCTACACTACCTAAAACTAATACTTGCTCTCTTCTGCTCCTTCTTCTCTTTATAGCATCCCATTGAGTCTTGTGGGTCCCACTGGTCATATCCCACCAATAATAGCATCAATTGGATGTCTCTTGTCCTCACACTCAATTTGGCGGGAAAATACCCATCTTTCAATTTGTTCTGTTATAAGCCCTAGGGGGTGGGATGTGATTGGTGTTGGGAAGTGTGAGGGGAGAGGATAAGGGTGTGGAAGTGGTCAAGTGGTGCAAGAGGGGGGGGGGGAAATACCAGGGTGGTTTGGTTCAGTGGTGAGGGTGGTTTTGGAGGGGAAAAGGAAATGGTATTGGATGTTTGACCAGGGAGGTGGGGTTTGACCCGTTTTAAATATTTAAGGGGTGGGCTGGATTGCTTTAGGCTTGGGAGTGGGCTGGACAAAAGGGTGGGTAATGGTTGTGTTTTATTTTTGGTAAATAATACTTAAGGGTCCGGTTGGTTTAGTGATATAACAAGGACCAAATTTGTAAATTTGTGAAAGTTGTAAGGTTAGTTTTGGCATTATTTCAAAATGTTTCATGGGGTGTAATATGCCAATGGTGAATAGTGTGAGGTTATGTTTTGAATTTTTCACTTTATAAAACCCCAGGGACTAAATCTGCCAAATCACAAAACTTCAGGGACCTGACTTGTAATTTCACCAAACTTGCAATCAAGGACCAAACCTGCCATAAGAGATTAGTATAAGGACAAAATTTGTTTTTCTCAAAGTTTTAATATCCCAGGGACCATTTTTGACAATTTTCCAAACTTCAGGGACTAAACTTGACATTTTGTGAAACTTTGCACCAAAGGACTAGTTTTGTAACTTTATGATTTAAAAGGACCTTTGGTGACTTTTTCAAGTTTTTAAAACAACCAGGGACTAGATTTGACAATTTTTGAAAGTTGAGGGACTGAAACTGCCAATTATGCAAACTTTGTACGTTTTTCATCTGTTTTTGATTATTTTGCATTTGAAACATATAAAACACATTCCTGGGATATTTTCACTATTTTGATGCAATATTGAGTATTTTTAGATGTTTTGGCAGCTCAGAAAAGGTAAAAATGATGAGTATTTGCACACTCATCAATCCCCCACACTAAAACATTGCTAGTCCCTAGCAATCTTTTGAGAAAAACTTGATGGATTTGAAAATCTCTTTACCAAAAGCCATCACTTCTGGAGTAGCCAGGTGTAAGAACTGTGGCACACCTGATAACCGTGTGATTTTGAGCAATTCACCAGCTGTCAACGGATTTGATTAGTCTTTACCAAAAGCCGTTTGCTTCTGGACTAGCCAGCATCTTGATGGACTAAGTCAACATCTTGGTGTGCTGATTACCAATTATGGATTTTCCACAGCCTTTACCACAAGCCATAATCTTGTGGGCTAGCCAACTCATTCGCTTTATGGGATATGGGGAGTTGTGGAACCATACAATTTTTGGCAAATTGCAAGCCATCAACGTGTTTGAGATGTCTTTACCAAGAGCCGTTTGCTCCTAGACTAGCCAATCCATTTGTCATTTAGACTTTGGCGGACTGATTACCACAAAAAATTTTGAACTTTAGTGAAAATTTTTTGAAAAATTTTGGTCAAAAACGGGGGTACTAGATAGTAAAATGTGATAAAATTCGCTAGAATAGCGAAATACCCCCCCCCCCCCCCCCCCCCCCCCGCACACTTAGCATGAATATTGTCCTCAATATTCAAAGTCCCGGCTATTATGCCGACTCTTTGAACATAAAAGGGCAACATTACAAGCTAAGCGTGGAAAACACCATTTTGTTTTCACTTTTGTAATCATAGCATGGGGGACTACCCCACACTTAGGGTGAAAACCCTATAAGCATGCTACTGTTTTTGTTTACCGAGTCGCTAGCTTGACTCGACCCCAAATTCATTTGTCCTTGGGGAAGCATGATGTGGAAGAAATAATCTCCATCGGACTTTCATTCAAGATGTTTGGATAAACATTTGAAGCACGTGAAAGTTCCACACCGATGAGATAAGTATCCGGCTCAAGATAATGATACATAAAAATGCCGGGGTCAAAGATGGTATCTTCATTCCCGAAGGAGTGAAGAATAGGAGAAGTCACCCTGTAGGTGAAGAAAAGGAAGAAAACCATGATGAAAATCATGATTTGATCTTCTTCCTCGAGAGCAGGCTCATTAGCCTGATTTTGGATTTCAAAGGTTAAGCTCGAAAACATCCCGGGAGGGTGGGTGGGAATTTGCAAATTCTCATGATTGAGTGCATCTCCCCCCGGGTCATCATACTCCGGAGGAGTAATGATATGAGTGAGTTCACAGGAGAACTCCTCAAATGTGAATGAATCATATTCTGAATTGATGTGCGTGAGTTCATAGGAGAACTCATCGAAGGTAAATGATTCATAATCGGGGAGAGAGTTATGAGAATGAGAAGTGGTATTGCCACTAATCTTCTCTCCCGTAGGATCAATAGTAAAGGCTTCAAACTCCGGAATAGGATCATCGGAGAAAATGTCACTATCCATAATCGGGATAGGAGATGAAATAGGTTTCATTTTGAAAGCCTCGATTTTAGAAATGAGGAGATTGACTTTCAATAATGTTGCACGAAGTGCTTCATCTTTGATTTCATTGTCAATCTCATCATTCTCTTCTTCTAAGCTAACTAGCTGAGAAGGTAATTCTTCCACATAACTGATGTCTCCACATGATAACGAATCGTCATCATTAGAATCGGAGAACATCTCAACATCATCATTCGGGAAGACAAGGGGGAGGAGGGATATCACACATAGGATCAAAAGTTCCCTGTGACTCTCCTGGGATTGGGACAAGGTTCTCAGCACTAGACTTTATGAATTCGTCCGATTCCTTTTTAGGAACACTACTAAGATGCTCATCCCCCATGATCAGAGAGTGAGTGTGAACTTCGGGTGTGATAACAGCAGACTGAGGGAGTTGAGAAGGACTAGCAGTCATGGTTTCTACAAGTTCCATGATTTCTACTACTAGTGATTCAATCATATTCTTTTCTCCCTGTATTTCTACTGAAGCGGTTTCAACTGAAGTTGAATCAAAAGGTTTCTCAGATACCTTTGGGATTGGAACAAGGTCATCAAATTCCTCAAGAGGATTGATTTTGACTTCCTTGTTCCCCATTGGCAAGATATCTGAAGTTTCCTTAGGGTTTACCTCTTCAAATGGCTCATCCTCATCACTTTCATCCTCAAGATAAAATGAGTTAACAGGAGGCTTTTGTTTTCTAAGAATCAAATCCTGAAGACAGTTTATACTATCTTGAATGGTCTTGTTGACTTGATTTTGATTCATAATCATTTTAGTAATCAATTCAGCTCTAGCTAACTCGTCCTGAGGCGGTGGTTGAGGGTTTGTGTATTGTGAGGGCTGGTTAAAACCAAATTCATGATTGTTACAAGGAACCTGTTCATAGACAAACTGATTCCTAATTTGACAATCAGAGCTGTAGTGAGGGCCTCCACAATACTCACAACAGTAAAACTGCTGAGTCTGGCTTGGTGTATTTTGATACGAAGCATTGTTAAGATTTTGATAATATGATTCTTGCTCGTATGAATGTGATGGGTAGTTGGAAAAATTTGAGGAGTTGTTGAATGAGTTCTGGTTAGGATCATAAGCAAATGAATTACTCGAACCACAAAACAAACAACTCCCGTCTCGAATATCGTTACCACATTGTACACATGTACACCAACAACATGGAAAACCAAAAAGTGGCTCACCACAACCAACACAAGGGATAAAATCCGGAGGTGGGACAAGTGGTGTGCTCTGAGAGCTAGGAATTTCCACCACTTCCGTTATGGTCTCGGGTTTTTTAATGTGAAGATTAGGCAAGTCGTTATTTTCAGTCATAGCTCTAAGCTCTTGGTTTTTTCTTATAACCGTATATCGTGAAAGATTAGGAGCAATTGTGAGCTTAGATTTTTGAACAACCGTAGGTTGGACGTATTTAGCACTTTCATAGTCAGAGGAAAGTACAGGGTCCTTTGTCACCCCGGTTTCTCGTTCCATTTCCCTCATCGGAGAGGGAATAGGAATCGATGGTCCATCATAATCAACACAACATCTCGATATTTTTTACAAGGCCTGAAGTTTTTCAATGTTGATCTCAAAGGCCTTATGTTCAAAGAAATCGTCATCGAGAGATGCCATTAATTACAGGATAAGTGAAAGAAGTTAGAATCAAAAGGAGAGAGGGTAAAGGGATGAAGAATAAAAAATGTGAGAGGGTAAAGGTGAATATTTTTTTTATTTTCAAGAAACATGTTTAGTGCACATGCACTAAAAACAATTCTTCAAAACAAAATCGAGGCAAAACCACAGGGAACTTAAACCAATAATCACAAGTGAATGGCTTCTTTGAAAAAGGTACACCACTCACAGGGATACAAAAGCAAGTTTTAATCTTAAGTTTGGGAACTTATTATGTCCACACCCCCAGTTGGTAGGTGTTCAGCCTTGGTTTGCGGTGGTAAGATTTTATGTATTTATTAATTTGAAAAACTGCTTTAGGCTTATGGGTGTGTGTGCAGAAAACTTGGGAAATATTTTTGGAACTGATTCATTAACCGAAATCGTTCTTTTAAGATTACTCGCAGGCTGGCGGGAGGAAGTAAATAGGTTTCCTCTTCAGTTCGCAATTTAATGTCCGAACTTACCTTAAACCAACTGTTTCAGGTTGTAATCTTAAAGAAAACGAAGTAATTTAACTTCACAGTTTGTTTTGTTGTTTTTGATTTTTTTGGTGTTTTTAACACTTTATGTAAAGTGTTAATGAACTTTTTTGATATGATTATATTTTTACAGAAACTTTTTACAAATTTGTGTGAAATTTGTACAGGGAGGGTTTTGAAAACCACTAAACTTAAAAAGATTTTTTAAAACACGCAACAACCTCCCCGGCAGCGGCGCCAAATTTTTATTGGGGCTAAACCGTCAGATATAATTGACCAAGGTCAACTAGTCAAAAATAGCTTATCCCAATGCTCCGTGGATAGTATAGTGTGTCCCTGGGTCGTTAAAGTCCCAGCGAGATTGAAATGGTGTAATTTGAAATCGTTTATGAGTGAGTGGCACTGAGGACAGTAGCCCAGATGATGTGGAATTGATTTTCCTACTGATATTTTGGTATTTGTACACAGATATAATATTCACAAAAATCAGATATACAGGTATATGCACAAATTCACAATTAAGATCACGTAACAGACTGGAAAGTGGGATTTGGTAAATTACAAACTACAGGCGATGCTTTTGAAACTTTTTGAAACTTAAAATTAAAAGAAAATTGAAAATGAAAATGAAAATTTAAAAATGATTATTTTACTATTTAAATATTATTTAATTAATTAAACTAATTAAAATCTAATTTAAATCTAATTTAAATTAACTTAAAAATGACAAATGTTACAAATTAACCTAAATACTTGCAAAAATAATTTCTAAACTTAAATTAGAACTTGAAGAAAGTACAAAAAATAAAAATAAATATTTTTGTCTTTTTATGGATTTTTTATTAATTAAAAACTATTTAACTTATTTAAACTAATTAAACTAATTTAAATTAGTATTAATACTAAATTAACTTAGAAAATTATGGGAAAATTTATAAAATTATTTAAGCATCACAGAAATCCTAAAAAATTATAAAAACTTCTAAAAATTATGTTTAAGGCTAATCCACTAATTAATTACCTTTTAATTAACTTAAATCTATTTTAAATAATTAAAATAAGAAAAATGGAAAATGAACAGTAGAAACTAAAAATTTATTTTCTAAAATTCTATTATATTATATTAGAGCTAGGAAAAATATAAAAACTAGGTTTTGCTTTATAAAAACTAAATATGCTATTTAATACTTAATATTAATTAATAATTAAGAAAACTAATATTAAATCTAATAAATACTAAATGACAAAATAAAAATCTAGAAAAATTACTGAAATTACTTTACTATATAAGGTAATTAATAAAAATATAAAAAAAGCTAAGTGCTTAACAAAAATCTGAAAATGAAAATTTAAATTAAAATTACTTTAAAATGAAACTATCACTTATTTTTAAATTGACTTTTTTGGATTTTTCTTTTGGAAACTTGTTTTATACCTAAAAAAGAAAAACTTTTGTAAAAACAAACTTTTTATAACTTAAAAATAAGCTGTTGAGAGCTTAAAAGCCTTGACAGTTGACCACAGTTGACCAAACAAGGAAATGAGTTAAAATTGGCCTAAGTGGGACCCACAAGGGTAAAATCTGGTTCAAAAGAGTTTAGTGAACACGTTTGAGTAGGAATAAGCACTTGGGATCCACAAAATAAGTCAATAAGCTAAAAATAAGCACACCACTTCTTGTTTGGAAACTGAAAAAGGGGACAAACTTGTGTGGCCAATTCAGGTGGGGTCCACAAGACCTAGGGTCAAACTATTGGTCAAAATCAAGAGCCTACCAGGGGGGGGGGGGTTGGGCGAACCCAAAACCTAGGTGTGGGACCCACTGAGGTGGTCACAAACCACCACCAAAGTGGGTGGTGTGGTGGACTGTCTGATGATGCAGGGCAAGCTTATTCCCTGCAGCCCTCTTTGATGGTTTGTGGGGCCCACAAAAAAAATGGTAAAATTGAAAGGAAGGTTGATTTCTAAAGCTAAGGTGGTAGATTACAAGTCCTAAAAAGCTTAACTCCTAAAACCTAGTACAAAAATCCACAAAAATCCTACAAGATTTGTAAAAACTGAGAGGGTGCAAATTTGACTTATTGCTAAAAACTTGATAAGTTGACTTAAGGGAACTTCTGATGAACCATATAAGCTAGAATAGTTGTATTAAGCTAGAGCAAACCTAAATTAAGCTAAAACTACCTATGATAAACTGAAATGATGATTTGTGGGATTCAAATTCCTCACAGTCAACTGTGAGGGGGTTTAGATTGTGATTTTGACTTTTTCATGCACAAGTGACAAATTTTATGATTTAAATGAGCTACTATATCCTAATGGGAGGTGTCTTAACCATTTGTAACAGCACAAACCATCAAGAACACAGAACATAGGCCTGAGCCAAACACCCCTATATACTAACTGTTTTTGTGAATTCAAAGGGGTTCACAGATTTGACCCATACCACTGATGCACAAGGCTAAGAAATGATGAAATGAATCCCAAGAATTACAAAAACACAAGCATAAACAGACACTACTCAAATACCAATAACTTGTACTTTGGCAGTCAAAATGGAACTATGAGCACAAACAGAAACTAATGAACAAGAATCGTACATTAAGCAATATAATGACTAAGCAACCTCACATAAACATGAAAACACATGGATGAGCATCTAATAAGTATATGAACAATAAATAGCAAAAAATACACAGAAAAGCTTACAAATTGTTCCAGTGAGATTCAAACCAAGAACCAAGGACAAAGCAATCCTAATACTTCCCTTGAAGTTCTAGACCAGAATCCATCCAGTATCCACCATATCCAAGCTTCAATCATCAGTTACATTGATTTTTTAATTTTTCACCTATTTATTTAGTATTTTTGATTATTTTTTATTTTTGAACTAAAACTGGTTTAGAAGCTTTGTAAGCTTATAAAAGCTTATTAGGAACTTGAATTGAGCTTAAGTGAACATACATCAACAACATTTAACTATTACTAGTGAAATTGAGATTTTGATAAACAAAAAATTGCATAATCTGAAAATAGCTTGCAAACTGAAGTTAAAGGTTTAAAATGATTCAAAATACATTTAATTAACTGAAGACAACTTAATTTAACTGAAATTTCAACTTTAAAATAAAATTACACTACATTCGACATTATTCTACACTACCTAAAACTAATACTTACTCTCTTCTGCTCCTTCTTCTCTTTATAGCATCCCATTGACTTGTGGGTCCCACTGGTCATATCCCACCAATAATAGCATCAATTGGATGTCTCTTGTCCTCACACTCAATTTGGCGGGAAAATACCCATCTTTCAATTTGTTCTGTTTTAAGCCCTATGGGGGGTGGGATGTGATTGGTGTTGGGAAGTGTGAGGGGAGAGGATAAGGGTGTGGAAGTGGTCAAGTGGTGCAAAAGGGGGGGGGGGAATACCAGGGTGGTTTGGTTCAGTGGTGAGGGTGGTTTTGGAGGGGAAAAGGAAGTGGTATTGGATGTTTGACCAGGGAGGTGGGGTTTGACCCGTTTTAAATATTTAAGGGGTGGGCTGGATTGCTTTGGGCTTGGGAGTGGGCTGGACAAAAGGGTGGGTAATGGTTGTGTTTTATTTTTGGTAAATAATACTTAAGGGTCCGGTTGGTTTAGTGATATAACAAGGACCAAATTTGTAAATTTGTGAAAGTTGTAAGGTGAGTTTTGGCATTATTTCAAAATGTTTCATGGGGTGTAATATGCCAATGGTGAATAGTGTGAGGTTATGTTTTGAATTTTTCACTTTTTAAAACCTCAGGGACTAAATCTGCCAAATCACAAAACTTCAGGGACTTGACTTGTAATTTCACCAAACTTGCAATCAAGGACCAAACCTGCCATAAGAGATTAGTATAAGGACAAAATTTGTTTTTCTCAAAGTTTTAATATCCCAGGGACCATTTTTGACAATTTTCCAAACTTCAGGGACTAAACTTGACATTTTGTGAAACTTTGCACCAAAGGACTAATTTTGCAACTTTATGATTTAAAATGACCTTTGGTGACTTTTTCAAGTTTTTAGAACAACCAGGGACTAGATTTGACAATTTTTGAAAGTTGAGGGACTGAAATTGCCAATTATGCAAACTTTGTACGTTTTTCATCTGTTTTTGATTATTTTGCATTTGAAACATATAAAACACATTCCTGGGATATTTTCACTATTTTGATGCAATATTGAGTGTTTTTAGATGTTTTGGCAGCTCAGAAAAGGTAAAAATAATGAGTATTTGCACACTCATCAATAGGTCAAGGAGACTTAGTAACATGTTATGTATCGTACTTATAAGTTGTAGAATACTAACTATGTTGGAAACATGATTGCACTAGTGATTTATGTGGCGTTGGAGAAATAAGGAGGAGAGTGAGAGAGGAACCTTGAGAGAAAATGAGATTAGATTGAGATCAAGTGAAGGTCCAGCCCTCTCCACATGTGGAGAGGGGTATTTATACTTACAATAAAATGCCCACTCCCGGGCTGTGGATCAGGCATACAGTGGGTGAAGACCCGTCCTTCTTCCACGGTGTTACTTAAACTAATACTAATTAACTAATAAACAAACTAACTACGAGCTAACTTAATGATATTACAATCATTAGGTGACCGAGACTTTTACAGGAATATTTGTATTCCTAACAATCTCCCCCTAAGCGAGGTCACCTTTGAAATTAAGATCTTTGGTCTTTAAGCATTCTTTAGTCATTGTAGCTCGTAGGATCTGATTCTTCACTTTTCTACACACTTTGTACTTCAAGCAAGTGAACTTGTGATTTGAATTCCTTTGTGATGTGTGATCTTTTGAGCTTCTTTGAGATCATCAGCCAAAGTAAATCTCTAAGCTCATCCATAGTTGTATTGCCTTCATGTGATGCAGTGACTAAGGACCATCATGCTCACACCCTTCTGTATCTGGAGACGTTGCATTGGAGTTTGTGGATCAGGAGACTTTCTCATCAGAGTTGCGGAAACGTTGTTAGTAGTCTCTCAACATTTGTTGTAGCAAGTCTCTCATCTTCATTGATAGTGTGGAGAATGTGTGAGCATGAGGTATGGATTGACCCGATTCAGCTGGAAACTGCAGCCATCAACTCCATCTTTATATGTGTCCCTGAAATAAAACAGTTAGCAATAAAGATAGAGAACGAATATGGCTTTGTCACTCATTCTGAGAGGATAGGCTACCCTCCGGTTTTGTGAAAACCGACCTGTGATCAGGTAGAGTCTCTTTAAAGAGGACTCTCCTTGACAGGAATTTCCAGCTTGTAGTAATGAAATTTCCAAAGAATCCACTTTGGAATCTTCACACTTAGCATGTTCTCATACCGGAACGTCTCAAAGCAGACAGCACGATAGAGTGAATCGGTGAATGAATATTTACGGATTGATGAGAAATAGATTTATAGAAATCACTTGTGTGTCATATGATAAACATTTTTGAGACACGAAGAGAGTTTTGTACTTTGAATCACATTTCCATCAAAAATACTTTTGTTTGAAAGATATTGTACACAATCAATGTGCTCGAAAGATTAGTTGGTGAGCACATTGAGAGGTTTTAGCAAAACTATCCGTCAATCCATATCCTGGAACAAGTTTGATTCAATTTTGAATCGCACCATCGTTGCTTTCTAGTTGTCACTTGATCATTGATCCAAGATGGATCTCACATGTCACCTACCAAGAGCTTGAGTGATGTTCGCTCTAGAAGGATTTCCATCTTCATTGTGAATATTTTCATATCACTCGGATGTTCTGGCAATACCACAAGGATAATGCGTAGGACTCTACATATATTATCTTATTTTCCACATTGTGTGAAACAATAAGCATATTTGGAATGTGTCCTATCGAGATTTATGGATGATCTCATGGCTCTAGACTCAATAATGCGTTTTGATCCGCTCCTGGAGACTGGGGAGGTGTCTCCTGTTTTAGGTATCAATATAGCTCGCAATGAGCGGTCGATACATTGCACAGGGTTCCCCGTGAGAATGAAACAAGCTCTTTTAAGAGAACTTGAGTGGTTGGGAAGTTTGGTGCAGTACGTCACTGGGTCCATGACGTCTTGTCTTCAATACCGGTGTTACTTTAGTAACCGCCAGTAGATTATGAATTGAACCCGGTTTCTGCCCTAAGGTTAAAGATATGGAGGGCTATTTCTTTTCACCCTTTCTCATTTCATTTCTTTTTCATTCTTCACCCCCTTCAGTGCTTACCGAGACTTCACCACTAGAACCTTGTTGGGTTTGTTCCAGTCCTAGCTCTATCTCAGTCCGCACTCTTCCCTTTCTCACTTTACTCCTTTTTTCAATCATTCCTAAGGACTTCTAATCTATCTAGAGGATTGTCCCTGGGAAGATCCTTCCGGTTCTGGTGGATCATGGGAACTCATACCTAACCTTAACCAACCTTATAACTCCGTGCATAAAGATAAATGGTCGGTCTTAGGTATTACTTCCACAAACGCCTTTCGCTCCCCCTCAATATGTTCATCGATATTTGAAAGTGTTTAGCACATATGTGGGAGCCTTTTATTGAGTACACAAGATCACTTTTGATTATCAGATTTCATATTTAAATCACATTCTCTCCACCGATCAAAAAATTTCAAATCTTCTGAGATTTTTGATCTCAATTGATTTAAATACTTTAGAAAATGTTTTTGGGAGAGAAATGCGGTCAATTTTAATTTTTTTCTGATAAAAGGAACTTTTTCTAGCTCCCCCTCAATCTGTGAGGGAGGTTGTTATGTGTCAGATTTGAAGAGTTTACAAAAGATTTGAAGTTTTAACGAAAACTCTTTGAAAATGTACTCACTCTGACACATAACCATCACAAATCGTTTTGTACAAAGTGTGGGGAGTTTTGATGATACATAAAATTTTGGGAAATCACTCTCCCCCTCAATCAATGACGGATGTTTAACACATAAATAAGTTATGTCATTGATTGAGTGAAAAATTTTATCAAAGTTTGATTTCAAATTGATTTTCAATTAAAATCTCATGGTACCACCAAGTTTTGCACAAATACTTTCCTGAAAAATCATAGAAGGGAAAGTATTTGGCGATAAAACGAAGACTTCTCTTCTTTATCAAGAAATAATGCACTGAAACGTACATTAGATCGAGGATGCAAGAATATAAAGTAATTCACGCTCGGATGAACGGCACCCTTTGCTAGGAACAACCGTCTTTTTGGCGATGTGTTTTCCTCATTTTTGAAAACCGGGTTGCTATCTGAAGCAATAGCCAACCATAATTTTGAAGTCCGGGTTGCAGCCTGAAATGTCTACAAGCCATAATTTTTAAGTCCGGGTTGTAGCCTGAAATGACTACAAGCCATGATTTTAGAAGAATATTTTGAGATACGACATGTTTTAAAAAAAAAAACTTTATTTGAAACCGAAAAACTCTTGCTCAAGCATATGTGTGATTCCGTGTCATTGTTGAATGACATTTTTAGAAACGTAGATAATATTGATTACACAAGAGACATGTCGTGAGAAGAGTGTTTTTGTATTTTTGTAGTTTTTCAAATTTTTATGGGTTTTTTGTAATTTTATATTTTTCTATTTTCTTTTTGTGTAAAGAGTATATACAAAGGATATGTGAAGCAACCCCTTTACTCCTCCTGATCTTCCTGAAGACTGATGAGATTCTGAGGCGTGAGACTCTTCATACCAAGGCGTGGGAGAATGAAGTGAAATCGGTCCCTAGAAAGTGCTTTGGTGAAGATATCAGCTAGCTGGAACTCAGTCCTCAAGAAGTAAAGTTCCACAATTCCTTTCTCAACTTGCTCCCTGATGAAGTGATGTCGAATGTCAATGTGCTTAGTCCTTGAATGCTGGACATTGTTGCAGCAGAGTGCAATTGCACTTTTGTTGTCACAGTACATGGGAATCTTGTTGCATATGAAGCCATAGTCTGAAAGTTGAGATCGCATCCATAAGATCTGAGCACAGCAAGATGACATGGCAATGTATTCAACTTCTGTGGAGGAGATAGATGTACTCATTTGTTTCTTTGACGACCAACTGACTAGCTTATTGCCCAAAAACTGTGCACCCCCAGATGTACTACGACGAGTGTCTTGACATCCCGCATGATCAGCATCAGAATATGTTGTGAGAGCCATAGAAGTTTCCTTAGGGTACCAAAGGCCCATGTGGATTGTTCCTTTAAGGTATCGAAAGACTCTCTTGACAGCTTCCAGATGTTTCTTGGTGGGTTTGGATTGATACCGAGCACACATGCAAACTGCAAATAGAAGGTCTGGTCTGCTAGCGATAAGATACATTAAGGAGCCAATCATGCTTCGATACATGGTTTGTTCGACCGGAATTCCCACATCATCTTCATCTAGTTTTGATCTTTCAATCATAGGAGTATCAACTGAATCATAGGAGTCGAATTCAAATTTCTTCAGAATTTCATTGGCGTATTTGGATTGATTGATGAAGATGCCATTGGGATTTTGAGAGATTTACAATCCTAAAAAGAAAGACATTTGACCCATCATAGACATCTGGAATTCAGAACTCATCTCTTGGGAGAAACGATCACATTCATTGGGATCAGAGGAGGCAAATATGATGTCATCAACATAGATTTGTACATGAAGAAGGTTTTTGCCCATTTTTCTGGTAAAGAGTGTAGGATCCACGACGCCTTTGGAGAATTTGTTAGCCAGAAGAAATTTAGACAAGGTGTCGTACCACGCCCTAGGTGCTTGCTTAAGCCCATGGGGAGCCTTTTTTAACCGATACACATGATTAGGGCGTTCTGGATCCACAAAACCTTCGGGTTGAGATACATACACCACCTCTTTTAGATCGCCTATTTAAGAATGCAGTCTTGACATCCATTTGATAAACCACCATGTTTTGACTTGCAGCATTTGCGAGAAATATTCTTATGGCTTCAATTCTCGCAACAGGTGCGAAGGATTCTTCAAAGTCTATACCTTTTTCTTGTCGATATCCTTTTGCCACAAGCCTAGCCTTGTTTTTCAATACATCTTCATGCTCATCAAGTTTAACCTTAAATATCCATTTGAGAGCAATGATCATAGCACAATCGGGAGGTGGTACTAATTCCCACACATCCAGTCGGTCAAACTCATGAATCTCGTCCACCATTGCAGTGAACCATGAATGTTTAGACATTGCATCCTTGACGTTTTCTGGTTCCACTTTAGAGAGGACAGAATTGAAGAAACACTTCAATGCGTCGGTTGCAAGTTGCTTGCGGGTAGATACTGGACGCGAAGGGTTTCCAATAATGTTGTCTATAGGATGATCATTGGTCCATTTTCTAAGGTATTCATGGGGTTGAGGATAGGGAACTGAGGTAGCCGTGTTAGATTCGTCAGAGGATGTGGCATCATTTGACGATTCAGGGGCAAAGATGTTAACAAATGGCTCATTCTCAGGTGGAGCAAAAGGATTTACTTCAGAAGAATTATCTAAAGTTTCCACTTGTTGTACGAGTGAAGGTTGGACATTAGAGGTGGTAACCGATTGACTAATGGTGGGGGCTTCAGAATCCCATGACAACGAAGTGGATGGACCGTCATTATCAGTTTGGACATTCACTACCCCACCTAGAGGTTGAACTACTGTAGCTTCAGGAGCATTCATCTGTTGAGGTTCAAAGTATTCATCAAACATTGGATCAAACAGTTTCTTCTAATCTTCACTTGTAGGAGTTACAAAAGGAGCAGCAGTAGTGGGATTCTGTACAAGCCTGGAGCTTATTGGTCCAGGAGACAAAAAGTTAGGTACGGGTCCAGAACTAGATTGTCTAGGAACCGGTTGCTCAGTCAGCTCATCGAAAGTAACGTGGATCGTTTCCATTATGTCTCTGATACGTTTATTGTAGATTCGGTACCCCTTTCGCTCAGGAGCATATCCAACGAATAAACCAATGTCGGCCTTGGCCTTGAGCTTCCCAAGGTCTTCACTGTCATTAGTTGGATAGCACAGTGCACCAAATACTCGAAGAAATGAAAGGTCTGGTTTTCTGCCATGAACCAGTTCATACGGAGTCTTGCAGTGAAGAGGATGTATCAAGGATCGGTTCTGTGTGTAGCATGCAGTTGCAATTGCCTCAGCCCAAAGAAACATAGGAGCTTCGAAGAAGATGAGCATAGTCCTAGCAGCTTCAACTAAAGTGCGGTTCCGTCTTTCAACGACTCCATTTTGTTGAGGAGTACGTGGAATGCTCTTTTGATGACTAATTCCGACACCTTCATAAAATTGAGTAAGTTGTTTGTTCACAAACTCCGTTCCATTATCAGTACGAATGAATCTAACTGTTTTGTTGAGAAGAACTTGTAACATCTTGATGAGTTTGATGATGGTTTCCGGAGTTTCGTCTTTAGATCGGAGAAACTTTACCCACGTGAAACGAGAGTAATCATCAACAATCACAAGCACATATTTCTTTCCATTGATACTTTGAATCCTCATTGGTCCACAGAGATCCATGTGAAGAGTATGTAGAACTTCCATGATAGAATTGACAGTCTTGGGTTTATGGGTGTGCTTTTTGCTCTTGCCCATTTGACATGCGGAACACAAATGGTCTTTTTCATACTTAAGTCTGGGCAAGCCTCGAACAAGATCCTTACGTGTAAGTTCATTGATGGTACCGAAGTTCAAATGGTTTAAATGACGATGCCACAACCATGATTTGTTCTTGGAGGCTTTAGAGATCAAGCAAATTGGAGAGGACCGTAGCATGTCTTCGATAGAGATGGTATAAAGATTAGTGCCTCGACTCCCCTTGAGAAGATCAACACCATCTAATTCTCTAACAAAACAGGTGTGCTTTCTGAAAGCAACTTCAAGATTTGAATCACAGAATTGACCCACAGAAAATAGATTATGCCCAAGTCCTTCCACGTAGTAAACTCTGGATATCACACTGTCTCCAAAGATGTAATCACCATAACCCATTATCGATCCAAAATGGTCGTTCCCAAATCTAACCGTACCAATAAACTTATCCACGAAATTCTTGAGCCGCGAGCGATCTCCAGTCATATGTTTTGAGCAGCCTGAGTCCAAATACCAAAGGACGATTTGTACGACCTGCATTTGAAACCAAACAATGGTGGATAACTGAAAAAGCTGGAGCCCCACAAACAGTTGGGGTCCGTTTGGTTAGCACACACAAATATTGGATTATCATATGTTACAGATATCTCACTGGAATTTTCACATTTTGATGCACTAGAACTAGGAGTGGTACTAAGTGCTTCTATTAGGAACATTCTACCAGTAGGTCTCCACCTCTTAATAGGCACAGCTTTGGAGTTAGTGATCCTAGTCATTGGGCACTTTTCACTTAAGGTGAATTTCCTTCCAGTAGGTCTCCATTGATAACCAACATTAGTGAACACTTTTCCTGTTTTATTCCATACTTGTTTTACCCTTTTAACACTCGAAACATTCTTAACAGGAGATTTCACAGTGGATTTAAGAAAGGACACAACACAAGCATCATGATTACCATAAAATAAGCATTTTTTACAAGTCTTACAAATAGCACCAGAATTCGAATTAATTAGATCATTGTTAACACAAATGTTTGAATCAACTCGATTCCTTTCATTAAGCATAACTTTATTGTTCCTAGATGATTCTTCTACTTCCTTCATAAGTGTACTCTTAGCCGGCAAAGTCCTATCATTCTTTGTATTGCACCTAGGCTGTGACTTGCTAGCATTAGATACACCTTTTACTCCTGTAGAAGCAATGACGGGAACATTAGTATGATTAGTTGCTACTTGTTTACCGGTGATCATGATGGTGGATTGTGACATTGTTTGGGGATAATCAGATGTAACATGTTTGTTGCCACTGTCAGGGTGCGACGTAAATGACCTATCCGACTTGTTATCATTCTTGGGGCATGATCCTATAGCATATTCTAATAATTCCTGGGCTCTATTAGTGAGGAAGCAAGCACCAATAATAACATCATCATGTGGTTTAGATATCCTCTCATCTTCAATGGTTTCTCTAAGTATGGCCAGACAGTCCTTAAGATTTCTAAGATAGTTGTTGTGAACTAACTTATTGTTCCTAAGGGGAAGAGAGACATTCACAGAATCGCACACATATTTCTTACAAACATGTACATTGGAAATTGCATGATCACATGAAACGACGGGCATTTTACCCTTCACCATAGTCTTTAGATTCTCAATTTCTTTTAACAAAGAAGTGACTCTTTCATTGTTTTGGTCACGCGTTATTTTAATAGACTCAAACAATTCTTTGTAACGTTGTTTAGCGTTTGACATTTCAGCACGAAGCCACTCATTTTCATGTTGTAATTCATTGATAATGCCCTGTTTTTGAAAGTTTTGAGAATCTATCGACTTCTGGTAATTGGTATTGGTCACATCGCTTTTGTTCGATTTTAATTGTGCAATTTGGACCTTCAATTTCCGAATCATGTTTGAGTGAGCTTGAATTACTTCATCCTTTTTGGCTAATTCAAAACATGTGTCAAACTCAGGAGCATCCGAAGATGTCTTGGCATTTGATATTTTTATGCTTTCTTCTAGATGTTGATATTTTAATTGTAGGTTCAGATTATCAACTTCTAGTTTTGAGAAATTTCTGACCATGTTATCATGGTCGTCGTTTTGAATTTTTTTAGTAAGTTTGTAATTCTCCCCCTCAAGCTCAATTACACGATTCTGGGAGACATTCAAAGTAACCGACATTTCATGAAATTGTCGAGCAGATAATGCTGAGTCGGTAACAGTATAAAACACATCTTTTGCAATGCAATTTGCAATCAAATTTTCATTCATAATGAGAATGTTTTTCCTGTCTATTTCACTGTATTTGAGATCAATAGCTAATTGGTTACCCTCACTTTCCACTTCATCAAAAACTTTTTTCATTTGAGTCACATCATTATTAATGGTGTTTTTAAGGCCCTCAAAATGTTCTTTGAGAAGTTTAAAAAATGGCATAACTTCAGTTAGGTAACACTGTTTTGTTTGCTCAAAACCCCTTTCCCCTTCTATAATCCCTGTAGGTGTAATTCTTAATTTACAGGTTTTCTCAAAGTCATTAAACAATTGACCTAGAACATACAACCCAATTAAAGTGTTACACTGTGTGGGAAGAGTAAATGGTACTAGGTGCCTGGGTGTGTTCAGGGAGTAAATGGTTGGGTCAGCAATTCTAAAGATAGTGCGTGTGTTACCTATAACTCTTTCAGCTTGCATTTTCTCAATGTCTATATTCCAAAACACTTTGTCAGGAAGAATTATATTTTGAGGAACAAAAATGGCAGAGTGATTGTCATTCGCATAATCATAGTGAAACACAATATTCTTAGCAATGCATTTAGGATCCTTTAATCACTCAGCAAGCTTTACCCTAGTTCTATCCTCCGCCTCATTAATGTCGTCATAGGATCTCATATCAAGAGGGGCATGGTTAGGTTCAAGCATAGTGTTTTGTGACAACTGGCAAAATAGGGAGCCGTTTTATAAAACCCGCATTACATTGAAATTATAAATTTGGAAATTTTGAATGTTTATTGTGACGAGATATTTTACGAACCTTGGTATTTGATTTTTAATCGTACGATGTTTATGAGATTAGTTATTTATTTATGGTTTGATTTGTTTCGGTTGTGATGATTTATTGTGAGATCGTTATCTTTGGCACTACATTGACTCCGGCACTAGATTAACCTAACGAATTTTTAATCTTTTACAAAATGGTAGCGATTCACCGTTAAATAAATATTATGTCTTTCATACATATCGATATATTTCGGGAAATGTTGTTGGTAAAATCATTTATGACGTGTACGAATATGTTTGGCGAGAATTTAATACTTCTATGATCGAGTAATCGTCTTGTAGGAGAACCGTTTATTAATATTCACCTAAAACTAAAAGTATTTGTGGCTAGTTTTGGAAAAGGGAAACTTGAGGGACTAATATGTAAAATTCGGGTATTTAACCCTCTCCCCTAACCCTAACCCTCACATAATATCACTACACCCACCTCTCTTCTTCTCCCTCTCCCTAGCCGCCGGCTGCCACCCCGACACCATCACCACCGCCGACTTCCACACGACACCACCACCACCAAAACACTCCCCATCACCTTCTTGTTCTTGTGGTGTGAAACACGCGCCTTCCCCCTTCATTTTTATTAATACCGCCGCACCACACACCACACGCCACCACATCATCATTTATCTTGGTTTTCATTCGATTTGGAGGTGAGAAAACATGAGTTTTGGGTCGGGTTTGACTATTTTGAGTCGAACCCGAATTGAATCTTGGTATTTTGGGAGGTTTAAATTCGAAATGGAAATGGGTTTTGATATAAAAACGAGTTTGGTATCCTTGGGGGTTGATTCTTGATTATTGGTGCTCGGATTTGGATTTTTGTACGCGTTTGGTTTGGGTTTGTGGCTCGTATTGAGCTCGACCGAGACCCTAGGTCTCGGTGTGATCACTCCTCGACTCAATTTAGAGTCTTGGAGGTGTTGTGGTTCTATTCTTCTTGATTCTTGATGATTTGGTTTAGTGCTAGTTGGAGTTTTGGTCGATTGTAGCTCTCGACTTGATGTTGTTGTTGTTTTGATTCTTGGCCAACACCCCCCTTCGCGGGCTGTTTGGGTCGAGAGGCTCTTTAGAGCTAGCCGAGACCAAGAGGTCTCGGGTGAGGTTATTTTTATGGTTTGTGGCCTCATGAGTTGACCCGTGTTTGACTTGGTAAGTCGACCCGTATAATTGGTAAATTTTTGTTTTGATTCATATTGTGTTAATATTTCATGTTGTGGCATATGTTGGATCGAAGCATTTGGACATTGGTTTACTTGTATTGTGATTTGGAGTTGTGTTGACGAGTATGGAATTGGGGACCGATTGTGAGACGGTCAATTAGATGACGGAGATAGGTTAGTTGGGTGCCGTAGTCGGACCCTCATGTTGTAGCACGTGGATATGGGATGTTTGGATGGAGTTGATTTATTATTGTGACTTGATTTTATTATTTGGACTTGGACTATGAGCCGAGGGTCATGACTCGGACATTTGACCAAATTCTATGACTCGATAAATATTTAAAAGTCGATATTAAAAATAATACTCGTAATAATATTATTAAGAATATAATCGTTTATAAACGTATATATAGACGTGTTAAACGTATATATATATATATATATATATATATATATATATATATATATATATATATATATATATATATATAAATGCGTATATTAATAATAAAACGATCACGAGTAAACGTATAATAATAAAACGATAGTTATTATACTATGCAAATAGTGTAATAAATGTCGGGATATTATTATAAATAATAATTATATAAATAATAGCGAAATATAAGTTGGGCAACGAATAATTAAAAATGTGGTTTTGTTTATAAATTAGAAACTTTTCGAGTTATACGAATTGTGGGTCTTTAAAGTCCAAGTGGGCTTTATATTGTGACTTTTGTGTTGTCACGGATATATGACGATTAATATAAACATTTTATATATCGAGTGACTTATTCTAGATCGAGTTATTTGACGATATAAAATGAGTATATTAATGGGCATCGTATCCCACGACGCCCATAGGATGTGGTATATATTTTAGGGTGATAAATTACTATATGTCTCGTGGAATTTGGCCGATTCAACGATATATATAGGGAATTCATTGGACTACAACATATACCAAATAGAAACTTATGTGCAATGTGCTTTAGGTTGGGTATAATCTTGGAACGATATATTACGTAAATAAATATGGGAGATTATCAAATCGACGGATTTGATAAGCTTCGATAATTATTTAAATAATATGTTGAGCTAACATTAGACCTATAGTTGTCTTATCATTGTTCTTTGTTGTGGCTTCTTGGTTTGTGCTGTGTCGACCCTCGACCCGTATGGATACCAAACGTCGAATTTCAAATGAATATGAAGTTAATTCGAGAAATGGATATTTTTGGTAAGTAAAATGGAATACGTTCGGGAATGAGAATATTTAATTTTTGAGAAAATGATTTCTGAACGAGTTTGATATTGTTAGAAAGTGTCGAGTCTGTAGTCGCCGTTACGTGAGTTGCTTGAGATTACTTACGTCTTTCTTATATCGTTTCTTTTGAGGATTTCTGGACTTGAGGTGAGTCAAAGCCCCACTTTTACTCTTGAACTTTGTTTTCACTACTTGGGGTGAGAAATGTGCAAATGTTTTATGTGGACTATTATCGCTTTTTGATTTCAAAACTTGCTATGCTTATAGAACTAGGTAGGATTAAGCGAGGCCTAGTCCCGAACTAGGTAAGCTATTGATTTAGTTGTTGAGCGAGGCCTAGTCCCGAACTAGGTAAGCTATTGGATTGGTGATAGAGCGAGGCCTAGACTTGAGCTAGGTAAGCTATTGATTGGATTGATTGAGCTATAGCGTGCACCTATAGGGATGATTTGTTTTGGTTGGAATATTTTGGTTGGAATAATTTGGTTGGACTATTTTGGTTGGATATTTTGGTTGGATGATTGAGGCCTAGTCTAGCTAGCAAGCGTTTTGCGTATATGTCCACTATATTGAATTAAGAATCTAAACCTATGATCTCACCAGCGAAAGCTGACTTTTAGCACGTTTTCTCAGGTAATTAAGTGATGCTCTGCGGATGCTTGGGATTGGAGGCTTGGCATTTAGCACTGGTTATGGATCTATATTTTCTAAAACTCTGATAGCTATTGTGGACCTATATTTACTTCTTTTGGGCCTGACTTTGGATGATTTTGGGATAATGTAAACTTTAAAACCCCGCGTGGTTGCATTTTATTTTGTTTACTTTATCTCGTTCTTTTATGTCTTGTGTTTGGATACTAATCCCCGTAGCACCCTGAAAGCTTGTTGAGTCTTCCGCTGTATCAAATTTTGGGGGTGTTACAGATTGGTATCAGAGCCAAGGTTATAGAGAACTAGGTAAATAGACACCTAAACTATAACCGATTTTTATAGAAAACGATCCCCGGCCATTGCCCGCCAGCCCGCCAAGCCGAAGCATCATTGTTTGTTATTGAGGTATTATGAGATTATTGAGACGATTATAGATTTGGGATTTCTTGAGATGATTTGAGGATTTGAGGTTTATTGATTTAGTGATATGATGGCATTTTTGAGGAATTATATGCGTTTTGAGGAATTATATGGCTTAAATGTTTTGAGAATGGTTTTAGTAATGCGGTATTTTAAAATCTTTCTTGATTATATATGATTTGGAATTATATGATGATTTTTGGATATGGTATTTTAAGTTCGCGGTTTAGTTGTTTTTGAAACACTTACACCTACCCTACGCCGTTGTCACAGACTATGGCGTCCTATACGCCTGATGTTGTTGAGGATATTCTTACTACACCGGTATTGCCAGCACAGTTCACCATTGCTCCTGATGACCTTTACCAGGATGCCATGCATTCAGCTACTATGACACCGACAGGTTCTACTTCAGCACCATCTGCTGCATCTACGCAGGGACCCTCATCTTCTCTAGGGCTCCCTGGTACATCGAGGCAGCTTACTCTTCATCAGGCTTTGGCTCGTGTGGCCCCACGTTTTGCCCACCGAGCTACGGCACGTATGTCGGTACGCCCTACTTCACCACCTTTACAGATTGATGCTCACTCTCTTCTGTCTGAGGCGCCACCCGCATCATTGCGTCGTCGTCCTAGATCACCTACCCCTTCACCACATGGTTCACCTGTTAGGAGACGACGATTGATGATGTACTCTTCCGATGAGGAGGAGGAGTACGAGGGTGAGGATGAAGCTGATGACCCTCAGGAGGCTGAGCAGGGTGATGATGATGACCCTGAGGAGGAGGATGACCCTCAGGAGGATGAGATGCCCGATGATGATGATGTGTTAGTACCACCAGCTCAGGCTGAGGAGCCTGATTCACCTGTACATCCGATTGAGCCTGATTCACCTGATCATCCATTTTTGGTTGAGTTGCCACCCGGTAGTCCCGATGGGTCGGATGCATCTTCTGAGGTTTCTGCTGAGCATGCAGAGTTAGGTGAGATTGGCAGGTTATGGGCTCGGATTACTGAGCTTAGTGAGAGAGTTGCACGTGTATCTGATCGACTTGAGAGAGTTATTGGAGAGTTCATAGCGGATCTGAGAGTGGATATGACTGTGGTTGTGGGCAGGACTACTGAGATGAGGAGAGTTTTGATGGAGGTTCATGAGCATATCGATAGTTTACAGCGAGATTTTGTTACAGCTAGAGTGGCCGACCGCAAGCTATGGCAAAGGAATGTCGAGCTGGAGAAGGAGGTGGCTGACCTCAAGAGAGACCGAGACACCCATAGCGTGGAGCTAGGATCGTTATGGAGGGATCTTGATGGCTTGAGGCAGGAGTTGAGGAGCCTCCGCCAGCAGCGTGGCTAGTTGCTTGGGTTATGTTGTCTTGTTGCTTTCTTAACCGAGGAGTGTTCGGTTAGAAAAGCTAGTTATCATATTTTGATGTATTTTGTTCAGTATTCGTCTCTTTTGGAACGATTAGTACGTTTTGTGTTATCCAGTAGTTGAAACGATGTTAGATCGCTATTGTATGGTTGATGGTTATTAGTATATGGTATTACGTGGTTTTGGGTGTTATGGAAATTGAGTCCTTATCCGTTTTATTGATGTTTCATGGTGTATTGTTGCTATTCTTTCCGTGACTTGGCTTCGTTGAATTTCTTTTGTTGAGCATATGATAAGTTCTATCGGAGACTCACGAACTTGTATGATGTTTCAGATCAATGGCCACACGAAGAAACCCTGTTAGAGCTACCAGAACTGGACCTGCAACGGCTACCCCTAGTCGTCGAGGACGCCGTCCAACTCGAAATGTTGAGACTCCTACTCCTGATAACCTGGACACTACTAACCGCAACAACAGGAATCAAAATGTTGATGTTCAGGGAGACAATGATCATGTTCCACTTAATGCACCTACTGTGGATCAAGCAATGATCAATCAACTTGTGGAGCAACGAGTTGCTGAGCTGCTAGCTGAGTCAAATCATTCCAACAATTCTGCTGGAACATTTCCACCTGTTCGTACTAATGGATGTAACTACAAGGAGTTTAAGATTTGTGGACCAGTTGAGTTTGGTGGAACGGAAGGAGTGGTCTACTTGGTTAGGTGGATTGAGAAGACTGAGTCAGTGTTTAATGTCAGTGGTTGTGCGGAGAATGCGAAGGTAAAGTTTGCTTCTTTTACTTTCAAGGATGAAGCTTTAACTTGGTGGAACAATTACCGTAACTCGGTTGGGAGTGATGTGGCTTATGCTATGACTTGGGAGCAATTTAAGTCTTTGTTAATTCAGACTTACTGCCCAAGGAATGAGATTAAGAAGTTGGAAATTGAGTTCTGGAACCACAAAGTGAAAGGTACCGATATGGAAACTTACAATCGCCGTTATCGAGAGTTGGCCTTACTCTGTCCCGATATGGTTAGGACTGAGACCCAAAAGATTGAGAGGTATACCGATGGATTGCCGGTAGCTACAAGGAACTATGTGATTTCTGCTAAGCCTACAAACATTCATGAGGCTATCACTATCGCTCAACAATTGATGGACTCTTTGGCATTGGAAGAAGCTGAGAAGGATAAGAATGGAAAGAGAAAGAGGGATGATCACTCTAAGGGTAATGATCGTCGAAACAAGAGACAAGCAACTACTAGAGCTTATGCCATGGGAGATGGAGACAAGAAGAACTACAATGGAGATGCACCCAAATGTAACCGATGTTACAAGCATCATTCTGGTCGATGTACGGTAATGTGCAAGAATTGCTCTAAGATGGGACACATAGCTAAGGATTGTAGAGCTCGACCACTTGCTATGGTTCAAGCTACTCCTGAAACTATGAGCAAAGCAAATGTTACTTGCTATGGATGTGGAAAGAAAGGACATTATCGGAATGAGTGTAGGGAATCGTGGAACCGAGGAAATCAAGGATCGGGTGGTAATGGGTACAATAATGGAAACCGTGGAGCTGGAGGAAACCGTGGACGACAAGATAATGGGGACCAACGTGTGGAAGCTGGAGCTGCTCATGGAAGAGTGTATGCACTCGGGAACGAGAGAGGAGAAGATCCGAACGTTGTAACTGGTACGTTCCTTCTCAATAATCGTTATGCTTCCATACTATTTGATACTGGTGCCGATAAGAGTTTTGTGTCCACTAAGTTTGCACCCTTACTTGAGAAACCCCCGATGGCCTTAGGAATTGGTTATGATGTAGAGTTAGCTAATGGAAACATAGAGAGGATTGAGACTATCATTCGCGGTTGTACGTTAAACTTTCTGAACCGTCCTTTCAACATAGATCTTCTACCCGTCACGTTAGGAAGTTTTGATGTCATTATTGGTATGGATTGGTTGTCGAAGTATCGCGCTCATATAATTTGCGATGAGAAGATCGTGCGTGTGCCATACGGCAAGGAGATTCTGAACATACCAGGAGATAGAAAGGATTTGAGAGGCCCATCTAGATTAGCGGTCATATCTTGCACTAAGTTGCCGAAGCTAATGGAAAAAGGAAGTTACCTTTTCTTAGCCCAAATTTCTGAGAAAGGAGAGAAGGAGAAGAAAGAAAGGTGCATTGGAGATGTACCTATAGTTCGTGATTTTTCGGATGTGTTTCCCGATGACTTGCCGGGAATTCCGCCTAATAGACAAGTGGAATTTCAAATTGAGTTGATACCTGGTGCTGCACCTGTAGCACGAGCGCCTTATCGTCTTGCACCTACTGAATTGGAAGAGTTGTCGAAACAATTAGCGGAGTTAGCCGAAAAGGGATTCATAAGACCAAGTTCTTCGCCTTGGGGAGCCCCGGTCTTATTTGTGAAGAAGAAGGATGGATCGTTTCGTATGTGTATTGATTATCGAGAGTTGAACAAGTTAACGGTGAAGAATAGATACCCGTTACCGAGGATCGACGATTTGTTCGATCAACTTCAGGGATCGAGTGTGTATTCGAAGTTCGATTTGAGATCGGGATATCATCAGCTTCGAGTGCGTGAGGAAGATATTCCGAAAACGGCTTTCAGAACCCGTTACAGGCATTACGAGTTTCAGGTGATGCCGTTTGGGTTGACTAATGCACCGGTAGTATTCATGGATCTCATGAATCGGGTGTGTAAGCCTTACTTAGATAAATTCGTGATCGTGTTCATCGATGACATTCTGATATATTCGAAGAGCGAGAAGGAGCATGAGGAGCATCTAAGACTTATCTTAGAATTGCTCAGGAAGGAGAAACTGTATGCCAAGTTTTCGAAATGTGAATTTTGGATTCCGACAGTACAATTTCTAGGTCATGTGATTGATAGACAAGGAGTTCATGTGGATCCTGCTAAGATTGAAGCAATTAAAGATTGGGCTGCACCTACGACCCCAACAGAAGTTCGTCAATTTTTGGGATTAGCCGGTTATTACCGAAGGTTCATTGAGGGATTTTCGAAGATAGCAAAACTGTTGACCAAATTGACTCAAAAGAGTGTTAAGTATGAATGGGGAGATAAGGAAGAGGAAGCATTTCAATTACTTAAGGAGATGTTGCGTAGTGCTCCTATCTTGGCGTTACCCGAAGGTAACGAGGATTTTGTCGTCTATTGTGACGCTTCTCATAAAGGTTTAGGAGCTGTGTTAATGCAACGAGAGAAAGTGATAGCTTATGCTTCACGACAGCTCAAGAAGCATGAGAAGAACTACACCACCCATGATTTGGAGTTAGGTGCTGTGGTTTTTGCTTTGAGGATATGGAGACATTACTTGTATGGAACCAAGTGTGTAGTGTTTACTGACCACAAAAGTCTGCAACACATTCTGAACCAAAAAGAGCTTAACATGAGGCAGCGACGTTGGATTGAGCTGCTAAGCGATTACGATTGTGAAATTCGCTACCATCCGGGTAAAGCAAACGTTGTTGCTGATGCTCTTAGTCGAAAGGAGAGAATTCCACCGTTACAAGTTAGGTCATTAGGAATGACTATCGTATCGCCATTACCGTCTCAAATATTAGAAGCTCAAACGGAAGCGTTGAAAGCAGAGAATCGAGCTGCTGAGAACATATTTGGGATGGCAGAAAATGAGAAGGGATTTGTTAGACGTTCTGATGGAGTATTGTGTTTTGGAGAGCGAAGTTGGGTACCATTGTATGGAGGAATTCGAGAGTTGATTATGCATGAGTCGCATAAGTCAAGATACTCTATTCATCCTGGGTCTGACAAAATGTACCAGGATTTGAAAAAGTTATATTGGTGGCCAAATATGAAGGCAGATATAGCGTTGTATGTTAGTAAGTGCTTGACTTGCTCTAAGGTTAAAGCCGAACATCAAAGACCGTCAGGATTGTTGACGCAGCCAGAACTCCCGGTTTGGAAATGGGAGCGGATTACGATGGACTTTATTACCAAATTACCAAAGACAGCTAGCGGTTGCGATGCTATATGGGTAATTGTGGATCGTTTGACTAAGTCTGCTCATTTCCTGGCGATTAGCGAAGATGATAGTGTGGATAAACTTGCGAGATTGTATGTGAAGGAGATTGTTTCTTGTCATGGAGTTCCGATATCGATTATTTCGGATCGCGACAGCCGCTTCACGTCAGCATTGTGGCGATCACTTCAAACCACTTTGGGGACGAGACTTGATATGAGTACTGCATATCACCCCCAAACCGATGGTCAAAGCGAGAGAACTATCCAGACTTTGGAGGATATGCTTCGTGCATTCATCATAGACTTTGGTAAAGGCTGGGAGAAATATCTACCCCTTGCGGAGTTCTCCTACAACAATAGCTACCACACAAGTCTTAAGGCTGCACCATTTGAAGCTTTGTATGGTCGTAAATGTCGTTCACCTATCGGTTGGGCAGAAGTTGGAGATAGCCAACTCACAGGCCCTGAGCTTATCTTGGAAACTACTGAGAAAGTAACGCAAATTCGAGATCGACTGCAAGCAGCTAGAGATAGGCAGAAAAGCTACGCCGATCAGAGGCGTAAACCCCTAGAATTCCAGGTTGGAGACAAAGTGATGTTGAAAGTCTCGCCTTGGAAGGGTGTGATACGTTTTGGGAAACGTGGGAAACTTAATCCCCGCTACATCGGACCATTTCCTATTTTGGAAAGAATTGGGCCTGTAGCGTATCGTTTGGAATTACCTATGGAACTGAGTAAAGTTCATGATGTGTTTCATGTTAGCAATCTGAAGAAATGCCTTTCAGAGGAAACACCAGTTATACCAATCAAGGATGTTCGTGTGGATGAAAGTTTGAATTTTGTGGAAGAGTCGATTGAGATAATGGATAGAGAGATCAAACGACTCAAGAGGAGTCGTATTCCGCTCATCAAAGTTCGTTGGAATTCGCGGCACGGACCGGAATTTACGTGGGAACATGAGGATGAGTTTCGAAAGAGATATCCGAAGTTTTTCACTTCGTAGATGGGTTATTTCGAGAGAAACCCGGGACGGGTTCCTTCTGAGGCTGGGAGGATGTGACAACTGGCAAAATAGGGAGCCGTTTTATAAAACCCGCATTACATTGAAATTATAAATTTGGAAATTTTGAATGTTTATTGTGACGAGATATTTTACGAACCTTGGTATTTGATTTTTAATCGTACGATGTTTATGAGATTAGTTATTTATTTATGGTTTGATTTGTTTCGGTTGTGATGATTTATTGTGAGATCGTTATCTTTGGCACTACATTGACTCCGGCACTAGATTAACCTAACGAATTTTTAATCTTTTACAAAACGGTAGCGATTCACCGTTAAATAAATATTATGTCTTTCATACATATCGATATATTTCGGGAAATGTTGTTGGGAAAATCATTTATGACGTGTACGAATATGTTTGGCGAGAATTTAATACTTCTATGATCGAGTAATCGTCTTGTGGGAGAACCGTTTATTAATATTCACCTAAAACTAAAAGTATTTGTGGCTAGTTTTGGAAAAGGGAAACTTGAGGGACTAATATGTAAAATTCGGGTATTTAACCCTCTCCCCTAACCCTAACCCTCACATAATATCACCACACCCACCTCTCTTCTTCTCCCTCTCCCTAGCCGCCGGCTGCCACCCCGACACCATCACCACCGCCGACTTCCACACGACACCACCACCACCAAAACACTCCCCATCACCTACTTGTTCTTGTGGTGTGAAACACGCGCCTTCCCCCTTCGTTTTTATTAATACCGCCGCACCACACACCACACGCCACCACATCATCATTTATCTTGGTTTTCATTCGATTTGGAGGTGAGAAAACATGAGTTTTGGGTCGGGTTTGACTATTTTGAGTCGAACCCAAATTGAATCTTGGTATTTTGGGATGTTTAAATTCGAAATGGAAATGGGTTTTGATATAAAAATGAGTTTGGTATCCTTGGGGGTCGATTCTTGATTATTGGTGCTCGGATTTGGATTTTTGTACGCGTTTGGTTTGGGTTTGTGGCTCGTATTGAGCTCGACCGAGACCCTAGGTCTCGGTGTGATCACTCCTCGACTCGATTTAGAGTCTTGGAGGTGTTGTGGTTCTATTCTTCTTGATTCTTGATGATTTGGTTTAGTGCTAGTTGGAGTTTTGGTCGATTGTGGCTCTCGACTTGATGTTGTTGTTGTTTTGATTCTCGGCCGACACCCCCCTTCGCGGGCTATTTGGGTCGAGAGGCTCTTTAGAGCTAGCCGAGACCAAGAGGTCTCGGGTGAGGTTATTTTTATGGTTTGTGGCCTCATGAGTTGACCCGGGTTTGACTTGGTAAGTCGACCCGTATAATTGGTAAATTTTTGTTTTGATTCATATTGTGTTAATATTTCATGTTGTGGCATATGTTGGACCGAAGCATTTGGACATTGGTTTACTTGTATTGTGATTTGGAGTTGTGTTGACGAGTATGGAATTGGGGACCGATTGTGAGACGGTCAATTAGATGACAGAGATAGGTTAGTTGGGTGCCGTAGTCGGACCCTCATGTTGTAGCACGTGGATATGGGATGTTTGGACGGAGTTGATTTATTATTGTGACTTGATTTTATTATTTGGACTTGGACTATGAGCCGAGGGTCATGACTCGGACATGTGACCAAATTCTATGACTCGATAAATATTTAAAAGTCGATATTAAAAATAATACTCGTAATAATATTATTAAGAATATAATCGTTTATAAACGTATATATAGACGTGTTAAACGTATATATATATATATATATATATATATATATATATATATATATATATATATATATATATATATATATATATATAAATGCATATATTAATAATAAAACGATCACGAGTAAACGTATAATAATAAAACGATAATTATTATACTATGCAAATAGTGTAATAAATGTCGGGATATTATTATAAATAATAATTATATAAATAATAGCGAAATATAAGTTGGGCAACGAATAATTAAAAATGTGGTTTTGTTTATAAATTAGAAACTTATCGAGTTATACGAATTATGGGTCTTTAAAGTCCAAGTGGGCTTTATATTGTGACTTTTGTGTTGTCACGGATATATGACGATTAATATAAACATTTTATATATCGAGTGACTTATTCTAGATCGAGTTATTTGACGATATAAAATGAGTATATTAATGGGCATCGTATCCCACGACGCCCATAGGATGTGGTATATATTTTAGGGTGATAAATTACTATATGTCTCGTGGAATTTGGCCGATTCAACGATATATATAAGGAATTCATTGGACTACGACATATACCAAATAGAAACTTATGTGCAATGTGCTTTAGGTTGGGTATAATCTTGGAACGATATATTACGTAAATAAATATGGGAGATTATCAAATCGACGGATTTGATAAGCTTCGATAATTATTTAAATAATATGTTGAGCTAACATTAGACCTATAGTTGTCTTATCATTGTTCTTTGTTGTGGCTTCTTGGTTTGCGCTGTGTCGACCCTCCACCCGTATGGATACCAAACGTCGAATTTCAAATGAATATGAAGTTAATTCGAGAAATGGATATTTTTGGAAAGTAAAATGGAATACGTTCGGGAATGGGAATATTTGATTTTTGAGGAAATGATTTCTGAACGAGTTTGATATTGTTAGGAAGTGCCGAGTCTGTAGTCGCCGTTACGTGAGTTGCTTGAGATTACTTACGTCTTTCTTCTATCGTTTTTTTTGAGGATTTCTGGACTTGAGGTGAGTCATAGCCCCACTTTTACTCTTGAACTTTGTTTTCACTACTTGGGGTGAGAAACGTGCAAATGTTTTATGTGGACTATTATCGCTTTTTGATTTCAAAACTTGCTATGCTTATAGAACTAGGTAGGATTAAGCAAGGCCTAGTCCCGAACTAGGTAAGCTATTGATTTAGTTGTTGAGCGAGGCCTAGTCCCGAACTAGGTAAGCTATTGGAATGGTGATAGAGCGAGGCCTAGACTTGAGCTAGGTAAGCTATTGATTGGATTGATTTGAGCTATAGCGTGCACCTATAGGGATGATTTGTTTTGGGTGGAATATTTTGGTTGGAATATTTTGGTTGGAATAATTTGGTTGGATTATTTTGGTTGGATATTTTGGTTGGATGATTGAGGCCTAGCCTAGCTAGCAAGCGTTTTGCGTATATGTCCACTATATTGAATTAAGAATCTAAACCTATGATCTCACCATCGAAAGCTGACTTTTAGCACGTTTTCTCAGGTAATTAAGTGATGCTCTACGGATGCTTGGGATTGGAGGCTTGGCATTTGGCACCGGTTATGGATCTATATTTTCTAAAACTCTGATAACTATTGTGGACCTATATTTACTTCTTTTGGGCCTGACTTTGGATGATTTTGGGATAATGTAAACTTTAAAACCCCGCGTGGTTGCATTTTATTTTGTTTACTTTATCTCGTTCTTTTATGTCTTGTGTTTGGATACCAATCCCTGTAGCACCCCGAAAGCTTGTTGAGTCTTCCGCTGTATCAAATTTTGGGGGTGTTACAAAATAGCCGAAAAATTTTAAAAATTTACACTATAATTTTTTTCGGCGGAGGGTCATGTGACCCCCGGACCCCCCACCCCCTCCCCCTTTATCTCCGCCCCTGTGTACACATCCATGCATACATAGGTAATTTCTTTGTGGAAGACATGCCCTTTGAATGGAAGTGCCAAAACCTAAATGAAATTAATACCTTATTGTCAATTAATTCCAACTAAAAGACTTGTACATAATAGCGATATGGTCTCCTTTGGCACAAATGTTACAAAATAACGATCTCCTTTGAGTTACGGGTCCATTTTTGTTTGGTATTTTCTTTGTTAGACTAGTATCACTATGTTTTAAATGTCTTCTCCATTGTGTGGCCTTCCCCAAAACTGTAGATTTTCATTTATATTTGTTAAAAGTTTTATCATATTTGGTATATTTTATAAAAAATAATAATAATACAAGTCAGGCTTCTAAACTAGTGGTAATAATCAGTGCTCGCACAGATTGTCCATAAAATTTTTATTACGACAATATCGATTAATATTTATCACAACTTCCAAAACTTCTATTAATAAGTAGTTTCATGTGTGTAAATTTTCATATCATACGTTTAACCCAGTGCATACTTTCCTATAAAATTGTATAAAATATTTGCTAGTCATACATTTATAATATGCGTGTACGGACGTGTTTTGACATAAACTTTTATTATGTATTAATATTGATTAATACTAATGCTTTAAGTTTAATATTTATTTCTTCGTTTATAATAATTTTATCCGTATTTAAATTTTAAACCCGTGATGAGTTAAATTTATAAAGAGAAATAATATGAGTTTTATTAATCAATGATAGTAAAAAAAACATCAGGATATCCTTACTTAAACTTATAACTAGGAATAGTAACGTTAGTCGTTCGTATATGTACAATCTCGTGTATTCATTTACAGGGGGACTTTCTTGCAAGAACCATTTTATCTGCGAGAACTAAGAGAACCACAAAAAACATACATGCACGCCTTTTAAAATAAAATAAAAATACATGCAAATCATCAATAACCATAAGTATCCACCAATGTTCTTCAATATCATCATGAACTCATCCCTTTTTTTCACAAAAACATTACACACAGCCGCAATACTGTCGTTGCATGCCTTATAAGAACATACATGCGCACCTTCGAAGAAAAATTTTGTATTTCCAATATCTTATCAAATTCTTTAGAACAACTATGTGTTTCTTAAAACATGTATGTTGTTTTTAGAACATATGTGCAAAAATACAATTATTGAAGTCGTGCATGTATGTTTTTGGTGGTTCTCTCAGTTCTCGCAGATAAGATGGTTCTCGTAAGAAAGTCTCACTTCATTTACATATCACAGTAACTTGTGCTATCATTTGATATTTATAATCGCGTGCATATACATTAGTTAAATATATAATGATAATGAAATTTATTAATAAAAACAACGGATAAGTTTTGTTTTTTTTTTTTTTTTTTTGGGTTTAACCAAAGGGATTTTCAATTTAATTTGGCTTTCGATTTTATTTTTATTTTTTATTTTTTAGAACGGCAATTTGGCTTTCGATTGGCCAATATGAATGATCTACTTTCGAAATAAGCTCTCACATTGGTACAATTTTGATTGATTTAATACTCCTTTGACACTTTATGAAAATCTCTTTTACCATAAGAGATGATATACCATTCGGCCGTTTTAATAAGTTTATTCAAGTTCTACTGTTATCTCCATATTGAATAACTTGTTAAAGTCCACACAAATCAACATCATATGAAATTGTTACTATTGGTCCATATTATAGACTTTTCTACCAATTTGAGAAGAAATTAATAATAATAATAATTATTTTTTCGGTTAAACGCTTCCGTTATAGACTTTTATTGTCTATAAAACATTATATAATACGAAGTTACATATTTGTGTGATAACACAAGAATTGCTCTCACTGAAAAAATGAACAGCAAATTTTTTTTTGTTCTCTGTTGTATCCTCTTGGTTTCTTTCCCTTTGGAAGTTTCAGCAATACGGCCTAAAATTACGAAGTCTGCAATGGTTCACGGTATGTACGGATATATCGTTTTATAATTAGTATCTTTAAATGTATGCGCTAAATCTATTAATGATTAAGTAAAATAAGCTTAATGTTTAAGTCTTTTTGAAGGGATTCACCTAGCCTCGCAGATCAACAAATTACCTAGTTACAGAGCCTCAATGACCCAGAAGAAAATGAGTCACCGAAGGGAATTACAGTATGGAAAAGGATATCCGGCTGCTCCTGACGGTGACGACGCACCTCATCATTAGGTCCACATGCAAGCAAGATGATGATTTACACAAAACCATAATCGAATATACCATCTCATAGTACTTGAACAATAAATTATAGATACTAGCTTCCAATAAAGATTATTCAAATCTATTGAAATTGTTGAAGTTACAGCATACAATATATGTACTAGTTTTACATCCTTGTGCACGCACGATGCTTTGAGTCTAATAATTGTTAGATTAGTTTTGGGTTAAAAAATATATAAATTCCGTATTGTAATAAGATAGTATATAAATACGATTGAAGAAAAAAAATAATCCGCCTCAAGATAAAACATAATATATCAATATTAAAAACTGGAAATTAATAATCTATAAAGTCGCGTTCAATAATTTAGCCCTCTGCCTTTGTCTTCATGTCTTCAATATTTAGTACATCAATATCAACAACATAATTTCTCTTATTTTTGTATCATTAGCTTTAAAATCCGAATTTGTACCATTAACCTCTAAATTCGAATCAACGTTATTTGATAACTTGACTTTATTATTTTTGACAAAATCTTTGTTATTTTTTAATTTATCTTGATCGGCTTGTTTAGCAATTCCCATGGTAAATTCCAATCGTGGCAAAAGGACATCATTAATAATAATAATATTGTAAACACACATTAAAAGAAAAAATGTATATCAATCAAACTAGTTTTAGACCCCGTGCAAACACGACGCTTTGGGTTTGATTTTTGTTAGATTAGTTGTTGGTTAATATATATATATACATATACAAATATATATACATATATTTATATATATATATATATATATATATATATATATATATATATCTATACTACATTATAAAGCATTTGGGACATTCTAAAAATGGAAGGCTTAAAAAATTAAGATTCAATACTTACTTATAATGGCAAATTTTAATAAGTACATGTATAATAGCATTGGTTGCAACTCTTTATAACACTTTTTGTAGACAAGTTTTTTAAAAAATATAAAAAGAAAATACAAATTAATTTAATGTAAGGAAAAGAAAACGTCTACAACAATAATTACATAATAAATGTTATTTTTAAAACCCCCCTAATATGAAGAATACTTGTTATTATGCATATTGTACAACATAATAAAACACACAAAACTTCATACAATTTATATGTAAAAACAAGTTAATGGTTCATATGTTTTTAAAATACGGACCAGACCAACGGGTTCAACCGGGAACCGGAGTCACCACCGGTTCGGTGAACCCACAAAAATCATCCGAAAACAATATTATTAAATCAATAGAGTTTCAAAATGCATACTAATTACAATATTCAAAAAAATATTATTAAATCGCAAGAGTGCCTCGAGAAAACAACATATACACCTTTTAGAATTGTTTTGATAAAACTTACCGTAAAAACTAAAAACTTTGTTTTATAAAAATCGAATGATTTTTTCAAAGCAAAGTATGCAAAGGTGCAAAGTACTAAGTGCTAAGTATATATTTTATAATTATTATATATATTTATATAGTAATAATTATGCGAATTAAATAACCCACATGACTTCTTGAATATGTAATTTTTTTTTCTTTCTTTATAAGTAGTCTTTTACTTGTATCATCCTTCTATGTGGGATAAATATAACTATAATGTAAGTGATTTTTAAAATTTTTTATGGTATTATTATTTAATGATAACTTGTGACTACGGGTTATTGTCAACTAATTTAACCTCATACCTTTATAATATGACAGCTACCGACTCAGTATTGTCACAATATCGCGTGGATAATCTACATTTTTTATATGAAAAATATAGTTATTATATAAAATGATTCAAAACTAAAATTGTCGTCATCCGTATATTTATGTATCGTAAAATATAGAATTAAAATAAATTTTTGCTAAATATTAAAATTGCATGGTACCCGCCTCTGCAACGCGCGGGTACCCTGCTAGTGTGTATATATATATATATATATATATATATATATATATATATATATATATATATATATACACTTCTCCTGGAATAGATTCTGGTGCGATATATATATATATATATATATATATATATATATATATATATATATATATATATATATATATATATATATATATATATATATAACAGGAGGCATTTGAAGAATATGTCACCTCATTGCCCAGTCAATGCCCAGTAATTCATTATTAGCCATGTCATCAGCCATATCATCACATTTAGGCCATGTCAGCAATTTTTTGTATTTTTCTAATTAATTTCGTATAGAATCCGGTTTTTAAATTTTTTTGCCCAGTAATTCATTATTAGCCATGTCATCAGCCATATCATCACATTTAGGCCATGTCAGCAATTTTTTGTATTTTTCTAATTAATTTCGTATAGAATCCGGTTTTTAAATTTTTTTTACAAAAAACGTGTGCATGGATTCGAACTCAAGACCTTCTTGGTCTTATGTTAGTAACTATTTTTTACCACTAGACCAACTTAATTTTTGTGTTACATACTCCAAAGCCAAAACTATAATGTTTAGATATTATCACATGATTAACTAAATAAAAACCCTAGAATATAAATCCAATATTTATCTTCTCTCTACTACGGTGTGTAAAATAAGAAGAAAAAAAAACGTTACGCCTCTTTTTACCTCAAAACCCTAATGATGAGACTATGCAAACATTCTCACACACGTTTGATAATATCATTCATGTTGAATTTTTTTTAATTGATGGCATGTATCAATATAATAACAATTGTGTTTATTTTAATTTTGTATGTTTATTCAACCATGCAGTTGTCTTCTAAGGTATGTAATTATTCTCACATATGTTTGGTTATATCATTCATGTTGGAATTTGTTTATTGATTGCATGTATCAATATAATATCAATTGTGTTTATGAGAATGCTTTGTTGTGAATGTTGACGAATTATGGTTTTCTAAAAACCCTAATGATCACTCTTATATTGCTTTCTTGTGAATATTGTGAATGTTGATTACATTTTACATGATGCTGTAATGAATTTTCTAAAACTACATGTACGTTTATGCTGCTGTAATTTTGCAGGTTGAATTTTCTAAAACCACAGGTACTTCTATGTTGTTGTATGTTTCTTTAGTGAAGAACTGTGTCAATTAATCCAAACCATTCAAAGATGTCCTAATTTGTTTGCTATGATGAAACTTTGGTTTCTTTGCATCTTTTTTGCAGGTTAGACGTCTCTTTGCATTGTGTCAGAGCAAAACCGATCCGATGTTAGTTCTTGGATCAAAGAAGCATCTACCTTTTAATTTTCTCTTAATAAGTGAAAGTTATGCAATGGGAGAATTGAAAGAGAATCACTGATTGCGGGGTTTAATTTATTACTTTTTGTTTAGCAACTAAACGGGAGGTCTGTTCATGTTAGTTTTGCAATTAAGTGTGCTATTAGTCTAATAAGCGTTTGTATTTCAACCCTTATCACAGGAAGGCTGTTAGTGTGCATGATTACGAGAGATTTAACTGAGCCAGATTGGATGGTAGAGGCAGTACTGTGTCCACCTAAATTGGTAGATGAGGTAATCTAGAAAATTAAGCTTGGTCATATTCCTGGAAAATTATGCTAATATTCTGTTTTTAAGTGAAAATTCTGGAACTGTTTAGTATCCTTGGGTTCGAACATGGAGCTACAAATTCGGAAATAAAAAAAAAAGCATATACGAGACTTTTAGTTCAGTACATTCAAGGTATACGTTGTAGAAAGCTTATCAAAGTGCCCATAAATGGTCTACACAACCCGTTCAAATCCACACAAAAATACATGAAAGCGGAATCAAGGTATATATATTTAATATTTGTATCGCACAAAACCAAATTAACATCCTTCCACCTTTAGGCAAACAAGCTTATGCGTTGTCTGCAGTCACTTGGCTTCAAGAGAAAAAGAAAGGGGCGAGCTGCAAAGGAATTTAGATGCTATAGTGATACTTCAAAGCATACAGATTCCAAAGATCTGTGAAATTCCAAATGCTAACATGCTAGACAAAATTCTAGACCACGAGTAAGCACCATGATTTTATACGTTGTTTTAACTGTATGTATGGACTAATTATATCAATATCTGACCGTGGTATCATCCGATGATGAATTTTCAGCCACGTGATTTGGTTAATGGATTTAAACTATCGAATAGCTCTTTGTTAAAATGAAACCAAGAAACTTTTAGAGCACTAAGAGTACAATGACTGGGATGCTCTTCTTAATAAGGATCAGGTACTTTCGTATGTCAGTTTCTCCCCTTTTATTACTGTCTTTTGTGTGAGTGTTGACCAGATGGGCAGTCGGGTAATTGGTAATCATAGTTATAGCTAGAAATGGGTCAATTTCAAGTACGGGTCATAATGGGCTGGGTTGAGCCACCAACACTATCTATCCAGTTTTTTTTTTAATAACAATGAAAGCTTAAATTCTGATTAAAGTATATTTACTTTTTTAGTAACACTATCTTCACTGTATGATAATACTCCAAACTTATACAATATTCACTATTAACATGCGGTCATTAATGATATATCGCTGATTGGTTTTTAGGAAAGATTTTGTGTAAAATTGATTAGAAACGAAGAATTTGAGCTTATGTCAGCTCTTTACCTCCAAGTTAGCATCATCAGTCATACACTCATTTTTGTTACAAGATCAAAGAGCATGTCTTTCATCGAACGCCTTGGTCTTTTATAGTATATATTTATAGACCTGGAGTGGTAGGTGGTGAATGGTGCAGCTATGCACTAAGCATGTGGTGGAGTAGCTTATCAGCCCTCTGAATATGGGTCTTTGTGCTGACAAAGATAACAGTAAAATGGTAAGAAAATCCAAATAACTAAACTGTAATGTAGTTTAAGATACTATTGTCACTTTGTTTCTCTATATCAGGCTGATATAGGTCTTGCCATGGGAATTCAAGTAACAGAAGTTGCAAAAGAAAGCTACGCGTTTTATATTTGAGCATCTTGTACGTTCACATTTCTTACAGTGCATTTTGATATCTTATTTTTTTTATGTTGCTTCATAAAGTTGTTTGGTGTCGTCTATATGCATTTTTTACTTTCTATAACACTATTATACCTGGCATTGTTCGGTATCTCTCATTTTACAGTTTGTTTTGGTGGTGTTGGTTGGAGTCCATGGTTTATGCAAAGAAAACAACAAATATCATGATGCCTTTCCCCATTTTTTTGACCCATCTCGAAGTTATGTTCCTCTCACCCATGACATGGTTGTGAAAGCAGAAAGAGTGAATTGCCAAACAAAATTCCAATCTTAATTAGAGAGCGTTAAGCTTATCGAATTTTTGTTTTATGGAAAGAAATTGAAAGAGCGGTGATGGCAGATAGGCGGAAGATAAAGAAGATTGAGTGGCATATTAAAGCGTAGTAGATTGGAGCGAAAAATAAGGTGACACTCATGAGAGAAATACGTGCATAATCGAGTAGCCAGAAGAAGAGTTTAAAGGTGTTGGAGTGATAGGCAAAGAGTTGCGATATGGAGCTGGAGATTAAACATTCCATACAAGTGACTAAGACGGTCCCCGAGCAAATTGAGGCTGCTAAAAAAAAAGGCTACAATATGTGATAGAAACTTATTACTACAAGAAAGAGGTAAAATATGAAAACTTATACAATTTTTTTGTTGTTTGAAAATTAATATATTTCATGTGTTATAACATTTATAACGCATTTTTAGCATACATGCCTAATATTCATGTGCTTTTATTTGAAAAAACAGTCTATATAAAGAATGCCAAGAAAAACTTGGGTCACCATAAGAGTGTTTTAGAAACAAAGTAACTTTGATGTTAACAAGATAAAGAGGAAAGAAGCGACTACAAAAGGCGAAACAGGCTTTAGAAAGCAAGAAGAAGCTCGCAGAAAAAGGGCAGCAGCAAAAAAAAAATAAAATAAAAAAAAAATAAAAAGAGAGAGAGAGCGAGCTGAGAAAGAGGCTGAGAAACCACCAGAGAAAAAGCTTAAGGTAATAGCTAATTTGAAATTATAATAGGTGGTCCATTGCTGATGTATTTTCTTCAAAATATGTTTGGAATTTACAAACAGATATGCTTACAACCAATTATAATATATCTGGTATAACTTCATGAAAAACTTGACTGATGCTTTTGCTAAACCAGATACTTAAAACTTTCAGTCACCTATGTTATTAGTTTACATTCAAATTAGAGAGCTATTTACGAACCTTTAATCAGATAAGTAGCTAACCAATAAACAGTATTCTTTGAATGTTGACGTTGAAAGTACAATTTTTGATATGGTTGTTCTAAGCTAATATTATCTAGGACCGTCCATATAATGCTTTTTATGTCATATCTTAGCAATTTTATTCAAGGCTGTATTACCATCTGTGAAGAGAGTGATCAATGAAAATGATGAAAGACTGAAGGGCTTAAAGAAAGACCACGGTGAAGATGTTTACAGAGCTGTGGCAACCACTTTGACAGAAATCCTACTAATTACTACGCCATTTAGTTAGATAGTTATTTTCTTTCTATCTCTATTTGAGATCAGTAGACTCCCCATATATACCGATTTCCCTGCTATTTACGATTACATTACAAACTCATACAGATATACAATGAATTAAGTTGTTTGTTCCTCAAAAGAGATCATGAATCCACCCATGGCATGGACAGATCAAGTAAGGCATCTCAAGGTATTGACTATGACCAAAATAGTATAGTATTACATATGTTTTTCACGAGTTATTCGATGTGTATTAGAGATTTAGAACTAAATTTTTTTCTGTTATGGGTAGTAGTGACAGTACGCGCAAACGGATGTATTGCAAGACATAAGAATAAGGTTAGTGTCCATGGTTCAGTTTTTTGAGATTGAATGCATTTATTCTAATTATATACAAATTGAAATTATTTATGTATAACTTAGTCTGTGAGAGTTCTGGCTATGGGGCAAACAACGGCCATTAGAACATAAGTAATTATTTTAAAAGTTAATAATAATGTGCGTAGCAATCATCCTTACTGGATGTAGGTTTTCTGATTTTATATTCTTGAACATGATGTAGTTTATCAGAAGTGCAAGTAAAAAACAGAATGTAGCTCTGATGGGCCGTCTTTTGCAGATATTGCACCAAAAAAATTGCAAACTCATGACGGTCTGTCTGCTGCAGATCCTACACCAAAAGAGCAGAAAACTTATGACCAGTCGTCTACTGCAGATCGTGGACCAAAAGAATTGCAAACCCACAACGGGCCGTCTGCTGCAGATTCTCCACCAAAATAGCAGGAAAATCATGATTGGATATCTTTGGATGATGGCAGAATTCCATGTCCTCCATAAAGTATGGGTGGTTTTGGGAATGGAATCTTAGAGTTGAATGATGCAATGGAACCTAACGATGTTTCAAATTTGTTGAATTATGAACAAGAGCTGTTAGAGAAGCACAAATAAGCAATATATCACAAGATGTTTAAGGGAGATGGAAACGAAATCCTGCGGCAAGAAGGAACCTGTAGACTTTGAATGAGATTAAACCAGAGCCTTTTATTCAGAATTCTGTTAAGGTATGCCCGAGTGAGACGTAAATGAAGGCTTGTGGAATAGGCAAAGGCCTCGTGAACCCAAGCCTTCTATTTTGAAACTTGTGAAAGATAGTATGGATGAGATGGAATTTGAGGGTTTGATTGATACTAAAGTTGAGTTTTCTTCTGATTTCCCTATTAAGGTGTGTAAACACGAGATAGTTACATATCCTTGCATTAAGAAGGAGGTGAAGGTGGCTTCAAACGATGATATATGTTTGAGGTTTTAAACCCCATCGTATCTCCACATGATAATTTGAGTTTTCAGACTGTTAATAGCCAACCAGATGAGAAGCACGTCATAAAAAATCAAGTTATTTGTTGTGAAATTACACCAGGTCATTCTGGAAACTCGAGCAGTGAGGGATGCTCCAGCCAGGAGGAAAAGGGTACGGAGTTAGCATCACATGTTAATCAACCACCTACATCTGTTGTATCGGGGAAGGATGCTCTTTACTATTACTCTATATCTGTTAGAAAGCTTCTGTCAACTGGAATTCTTGATGGAGCAAAAGTAAAATATATTTCAGCTTCGGTAAATTGCATTTTTATATACTACTGTGGTGTTTCAGCAAAAAATCTTCATGTAACACTAATTGGGAATTGTACGTCCATTTGCATACATCCAGGCAGAGCTTAATAGAATCGACAAGGATGGTGGCTATTTATGTGGCTGTGATACATGAAAATTTTCTAACGTAAGTTTCTTATGCGAGTTAAATATAGTCCATTTTTGGTATCGAATTTCGGTAGACCTATAAATGATACCAATTTAATATTTTTGATCGTTTTAGGGCTGTGGACCATTAGTGGGAAGGTGATCTTTTTCGAAACACCTGGTGCAAGTTGATATATGGGATCACAATAGGTAATAACTTCAGATCTTTAGTTTAACAAGATTTATAATTTTTAACTGGCCTTATTAATGTTTTGTACATATAGATTACAGTCGGTTAACAATTTCGCGTGGGGAAGTAGTTCAGTTATCTGTGTCATTTATTCCAGTAGCATCACCTGCACTATTGTTGGAAGGGTTCAAATGACACCAAGCCTAATGATTCATATGCAAGGTGGTTAATTTACCTACCACAGTTTGTTTCCACCTTTCAAAAATATGAAATGATCAATGTTTAATAAGTATCTGTTCAGGCGGTTGGTCTTTTCCTGTCTTCATATTAGGCAAGCTAATCCACAAGCTTTCTAAACATGTGAATACTTAGTTACAAACCATTATACTTGTCTTTAGTTATTTGCACAAATAATCATATTTTTCTATGAAAAATGAGAAACAGAAAGAGCTGCATCTTTAAATGGGCTTTTGATGATTTATGAAAAAGATTAAATGTTGGTGATTAAATTTAAGGATTGTGATTTGTGTTTAAAAATTTGAGATTTGATGTTTCGCAATAGTATTATTTAAATTTGATTCATGTTGGATACAGTAAGTGAAGAAGACGGCTGATCAACCTGGAAATAATTCAACCACTAGGCCACCTCCAAATCTGTCTCCTTTGCGTACAACAAAGTTTTTTCAGGTATAATGTTGAATCATTTTGAATATTGTGAATGATAACCATTATTTGTGGGATTATCAGGGTGTTTTGGATTGCGCTTTGGAGAAAATTATCTGATTATTGGGTTTGCGAAATGAAATAAATAAAAACGAGTGTTTGGCAAGCTGTACATATAATAGCAAATTCTAAAAGGTTATAAAATCAACACCGTATTGAAGACGAGGTTAGATGATATAACATAGTAATTATAGAGGTGGCAATTCCCAATTACATATAACCGGGTTGATTCACGCTAACGGGTGAATAAGGTAAAAGAGATAGCTAAATAAGAATTGGGTCAAAAGTCGCCGAAAGTGTTGTCCATTGTACAATATAACATAATGGGCCATAGACACAGTCACACAGGTATGTCAAACTTTCATTATGCTTTAATGTTAAACAGTAGCTACACTTTGTAACAATCTTTCATTAACCTTTAATATTGTAAATACTAGACTGTATGGGATCCTAAAGGACCTCTACAAGAAGCTTCAATAAGCTCTCCCAAACTGTCCTTTTATAACATGTAGTTTTAGTAAAGCAATTCTAAAACAGTCCAATTATATCCAAATTCTATAAAAAAATTCACAAGTAGGATTTTATGTGTAAAAGTTTAGATTGCGTCTTTAGATTTTTTAATGCACGAATGAAACTGGTTATTTCAGTAAGGGGTATGTATGTGTATTCTTTTAAGCAATAGGCAGCTAAAGCAAACAATTTCAAACAGTCACTTATTACATACGAATGAGAATTTTTTAATGCACGAACGAAACTGGTTATTTCAGTAAGGGGGTGTTTGAATTGCTTATTTAAGTGTGTGTGAATTGGCTACTGCCCTTATAAAGCTTCTCAAGCATTTAAGAAATCCTAAAACACTATACTGAAAAAGTGAAAAGTATTCTTACCAACATAAAAACTTAACTCCTTTTAACCCATACTCAAAGTTATTTGCAATTATCCATTTTTCAACTCACTCAGTAAGGTATTGTCAATTTTGATCCATACTCAATGTCAACTTTTAATGCGGAACATGCGGTACTTGACCTTATCAGCTTCAGGATTAGTGGGAATTTATTAGAGGAGTACCCTTTTTTAGCACAGGGATGAGTTATTTTCATAGCAGGGTACACACCATATTCTTTTCAATTGATTCACACATATTTGCAACACGAAAAAGTAACGAACGTAATATATTTGATGTAAACTTAAAACCACTATGTTTAACCCTTTAAGTATCTAATCTCTAAGAGGATACTTTCATTTGTATCAACAAATATTTAAACATGGAATGGCTACACCTAATGTCAATGGGTAATGGGAAGTAGCATAACTTGGTTGGAGATGTGTAAGTACTAAACTGGATTACGCTTAATTGGCTTTACTCTTTTAGTCTTATGTGTTTAATTGGCAGTTACAAATGGTGTTGGGATGTATAATTTTCAATTATATTTAGTGACTTAATGAATTATGCATAAATTTAGTGTTATCAATTTACTTATCATGACATGACACCTTCTCAACAATGGCACATGTTACAACTTGGTTACTTAGGTATATAGCGGAGTGTAGGCTAAGTAGCTAACCATAGACTAATAACATATTTTTACATATTGATCATCACCTGCATGTGTTACACAATGACCACACAGTCCTTATGCATGAACCTACAATTTTATGTGCTTCTTTAACATTTCGTTTTCATGACCAGATATTAACCATGAAAGATATAATATAAAAGGGTTGGGCATATTATTTTTTTAGGGGAAAATTAAGGTATAACGGAATCTATCTAGGTTAACAGTTATTTAATTCATTCTGATACTGCATTATTGGCCTTTTTTTATATCAACTATTACTGTACCAATGTTCTTGCACTTTACACTCTAAGGGCCTGTTTGTTTAGTTTTTTTATTAAGTCGTGTTAAATTAAAGTGTCTGTCTAGATATATGTTGTCTGTTTATAGATGAATAAATAATTGTTTGTTTTGTGTGCTAAATAATGTATCTGAATTTGAAAAAAATACAGTTATACCCTTTTATTTGATATAAGGTTAAAACGTGGAAGGGTAAATATATAAAATTAGAATAAAAAGAATGACTTAATTTGGAGACCCTCATCTTTCTGGCTTTTTCTAGAAGGTCATATGTTAGTTTTAAGCATTAAACAAACATCCATTTGGTGACTTAATTAACTTACCTATTTTTCAATTAAGACACATTAAGTTGTTATCAAACACTACCTAAGTGAGGATTAGACAAATGTTTAGCCCTCCATTTAGACATGTGACATATGATTAGTTTCATGGCTTGCATAGAGTTTCCTACATAACAACTACTTAATTCAACTGCCTATTTAATGAAACTACTACCAAGCCATTTTGAACTTTCAAATTTTAATTCTATTTTATTACAAGTAAAAACTTACAGCGGATTTTACATGTCGTAAAGAATGTTGTTAGTTTCTGATGATCATGTGTCAGCATTAACCCTTATGCCTAATATTGCTGCTACATATGTGCAGATGGACAGAGCTTGACAACTGGGAACAACTGTTGGGGTAACTATATCATTTAGAAGTTATGAACGAACCTAGAGACGTAGGGAGCTACCTTTCTAATTTATCTTACAAAGTTTCAGTAACCCATTATTTGCTAAAGATCAACTAACTGATTACAGATTATTCTTTTACTTGGTGTTGCATATAGTTCTACAAGAAGCTTAGTTGAAACTCCTAAACACATTCTCTATCAACCTGTTTTGTTACTCCGTATTAGTTATGACTTTTGACAACGCTGTGGAATTTTTAGTTTTGGTTGGGAGCACCTTATGATACATAAAGAATTAGTGATTCGTATTGCGTGAAATTTATTATTTATTTACTTGGATGTAGATTTCCCTCCATTGTCTATCTGCAACAAACTTGGTAGCTAGAAGTAGTCGGAAAGGTTGAGTTCCCGTTCCCAGCAGGAACGTACGACGTGTACTATCGCCTACAATTCACGCTTGCCTTAACTAAAAAATATTTCCCCTTCACCTAATACTAACCAACAAATTTACAAGTCATGCCCGCCACATCACAAAACCTAATGAAATATTAAAATTTTACATGATTTAACTAAAGAATAATGAAATTTTCGTATATTCGTAAAAATATAATCCTTGAAGCTTTTATTATTTGTTTCACGATTGAGTCAATATAGCATCAAAATTTTCCAAGGAATTTATAATTTATAATGTTCAAAATTTGACAATGTATAAATTATCACATATATAATTCTGTGCAAAGTTTTAAATCGAACCATTTCACTTTATTTATCAAAAAGTTGCTTTAAAAAGTTCTAAGGCGACGTGTTTTAGGGGTAAATTTAATATTTATATCAGGTTGCTGTAGACTAAAGATATGTTAGGATCATGCCGCTACAAAAATCACGAGAAGGTGTGTTTGGATTAGGCTACAGTAGAAATTAAGAATAAGGTGTGTTTGTGTAACACCCCCAAAATTTGATACAGCGGAAGACTCAACAAGCTTTCGGGGTGCTACGGGGATTGGTATCCAACACAAGACAATATAGAACGAGATAAAGTAAACATGGTAAAAACACAACCAAAACGGGGTTTTAAGGTTTACATTTATCCCAACATCATTCAGAGTCAGGCCCAAAATAAATAACAATAGGTCCAAATTTAATTATCAGAGTTTAGAAAATATAGATCCATAACCGTGTGCCTCAGCCGAGCCTTCCAATCCAAGCATGCACCTCAACACTTAATTACCTGAGAAAACGTGTTAAAAGTCAGCTTTCGCTGGTGAGATCATAGGTTTAAATTCAACTAATAATATAGTGGACATATACGCAAAACGCTTGCTAGCTAGACTAAGGATTCACTAAAAGCCTGCGGATACCCTCCGCTCTTAACATAACACACGGAAACCCTTCCGCAATAACCAAAACACACGGATACCTTTCCGTACTATCATAGATATTCGGGTAACCCCCGCAATACCAATAAACACCCGGATAACCTCCGAAGTATTAATAACCTATAGGTGCACGCTACAGTATCTAAATAAGTCAACCTTGAATAGTACACACGAACCGCGTGACTAAAGCTGACAATAACAAATAAGCCAACCTTGAATAGTACACATAAGAAGTGACTAAAGCTGACTATACATCCTAGTCCATATGCATAGCAAGTTTAGAAATAATATAAAAGCGATAACAGTCCACGTAAAATGATTTGCACGTTTCTCACCCCAATCATTGAAAACATAGTTCAAGAGTAAAAAGTGGGGCTATGACTCACCTCAAGTCCAGAAATATAGCAAGACGAGGTAGGTAGAAATAAGATGTATGATAACTCACGAAACAGCAACTACGGACTTGGCACGACCTAACAATATTAACTCTTTCAGAAATCATTTCCTCAAATATATAATATTCCCAAACCCGGACGAGAATCCGTTTTATTTCCGAAAATCCATTTCGTATTAGTTTGGTGTATTTGCGTTTGGTATCCATACGGGTGGTGGGTCGACTCAAAACAAACCAACAAGATCACACGTAGAAGATATAATAAACTATAGATCTAATATTAGCCCAATATATCATTTAAATAAATCGCCAAAGTTTACCAAATCCGTCGATTTGATAATCCTCATATTTATTTACGTAATATACCGTTCCAAGATTACACCCAATCTAAAGCACATATAAAGCACATAGCACATAATTACTATATAGTATATATCATAGTTTAATAAATTCCTCGTATATATCGTCAAATTGGCCAGATTTCCCGATATATACACTCGCAATCTATTACCCTTTACATATACTACAACCTGTGGGCGTCGTAGGATACGCTGCCCACTAATATATTCGTTTCATATAACCAAACAACCCGGCTCAACCTTACGGTTGAGTGGTTATTTACTTATAGAAAACATCTATATTAGTCGTCATATATCCGAGACAACACGAATGTCACAAATAATGACTTACCTGGACCCGAGTGACAACAATTTCGCCTAACTCAATAAACTTATCCGTTGTATATTCGAAATGACATTTTATTAAATGTTTCATAATTGTCGGGAGTTTCCCGTTTATAACACAATTTTTATAATAATTATACGTTTATTAATATTACACCACTTTCGTAGCCTAATATATATCTAATCGTATTATTTATAATACGACTCGTGATTATTATTATTATTAATATACGCGTTTATATAGTTATATATACGTTATTCACGTATATACTTTCGTATAAACGTTCATATTATTAATAATTATTATTACGAGTTTTATTATTCTCGTTCAAGTTTAATAGTTATTGAGTGATACGAAATGGTCATATGTCCGAGTCATGACCCTCGGCTCATTGTCCAAGTCCAATAATAAACCAAAGTCATAAATAATAAATCTCCGTCCAAATCACAATCTCAACCACGGGCTACAACAATAAGGTCCGACTACGGTACCCGACTAACCTATCTCCGTCATCTAACGACCGTCTCATAACCGGTCCTCATATCACATACCACTCGACAACAACTTCTCAATTACCAAAACCATAACCAATATCCAATATCCAATTCGACCCAAAGTATTCGGCCGAGAAATAAATACCACAACAATATATACCAACGACAATCATAACCAATAATAATATAACAATTAGTTCACAATTACCACACAAAAATAACATTAACCAAATTAGTGTTCGGGTCGGTTTACCAAGCCGAACCCGAGGCAACACTTCTCCACAACTAGTGTGGTTCACACCCGAGACCTCCATGGTCTCGGCTAGCTCTAAATGAGCCAAACAACCCACACGACCTACTAGGGTCGTCGGCCAAGAAACCATTCGACAACCATGGTTAACCATAACCATCAATAACTGGTCAAATAACAAAACGAGGATCCAAACACCTCATTCGAACACCAAGTTCAACAAGATCAGTTAATCATAAGAACAAGCTCAAACCGAGGGTAACACCCTCGGGTACACCTCGACCCGACGAAGATACACCAAACCCGGATACCAAACTTTATAGAAAACGTTTTTCCAATCGACAACCCATAAGTATTCACGTTTTTAATTAAAACCCATTCGGATATCACCAAATCGTGACCAAGGGTCGCGTTTTTTATTTACAATACGAGTGGAAACTCGCTCACCTTCGAACTAAAAACTCAAAACCGTGATAACTCTTCAAGAATCAACGAAAAGTGGTGAAGAAGATGGTGATTCGAAGTGAAATAACGGGGTTATAGGCGCATGTTGTTGTAGATCTAAGAGTAGGGATGATAGAGGTTCGATTTATGGTGGTGTTTTAGAGTGGTGGCCGGCGGTGTGGCGGCGGCTGGCCGGAACAGTGCACGGCGGCTAGGGTTTTCAAAGAGGGGGAGATGGGAGATGAGAGTGAGAGTAAAGTGAGTTTTGTGTTTGTGTTGTGTGTGTGGTTTAAAACCGGACCCAAGCCCCCTTTTGATAACTTTTTTTTTTTTTTTTTTTTTTTTTTTTAAAGTTAAATGTAATAATAATAATAATAAGAGTAATAATAAAGATATTATTACGGTTGAGCGGGTAATGTGGGTAGATGTAAAAACACGTGGCCCGAACCCGAACTCATTTTAAAATGTCCATATCACACGAGAACCCTCTCGTAATTAATTAGAATATATAACGGACTCGTTAAGACGAATCATAAAACTATGTTAGGAAATCCTAGTGCCAAAGTCAACGTAGTACCAAGTGAGAATTCAAATATACATCACCGATCACATAATCAAAATGAATTATGAACATAATTCACGAATTCCATAACGTCATTAATTAAAATATCCATAACATAGGTCTTACAAGTTCGTTGTGAAATGAAAATTTCAAATAATAATTATGAACAAACTTAAGTTGAAATGCGGGTTTTAAAAATAGCTCCCTAAACTGCCAGTTGTCACATCCTCCCCGTCTCAGAAGGAAACCCGTCCCGGGTTTCACTCGGAAAAATTCATCTACGAAGTGAAAAGCTTCGGATATCTCTTCCTGAACTCGTCCTCACGTTCCCACGTAAACTCTGGTCCATGTCGGGAATTCCAACGAACCTTGACGAGCGGAATGCGACTTCTCTTGAGTCGTTTAACTTCACGATCTAAAATCTCAATCGGTTCCTCCACGAAATTCAGTTTCTCATCAACACGAATGTCCCTCATTGGAATGACGGGCATTTCATCAGAAAGACATTTCTTCAAATTACTCACGTGAAACACGTCGTGAACTTTGCTCAGTTCAGACGGTAATTCCAACCTATAAGCCACGGGCCCAATTCTTTCTAAGATCAAGAATGGTCCAATGTAGCGTGGGTTGAGTTTACCACGTTTCCCGAAACGTATTACACCTTTCCAAGGCGAGACTTTCAGCATCACTTTGTCTCCAACCTGGAACTCTAAAGGTTTACGTCTCTGATCGGCGTAGCTCTTCTGCCTATCTCTGGCGGCTTGCAACCGATCACGAATCTGAGTTACTTTCTCGGTAGTTTCCAAAATAAGCTCAGGGCCTGTAAGTTGACTATCTCCAACTTCTGCCTAACCAATAGGCGAACGACACTTTCTGCCATACAAAGCTTCGAATGGTGCAGCCTTAAGACTTGTATGGTAGCTGTTATTATAGGAGAACTCCGCAAGGGGTAAATACTTCTCCCAGCCTTTACCAAAGTCTATGATGCATGCACGAAGCATATCCTCTAACGTCTGAATGGTCCTCTCACTTTGACCATCGGTTTGGGGATGATATGCAGTACTCATATCAAGCCTCGTCCCCAAAGCCGTTTGAAGTGATCGCCACAAAGCTGACGTAAAACGACTATCACGATCCGAAATAATAGATATCGGGACTCCATGACGCGAAATAATTTCCTTCACATATAACCTTGCAAGCTTATCCACACTATCATCTTCACTAATAGCTAAGAAATGAGCAGACTTTGTCAGACGGTCCACAATTACCCAGATAGCGTCACAACCGCTAGCTGTCCTCGGTAATTTGGTAATGAAGTCCATAGTAATCCGCTCCCATTTCCAGACTGGAAGTTCTGGTTGCGTTAGTAGTCCTGACGGTCTCTGGTGTTCAGCCTTAACCTTGGCGCATGTCAAGCATTTACTAACGTACGATGCTATATCTGCCTTCATATTTGGCCATCAAAAGAACTTCTTAAGATCTTGGTACATTTTATCGGAACCAGGGTGAATAGAGTACTTTGACTTATGCGACTCATGCATAATCACTTCTCGAATTTCTCCATATAACGGTACCCAAATCCGATCTCCAAAACATAATAATCCATCCGAACGCTCAACAAATCCTTTCTCATTATCAGCCATCCCAAATATGTTCTCGGCAGATCTATTTTCTGCTTTCAACACTTCCGTTTGAGCTTCGAGTATTTGAGATGGTAATGGCGATACGATAGTCATTCCCAATGACCTAACTCGTAATGGTGGTACTCTTTCCTTTCGACTAAGAGCATCAGCAACAACGTTTGCTTTACCAGGATGATAGCGAATTTCACAATCATAATCGCTTAGCAACTCGATCCAACGTCGTTGTCTCATGTTGAGCTCTTTTTGATTCAAGATGTGTTGTAGACTTTTGTGGTCAGTAAACACAACACACTTGGTTCCGTACAAGTAATGTCTCCATATTCTTAAAGCAAAAACCACAGCACCTAGTTCCAAATCGTGGGTAGTGTAGTTTTTCTCATGCTTTTTGAGCTGTCGGGAGGCATAAGCTATCACTTTCTCTCGTTGCATTAACACGGCTCCTAAACCTTTATGTGAGGCGTCACAATAGACGACGAAATCCTCGTTACCTTCTGGTAACGCTAAGATAGGAGCACTACACAACATTTTCTTAAGCAATTGAAACGCTTCCTCTTCTTTATCTCCCCATTCATACGCAACACTCTTTTGAGTTAATTTGGTCAATGGTTTAGCTATCTTCGAAAATCCCTCGATGAATCTTCGGTAATAGCCAGCTAAACCCAAAAATTGACGAACTTCGGTTGGGGTTGTAGGTGCAGCCCAATCTTTTATTGCTTCAATTTTTGCAGGATCCACGTGGACTCCTTGTCTATCAATCACGTGACCCAAAAATTGTACAGTCGGAATCCAAAATTCACATTTCGAAAACTTGGCATAAAGTTTCTCCTTCCTGAGCAATTCCAAAATGAGTCTTAAATGCTCCTCATGTTCTTTCTCACTCTTTGAATAAATCAGAATGTCATCGATGAATACAATCACGAACTTATCCAAGTATGGCTTACACACACGATTCATGAGATCCATGAATATTGCTGGTGCGTTAGTCAACCCAAACGGCATCACCTGAAACTCGTAATGCCCGTAACGGGTCCTGAAAGCCGTTTTCGGAATATCTTCCTCGCGAACTCGAAGTTGATGATATCCCGATCTCAAGTCGATCTTCGAATACACACTCGATCCTTGAAGTTGATCGAACAAGTCATCGATCCTAGGTAACGGGTATCGATTCTTCACCGTTAACTTATTCAACTCTCTATAGTCAATACACATATGAAACGATCCATCCTTCTTCTTCACAAATAAGACTGGGGCTCCCCAAGGTGAAGAACTTGGTCTTATGAATCCCTTTTCGGCTAACTCCGCCAATTGTTTTGACAACTCTTCCAGTTCGGTAGGTGCAAGACGATAAGGTGCTCGTGCTACAGGTGCAGCACCAGGTATCAACTCAATCTGAAACTCCACTTGTCTAGTCGGCGGGATTCCCGGCAAATCATCAGGAAACACATCAGGAAAATCACGAACTATAGGCACATCTCCAATGCACCTTTCCTTTTTCTTCGTCTCGCCCTTCTCAGAAATTTGGGCTAAGAAAAGGTAACATCCCTTCTCCATTAGCTTCGGTAACTTTGTGCAAGATATAACTGCTAATCGGGATGGGCTCCTAGAATCCTTTCGGTCTCCTAATATATTTAGGACTTCCTTTCCGTATGGTACGCGCACGACCTTCTCGTTGCAAAGTATGTGAGCACGATACTTCGACAACCAATCCATACCAATGATTACATCAAAACTTCCTAACGTGACGGGTAGAAGATCTATGTTGAAAGGGTGGTTCAAGAAATTTAACGTACAACCGCGAATGATGGTATTAATCCTTTCTAGGTTTCCATTTGCTAATTCAATATCATATCCAATTCCTAAGGCCATCGGGGGTTTCTCTAGTAAGGGTGCAAATGTAGTGGACACAAAACTCCTATCGGCACCAGTATCAAACAGTATGGAAGCATAACGATTATTGAGAAGGAACGTACCAGTAACGACGTTCGGATCTTCTCCTCTCTCGTTCCCGAGTGCATACACTCTTCCCTGGGCAGCTCCAGCTTCCACACATTGGTCCCCATTATCTTGTCGTCCACGGTTTCCTCCAGCTCCACGGTTTCCATAATTGTACCCATTACCACCCGAGCCTTGATTTCCACGGTTCCGCGATTCTCTACACTCATTCCTATAGTGTCCCTTCTTTCCACACCCATAACAGGTAACATCTGCCTTGTTTCTCATCTCAGGAGCAGCTTGAACCATTGCAAGGGGTCGAGCTCTACAGTCCCTAGCTGTATGTCCTTTCTTTGAGCAATTCTGGCATTTCACACTACACCACCCAGTGTGATGCTGATGGCAACGATCACACTTGGGTGCATCACCGTTCTGATTCTTCTTATCTCCATTCCCAATAGCATAAGCCTTAGCTTGTCTCTTGCTTCGGTGATCATTACTCTTAGAGTGACGGTCTCTCTTTCTCTTTCCATTCTTCTCCTTATCAGCTTCTTCTAATTCCAATGAATCCATAAGTTGTTGAGCAATTGTGATTGCCTCATGGATGTTTGCAGGCCTAGCAGAAATTACATCATTCCTTGTAGCTACAGGCAAACCATCAGTATACCTCTCAATCTTTTGAGTCTCGGTTTTCACCATATCAGGGCACAACAAGGCTAACTCCTGGTAACGACGATTGTAAGTCGCCATATCATTACCTTTCACCTTGTGGTTCCAAAACTCAATCTCTAGCTTCTTGACCTCATTCCTTGGGCAATAAGTCTGAATCAGCAAGGACTTAAATTGCTCCCAAGTCATAGCATAAGCTACATCACTCCCAACTGCATTTCGGTAGTTGTTCCACCAAGTCAAAGCTTCATCCTTGAAAGTAAAAGAAGCAAACTTTACCTTTGCATTCTCCGCACAACCACTAACATTAAACACTGACTCAGTCTTCTCAATCCATCTGACTAAGTAAACCACTCCTTCAGTTCCACCAAATTCAATGGGTCCACAAATCTTGAATTCCTTGTATTGACATCCACTAGCACGAACAGGTGGAAAATGTCCAGCAGAATTGTTGGAATGATTTGACTCAGCGAGGAGTTCAGCAACTCTTTGCTCCACGAGTTGGTTGATCATTGCTTGATCCACTGTAGGTGCGTTAAGTGGAACATGACCATTGTCTCCCTGAACATCAACATTTTGATTCCTGTTGTTACGGTTAGTGGTGTCCAGGTTGTCAGGAGTAGGGTTTTCAACATTTCGAGTTGGTCGACGACCTCGACGAGCAGGAGTAGGAGTAGTCACAGCAGGACCAGTCCTGGTAGACCTAACAGGGTTTCGACGGGGTGCCATTGATCTGTAACATCCCACAAGTTCATGAATCTCCATTAGAACTTATCGACATGCTCAACAAAACATCTCAACGAAATCAAGTCATAGAAAGAATGGCAACGACACGCTATGTAATAATAAGCGAATAAGGACTCAATTTCCATAACACCCAAAATCACATAATACCATACACTAATAATCATCAACCATACAATAGCGATCTAATATCGTTCCAACTAACGGATAACACGAAACATACTAATCGTTCCAAAAGAGACGAATACCGAACAAAATACATCAAATATGATAACTAGCTTTTCTAACCGAACACTCCTCGGCTAAGAAAGCAACAAGATAATATAACTCAAACAACTAGCCACGTGGCTGACGGAGAATCCTCAACTCCTGCCTCAAGCCATCAAGATCCCTCCATAACGATCCTAACTCCACCCTATGGGTGTCTCGGTCTCTCTTGAGGTCAGCCACCTCCTTCTCTAGCTCGGCATTCCTTTGCCAAAGCTTGCGGTCGGCCTCACGAGCCGTAACGAATCCTCGCTGCAAACTATCGATATGCTCGTGGACATCCATCATAACTCTCCTCAGCTCAGTAGTCCTGCCCACAGCAACAATCAAATCAACTCTCAAATCCGCTAAAAACTCTCCAATGACTCTCTCAAGTCGATCAGATACACGTGCAACTCTGTCACTAAGCTCAGTAATTCGAGCCCACAACCTGCCAACCTCACCCAACTCTGCATGCTCAGTAGAAACCTCAGAAGATGCATCCGACTCAACGGGACTACCAGGTGGCAACTCAAACAAGAACGGATGATCAGGTGAATCGGGCTCAATCGGGTGTACAGGTGAATCAGGCTCCTCAGCCTGAGCTGGTGGTGCTAACTCATCATCATCATCATCAGGCATCTCATCCTCCTGAGGGTCATCCTCCTCCTCAGGGTCATCATCATCACCATGCTCAGCCTCCTGAGGGTCATCCTCCCGCTCAGGGTCATCAGCCTCATCCTCACCCTCGTACTCCTCCTTCTCCTCATCGGAAGAGTACCTCATCACTCGTCGTCTCCTACTAGGTGAACCATGTGTAGATGTAGTAGGTGATCTAGGACGACGACGCAATGATGTGGGTGGCGCCTCAGGCAGAAGAGAGTGAGCATCAATCTGTAAAGATGATGAAGTAGGGCGTACCGACATGCGTGCCGTAGCTCGGTGGGCAAAGCGCGGGGCCACACGAGCCAAAGCCTGATGAAGAGTAAGCTGCCTCGATGTACCAGGGAGCCCTAAAGAAGATGAGGGTCCCTGCATAGATGCAGCAGGTAGTGCTGAAGTAGAAGCTGCCTGTGATACAGTAGCTGGAGTCATGGCCATCTGGTAAGGATCATCAGATGCCATAATGAACTGTGCAGGTAAAACCGGTGCAGTAAGAATATCCTCGACGACATCGGGCATACGGGAGGCCATGGTTTGTGACAACGGCGTAGGGTAGGTGTAAGTGTTTCAAAACAACTTAAATCACAACTCAAAATACCATACCAAACATACTCATCAAGTAATACCATATAATCTTAATAAAAGAATTTCAAACACCGCATTACTAAAATGTTTATAAAACATATAGACCATATAAATCCTCGAGAACGCCATCTTATTACTAAAAATCCATAAACCTCAAATCGTCTCAAATATCTCATAATACCTCAAATAATAGAAGGTGCTTCGGCTTGGCGGGCTGGCGGGCGGTAGTCAAGGATCATTTTCTATAAAAATACGGTTATAGTTTAGGCGTTTATTTACCTAGTTCTCTATAACCTTGGCTCTGATACCAATCTGTAACACCCCCAAAATTTGATACAGCGGAAGACTCAACAAGCTTTCGGGGTGCTACGGGGATTGGTATCCAACACAAGACAATATAGAACGAGATAAAGTAAACATGGTAAAAACACAACCAAAACGGGGTTTTAAGGTTTACATTTATCCCAACATCATTCAGAGTCAGGCCCAAAATAAATAACAATAGGTCCAAATTTAATTATCAGAGTTTAGAAAATATAGATCCATAACCGTGTGCCTCAGCCGAGCCTTCCAATCCAAGCATGCACCTCAACACTTAATTACCTGAGAAAACGTGCTAAAAGTCAGCTTTCGCTGGTGAGATCATAGGTTTAAATTCAACTAATAATATAGTGGACATATACGCAAAACGCTTGCTAGCTAGACTAAGGATTCACTAAAAGCCTGCGGATACCCTCCGCTCTTAACATAACACACGGAAACCCTTCCGCAATAACCAAAACACACGGATACCTTTCCGTACTATCATAGATATTCGGGTAACCCCCGCAATACCAATAAACACCCGGATAACCTCCGAAGTATTAATAACCTATAGGTGCACGCTACAGTATCTAAATAAGTCAACCTTGAATAGTACACACGAACCGCGTGACTAAAGCTGACAATAACAAATAAGCCAACCTTGAATAGTACACATAAGAAGTGACTAAAGCTGACTATACATCCTAGTCCATATGCATAGCAAGTTTAGAAATAATATAAAAGCGATAACAGTCCACGTAAAATGATTTGCACGTTTCTCACCCCAATCATTGAAAACATAGTTCAAGAGTAAAAAGTGGGGCTATGACTCACCTCAAGTCCAGAAATATAGCAAGACGAGGTAGGTAGAAATAAGATGTATGATAACTCACGAAACAGCAACTACGGACTTGGCACGACCTAACAATATTAACTCTTTCAGAAATCATTTCCTCAAATATATAATATTCCCAAACCCGGACGAGAATCCGTTTTATTTCCGAAAATCCATTTCGTATTAGTTTGGTGTATTTGCGTTTGGTATCCATACGGGTGGTGGGTCGACTCAAAACAAACCAACAAGATCACACGTAGAAGATATAATAAACTATAGATCTAATATTAGCCCAATATATCATTTAAATAAATCGCCAAAGTTTACCAAATCCGTCGATTTGATAATCCTCATATTTATTTACGTAATATACCGTTCCAAGATTACACCCAATCTAAAGCACATATAAAGCACATAGCACATAATTACTATATAGTATATATCATAGTTTAATAAATTCCTCGTATATATCGTCAAATTGGCCAGATTTCCCGATATATACACTCGCAATCTATTACCCTTTACATATACTACAACCTGTGGGCGTCGTAGGATACGCTGCCCACTAATATATTCGTTTCATATAACCAAATAACCCGGCTCAACCTTACGGTTGAGTGGTTATTTACTTATAGAAAACATCTATATTAGTCGTCATATATCCGAGACAACACGAATGTCACAAATAATGACTTACCTGGACCCGAGTGACAACAATTTCGCCTAACTCAATAAACTTATCCGTTGTATATTCGAAATGACATTTTATTAAATGTTTCATAATTGTCGGGAGTTTCCCGTTTATAACACAATTTTTATAATAATTATACGTTTATTAATATTACACCACTTTCGTAGCCTAATATATATCTAATCGTATTATTTATAATACGACTCGTGATTATTATTATTATTAATATACGCGTTTATATAGTTATATATACGTTATTCACGTATATACTTTCGTATAAACGTTCATATTATTAATAATTATTATTACGAGTTTTATTATTCTCGTTCAAGTTTAATAGTTATTGAGTGATACGAAATGGTCATATGTCCGAGTCATGACCCTCGGCTCATTGTCCAAGTCCAATAATAAACCAAAGTCATAAATAATAAATCTCCGTCCAAATCACAATCTCAACCACGGGCTACAACAATAAGGTCCGACTACGGTACCCGACTAACCTATCTCCGTCATCTAACGACCGTCTCATAACCGGTCCTCATATCACATACCACTCGACAACAACTTCTCAATTACCAAAACCATAACCAATATCCAATATCCAATTCGACCCAAAGTATTCGGCCGAGAAATAAATACCACAACAATATATACCAACGACAATCATAACCAATAATAATATAACAATTAGTTCACAATTACCACACAAAAATAACATTAACCAAATTAGTGTTCGGGTCGGTTTACCAAGCCGAACCCGAGGCAACACTTCTCCACAACTAGTGTGGTTCACACCCGAGACCTCCATGGTCTCGGCTAGCTCTAAATGAGCCAAACAACCCACACGACCTACTAGGGTCGTCGGCCAAGAAACCATTCGACAACCATGGTTAACCATAACCATCAATAACTGGTCAAATAACAAAACGAGGATCCAAACACCTCATTCGAACACCAAGATCAACAAGATCAGTTAATCATAAGAACAAGCTCAAACCGAGGGTAACACCCTCGGGTACACCTCGACCCGACGAAGATACACCAAACCCGGATACCAAACTTTATAGAAAACGTTTTTCCAATCGACAACCCATAAGTATTCACGTTTTTAATTAAAACCCATTCGGATATCACCAAATCGTGACCAAGGGTCGCGTTTTTTATTTACAATACGAGTGGAAACTCGCTCACCTTCGAACTAAAAACTCAAAACCGTGATAACTCTTCAAGAATCAACGAAAAGTGGTGAAGAAGATGGTGATTCGAAGTGAAATAACGGGGTTATAGGCGCGTGTTGTTGTAGATCTAAGAGTAGGGATGATAGAGGTTCGATTTATGGTGGTGTTTTAGAGTGGTGGCCGGCGGTGTGGCGGCGGCTGGCCGGAACAGTGCACGGCGGCTAGGGTTTTCAAAGAGGGGGAGATGGGAGATGAGAGTGAGAGTAAAGTGAGTTTTGTGTTTGTGTTGTGTGTGTGGTTTAAAACCGGACCCAAGCCCCCTTTTGATAACTTTTTTTTTTTTTTTTTTTTTTTTTTTTTTTTTAAAGTTAAATGTAATAATAATAATAATAAGAGTAATAATAAAGATATTATTACGGTTGAGCGGGTAATGTGGGTAGATGTAAAAACACGTGGCCCGAACCCGAACTCATTTTAAAATGTCCATATCACACGAGAACCCTCTCGTAATTAATTAGAATATATAACGGACTCGTTAAGACGAATCATAAAACTATGTTAGGAAATCCTAGTGCCAAAGTCAACGTAGTACCAAGTGAGAATTCAAATATACATCACCGATCACATAATCAAAATGAATTATGAACATAATTCACGAATTCCATAACGTCATTAATTAAAATATCCATAACATAGGTCTTACAAGTTCGTTGTGAAATGAAAATTTCAAATAATAATTATGAACGAACTTAAGTTGAAATGCAGGTTTTAAAAATAGATCCCTAAACTGCCAATTGTCACAGTTTGGATCAGATACTTGATACGTGCTTCAGCGCATTAGCAGTCTATGGACGAATGGTCGTCATTTGAATGATCTTATAGGGTGGCCACTCATATCCATTGCAGGTGAGTACATTATTCATGATCTCAACAGTTGTTTTTATTAGCTAATGTTTTTGTTTGATGAATTTATTTTTATAAAAAATAGAACTCTTTATCAGTTTAAAGAATTGCACAAGTATAGAATAGAACAGATTTAATAACTACTTATTGTAAGGTAAATGATATGGTTCTAGACTCATTTTTTAATGAATCAATTTCTCTCAGATTCTAACTTGTCATGACGCGATTATTTTAAGATAGCAATATCAAGGTCATGGTTCTAATTGTCCTTATTCATGTGAAGTTGGCCTCCTAAAACGACGGGTACTATTTTTGTTCTTTTTCACTGTGTGTTTATCTATATTACCTCGATAACAATTTTGGAGTTCCAGTTGGAGGTAAACGGTCAAAATTGCTATTGTTACTCTTAATTTTGTGTTTTTATTACATGACAAGGAATGCATAGTTTTTTAGATATTTTCAGTCGATATGTTAGTAACATATTTACTCCTAAAGAAACATGCTCTTAACCATATGATAGCAACCCAATCTGTTAAGTTTCTTTATGTTAGAAGAGGCAGCAACATAGTCTCATATATTTATATAATGGGTCAATTTGGGTCAATTGCAGCTCTTGATGGCCACCTTTGAAATAGGTATTACAGTGTTGTAAAGAATGTACACTTGCAGGTTACGACTCCAACAGGGACTGTGTAGTACATTCGACCATCTGTATCTAAAGTGCACAGCCTTAATAGTGTTGTGTTGCATCCCTTTTTTCTAGACCTTCCAACTTAATTTCTATATTTTCGGTGACAGTGCAGGGATTACCCGGCTCAAGTAGGTACGGTAGAGACACGGTTTCTTTACAGTAGACAAACTTAGTACGGGCTGTTAGTACCAGTGAATTTAGTGCAATCGCCAACGGATCCGGAAACAAGACATTGTAAAGGCTTTGGCTTCATTGAATTAAGTGTTTTCGTTATAAATCATTAGTATTTTCAACCGATAATTTTATACATCAACATTGTAATTAGCCTAATGTGTATGTGTAATGCTTAAGTCTTTTACATTGGTGGTCTATCTGACCGACTAATCATTAATAAAACTAATAATTTCGAAGAAAAAGTGATCCAAGTCAATCAAGCCTGCCATTATCTTTTTCGCCCTATGACATATTATAACCTTTATTTACCGAATATTGTTTAATCATGCTGCTCATTTTATGTTACTTATGGCATGCCATAGTTTATATTCAAGCATGAATGATTGAACGTTCTACAATCTCATTGCAGATTAAGTTGTGATCAGTTAAGTACTTAAGTTGGCAAAAAAGTACATGAGAAGAGTTGCTACAGAGCTCCAAACCAAAGGTACATCAGAAAAAGATTCTTCAATGGAATAAATGATACTTCTAGGATTCTTATTATTTAAGATGTTAGTCTTGGTATGAAGAAAAAAGAAGCCTGGTTAAATGTATCTAACATATATAATTGCTTATATATGTATTTGGGGTTCAAGATTAATGTGACCCTTCTTATAACATTGTCTTAGAATTTCGTAAACCTCCTTAACATTTCTATTAAGGGATTTTTTTTAAAGTAGGTTTAAGATTAAATCGATGGGATACGAATTGCTACATATTTATCTATGTTCGCTATTTTAGATTTATATCTTCTTTTTTGGCATGTTTTTATATCAAGGCTTAATCATACATGTGTCATCTATTTTATTTGATATACCACATTTTTTTTACACGATTTACTTCATGTAGTTGCTACAGTATTTCATATAACAAAGTTACATTTGAGTTGTATTCATTTAATATTCATTTGTTGGTTTATGATTGTTTACATTATTGGTTATCATTATCAAGTAAACTTAATATTCATAAAGAAGTGCTTTCAAAGGAAAATCACAATTTATGCCCGCCTGTTGGGAAACAATACATCCATACACAAAAATAAATTAAATAATACTCAATCACAAAAAAACAATAATTACAATTAATTAACGACCATCTAATATTAAACAACAAATAATTATAAGTCATGCCCGCCCATCGGGCGGGCTTCGAAATCTAGTGTATATATATATATATATATATATATATATATATATATATATATATATATATAGGGTAAAGTTAAAATAAAAAAACAAATATCCGTAAAAAAAATAAAAAGAATTTTTTTTTCAAAAAATTCTCGAAAAATTCCACAAGATCGGGTATATATATATATATATATATATATATATATATATATATATATATGTATGTATATATATACATGTATATATATATGAATATGTATATAGATATATACACACACACATATATATATATATATATATATATATATATATATATATATATATATATGTATATATATATACATGTATATATATATGAATATGTATATAGATATATAAATATATATATATATATATATATATATATATATATATATATATATATATATATATATATATATATACACATATAGGGTAAGGTTCTAGAGAAAAGTGTATTTGGATAGAAAAGTGAGAAAAAAAAGTTACAGGGTAGATTTTGAAAACACTTGAAAGTTTAGGGTCAAAATTAAAAACAAATAAACAAAATAGAAGGGATACAATCAGATCATATTTTCAGTTCATTCACAGATCAACTTATCCATAACCACCATGTGCACCGTCACCACCACCACCATCGCCACCGTCTGTACCGTCACCACCACGGCTGTCTCCATCATTATTCCCAAACATGGAGATTGATCTACTCCATCTGCACCGTAACCACCACCACCACCACCACCGTCACCACTGTCTTCCATCGTTCAATGACCACTTCAATCTTCACTTCCACCACCGTCACATAGCTGCCGTCAATCTTCTTCAGGTTAATTTAGTATAAATAACATTTTTAATTATCTAATTTATATAATTTTATTGATTGATTAATTATTTTAATGTTTAATATTTAATAACTCAAACAACACTAAGAAAAAACTTATTTTAGGGATCTAATGTGTAAACACATGATAATTGTAATTTTGTTGAATTAGTTAGGGCATCATTGTGCAAAGAGATGATAATTTCGAGTATTTTTGTATTATTTGACATTTTAGGGCATCAATGTGTAAACAAATTATAACTTGTATTATTGTTGAATCATATGACATATTAAGTTATCGATGAGTGATTAGTGAATCCATTTTGATACACATATAAGAAGCTTGAGGGTGTTTGGGATTGTTTAACAAACTGCTTTTTTGATATTATGCAAGCAAAATAAGTTGTTCTGAATATTCTTTATTTTTATGCAACATCAGTTCAGTACCAGTTAGTGCTTCTGTGTTGTTTATGCACTATACATTAATTTAGTGCATCAGTTCAGTATCAATTAGTGCATCAGTTTAGTATCAATTAGCGCATCAGTTCAGTACCAGTTAGTGCTTCTGTGTTGTTTATGCACTATACATTAATTTAGTGCATCAGTTTAGTATCAATTAGCGCATCAGTTCAGTATCAATTAGTGCATCAGTTCAGTATCAATTAGCGCATAAGTTTAGTATCAATTAGCGCATCAGTTTAGTATCAATTAATGCATCAGTTCAGTATGAATTAGTGTATCAGTTCAGTATCAATTAACGCATCAATTCAATATAGATATAGTGCATCGGTATGAGTTCAATATAGTGCATCGGTATTATTTCAGTATAGTGCATCAGTATTAGTTCAATATAGTTTGGTGCATCAATGAGACGTACGATATGCTTATAACACAAAAGGATAAAGCAAGGGGTCGCATATAAGGCACAAAACACATAAGTGTATGCTTTGATTATTAGTAGCAAAATATTTGGTTTTGTTTCAGCAGCTGATGCTCTTTACAATGATTTTCTTTAATGCATCAATGTGTATGTTTAGTGCATGCATTTGTAGATGTGTTAATATGGGTTTCGTTGGTTGAACAGGTTAGCCTTTATTTGCTTGGAGAATACAGTCACCTTGTGGCGAGACAACCTGGTTGTAGTCCAAAGAAGGTTCACATAAACTCTCTGTCAACTATTCACCCTCTTATAAAGGTATTAGGCTGTTATTGTTTTATATATGCTGTTTATTTTAGCATATTGTTTGTGATAATTATGGTTTTATATACTGAATTGTTGAATAATAAACAATTATAACTAATGAGATAAAAGCACATACCGGGTTTTTTATTATCAAAACATTGGGACCAAAGGCGTAATAATAAGATTGACAATGTAAGTCTCTGCTTTTGTCCAGTATTTAATGTTGTGCATTCTGTATGTTATATATGTATATGATACTAGTTATGTGATTCCTGTTATTGCATAACTACGTATACACTATGATTGTAGTGGTTTATAGGGCTTTATGACCATGTATCTGTGAGATTGTTGAACATATATCATTATCGGGTTAGATGCTATCTAACAGCTCTTGCTTCATCTAATTTCCTTAAAAGGGTTAGCATTATAGTTTTGTAGTTATATATCAACATCAAGATCAAGGTGGTTTTGGTGCTCTTACGATCAGAGAAATGATATCAGTTTATCATTATTTAATGGTCGGGTCTACTCTTGATAGGATTATATGCATGTGGTATATGATTAGTAACTTTAGATGCTGTTTATGAATATTCTCCTAATTAATTAGCTGTAACGGGCACTGATAACTGGTCTGTTTCATTCCTTTTTCTTGTTTAAGATACACCATAACCAAAATCGATTGCTCATAAGCAAACGGGTTAAAAATGGATGAAAATGGCAATAGTATATTAAATGGGAATTAGGGCATCTATGAGTATGATTAGTGCATCGAAATGGTAGATATTAGGGCATCTATGAGTACATTAGTTCATTGAAAAGGTAGGTATTAGGGTATCTACGAGTATGATTAGTGCATCGAAAAGGTAGATATTAGTGCATCGAAAAGGTAGATGTTTACATGGTCATACCTTATCTGGGCTTTGGTCCAGGTACGTATCATATGATTAGTTGATGCGACTATAATCAGCTTAACCTCTGTATAGCTGCCTGTTGTGGTGCTGAGACTATAACTTTGGTTAATAGACATCACAAGATGGGCTGGTCGGGGTAATAACCTGACAAGTGAAGCACATCCAAACTCTGTTACAAACTTACAACCCGTTATATAGTAATACTGATCATGTCACACAATCCGTTGCTGTTGGTGCACCTGGTTACAAACTTCAAAATACCTTCCCTTTAAAGTTTAGCAAACAGCTGCACCTGGTGAAAGAAATGAATACAATTCATCAAAGGGAAGGTATTTGGAAGTTTGTAACCAGGTGCACCAACAGCGACTGATGTGGTTTCTTAAAGGGTGGGCATTTACTTGATGATTTGCTGACTGGTGCTTTAAGAAACCACATCAGTCGCTGTTGGTGCACCTGCACCTGCACAATTGAGGTATGTAATTTATACACCGCTGCTATTTTTTGTTTTTCATTATTGATTAAGTTGCACCTGCACAACTGATAGACACAAGGCCAGTAATTCAAGCATCAGAAACAACCACTCTTTTGGATCAACTATATTGCATTAGTTATGCTCATGTTTGATCTAATTTGGTACAGTTTGAATGCCCATAGTCACGACTATATAGTATAGCTGGAACATAGAAATTTGAGTATGAATCTAATTGGGGCGGGTTGTAGTTGTATTTATTGTGATACAATTAATGGTCTATATAAATTATGAATCTATTTAATTGATACTGAACATTAAAAAGTATAAAAACTAATGTTTGATCTATATTATTATAGCTTTTATGCACAAGGTCAAAACTACAACTCAAAAGGTATATACAATGACTTCTAAAATCTTCAATATATTGCTAACTGATTACTGAGTTCATCAGTAAATGAGTCGAAGTTACCACCTCTAGAAAAAATGAATCGGAAAGTAACAAGCAATAAGTATTATACACTACATCTTCTAGGCGCTCTTACTCGTCAATTAGTGCATCGAAAAGGTAGATAATAGGGCATCTATTACTTTCAAAACTCTATGTCAAACACCTATTAAATTGGTCCTAATTTTAGCAGCTATTTTTGTAGGTTTCAGGTTTAATTCATGGATCAAGATGATGCATGAACTGCTAAGGAATCCCTTGAGTTAGTTTTCCTGATGTCTTATATACTTGGAGCAGGATTGGATAGGCACACCCTTTGTGTACTCATTGCAATCTGTGACCTCAGTTTGAAACCGAAGGCTCTTGCTGCTGTGGTTAAGAGGTATGTCCTGATTATTAATCTGATGTCTGATTGACATACCATAATTCTGTTACTTATTGCTTTTACGGTCAATTCAACTCTCCGTTCAGAATACTTATGAAACAATCATTTTTTATTTAATGACATTTGTAGATACAAAATCTTATTTAAAGTTGAATACAACATTTCCATAAAGTATTATGTATACACCAGGTTACTTAATTTGTGCTTGTTCTTTCTTTTTTTCTCTCTAAATTTGCTCTTGTCCAGAGACCAGAAGTTATTAAAGAACGTTATGATAACTGAAATACAAAACACCCTTTGTAAATAGCATATGCCACATCTTTCCCCACTTTTGTTTTAATTTCCAAGAAGGTGTATAGTAGATGGTAATGAACAAAATTTTTCTGATTGCAGGTGGTGTTGTGCACCTGAGATTGAGCTCTCGAGGCAACTAGGTGCATGGTCGAAGGTTTTGCATGGGATAGAGAGTGGTACTGTACTATTGTGTAAAGTCTTTTGCTAAGGCTCCTGAAGTTGCGCCTTATACTTTGGCTGAAAATGCTAGTTTGAACCCCAATTACCATAGTGACGGAGCTTAGGAACATGCTTGCACAAGGTAAGATCAATGCTGGAATCAATGTGAGGAAGGGGCAAATTACTAACATCTTGGAGGAAAATGTGGTGAAACAACTGCTTGTGAGCACAAGTGCGAATGTTTGGTTGTATTAGTTGATAATTTTGTATTATTTTTAACGAACCTTAAATTATTTCTTGTTTCCTATTGTATTGTCTTTAATATTGGTAAACTACAAAATAAAAGCACCAAAAAAATTGAAAAAATAACACAAACAGGTAGCAGTCCCTCCTTCCGTTTAAAATATAGGAAAAGATGGAAAGATACAAAGTAGCCCCTTGAAAAAAGAAGGATAGGACAAACAGGCCCCTGTAGTTGGAATAAAAAAAGGAGGGGGAAGGGGAGGAGGTGATTTGTACACTTTTCTCACTTTTTTACCAAATTGGTCTTTTTTCATGAACCAACCTCTATACATATATATGTATATATATACATATATATACATATATATACATATGTATATAGATATATATATATATATATATACATGTATATATATATACATATACATGTATATATATACATATGTATATAGATATATACATATATATGTATATATATATATATATATATATACATATATATATATATATATATATATATATATATATATATATATATCTATATATATATATATATACATATGTATATATATATATACATATGTATATATATATACATATGTATATATATATATACATATGTATATATATATATATATATATATATATATATATATATATACATGGATGATGGAGATGAGTCCGTTGATATGTAAAAAAAGTTTGATATCTCTTATATTTCAAGTACCTACTTGATATAGTGATAAAAACACATATATATTTTTTTATAGCTAAAAGCCTTAAGCCCGTCTTATATTCAGCAAGGTAAAAATCAGGAAGAAGTACAAGTATGATGAATTGATGATAATGAGAGCACACGGTGTAGTCTCGCCGTTCATGCTCTTCGTTCCCACGTGGAGGCTCAACGGCGAGCCGTTCCTCGCCACTACACCAAGTGAGGCTCGCCGCTGCTCTTCGTTCGCTGGTTATTTGTGGGCATGGCGAGGGAAGTTTCTAACAAAAAGAGGATATGGACGTTGGGTTTGCAGAAATTCAAACGGATATATTTCCGTTTGTATATACAAACGTTTGTGTTTTTATTTTTTTTCCTTCTCTCTTTTTATACACATAAACACTATAAATACTAAACCCATTTTCACTTCTCTTCACTACATTTCAACAAACTAAAATAAAACTTCTATACTAAACCCATATTAGTATCGTATTTTTTTCCGTATTGTAACTTTTTTATTTGATAAAATAAAATTAGTATGTTGTGTTATTTTTAAGTATTTGTGAAATGAATTTAATTTGTTTAAAGAAATGAATAAGAAAATAAAGTTGTAAGATGTGGGGCCCTAATGAAGAAGTTGAGGTTTGTTGTTTGGTGAGGAGGGAGTTAGTTGTGAAGAGGTGTTGGGTGATGTGGCACACGTGAGGCCCGAATGAAGAGATGAAGCTTGTTGACTACACCTAATGCTCTTAGCGACGCTTAATGCAACTGAAGTGATCTAAATTCTAACAATGAGACTAAAAACAAACTGCTAAAAAACCTTCTGAAAATGCTGTTGATCTTACCTTCTAATCAACTTTAACATCTAAACACTTCTATTACGTACATTTTAAATGTCTCTTGGCATTGTTTTTTACTTTTAGTTAACTTATCAAACATGGTCAACTTCGGAGTAGCATCTATAATTAGATAAAATTGAGAAAACTTGTAAATATTTAGCAAGCATGCTAATATCTAAAGAATGCTAGTACTGTTCTAATAATTCAAATCTAGATACTTCTGTTGAATAAAATATTGCATATTATGAACATGAACAAAATTGATCAATTATCGCTTTGGTCACTAGTCATGAAAGTTGTGCACAAGATTATCGTTTCGCTCTGTGTTCACGAAAGCTATGTACACGACGACTTACAATGCTTACATTGTTTGTTATAAGAACCTTTTTATGTTTAATGACTTTAATCGTTTAGAAACTTGAACTTGATGCATCAAATAGCTTTGTCTTCACTCTTTTGGCATCATTTGTTAAGGCGAAGTAGTCTCATCTTTCATGACTCACTAGCCTCCATCCAAATGATACACTAACCCAATTCCACCGATAAACTGCTAATCGAAGCACCATGAGCATAGCATGAACTCTTTTGACTCTGCAATACTGGCATGACATGCATTACATGATATCCAACAGTCACTTTTTTAGTACACTTTTTTGACATCTATGAGCATACTTGTGTTATTGCATTGTAAATGATGGTATCAAAGAACTCCGTGAGCTTGAATTTTAGATCTTGGATTTCAACAGTTGAGATCCTATCATGATCTGAACCAGCAATTGACCACTTATCAACACTCCCTTGCAAATGTTCTGACACAAAAACTACAAAGAAGATGCAGCAAGATATTTTGATCCAATACTTCTTCATGTCCGAAAGCCTGTTAGCCCTGAAATCATGGCCAAACAAATAAAATGAATTAATCCACAATAGTCCAGTTCGGCATTAGACTAGATCTAAGTTCTAGTGTTGCTAATTATTACTAGAGATGGACTCACTTAGAGGTGTAGGTACAACAATGCATTACCCATTCGCTTTTGCTGGTACGTTGCGGATGAAAGCTTGTAGAGAAGTTTAGTTGAGTCTTCAACTACTTGCTTGTAAAAGTAGCTTCAAAACTTCCCATAAATTAGGTGTCTCGGTCACTATTAAAACAAAACTGAACAATAATAACCCTATTAGTACATCCTTGACTATGCATGCTGCATAAGCTCTTCGACTTCAATCAATTCTAGAAATAGAAAACATGTAAGTACATTGAATAGTTATTCATTCAAATATAATTTAGCTATAGGAAGTGTTAATTTGAGTTCAGTCAAGTCTAAAAGATTCTGTAAAAGCGCCATAGAGCAACCAAAATTCTCCTTTGATCTTGAAATGGTCTATGGAATGGATTTATAGTACTAATATCAAGTTGTTGATGCAAGCTAATTAATGTTTATTGTCATTATCAATAAGTAGGTGAACTTAAGAGACTGGTGATTCGTTAATGTACTAGTCGACAACTTACAAAGCTCTAAAGCTAAAAAACGTTTGATGATGCAGCTCCAAAATGAATGCTTAGCCTTAATATATACAACTCCTCTCCTATGTAATTCACTTATTTATACATTGACTGCAATAGATAGAAGTTTGTAGTTCATACATGATTGGCAAATCAGATATTGTCTGAACATATAAATTTCATGGAACATAAACCATATCACATCCACGTACTATATGCAGTGGTATCAATATTTGCTGATACCCCCACATTGACTTCAGGTTTGACATTAAAAAGGTTTTTATGACCTCGTTTGTTTTAGTTTTAAACTATACAATCAAAATCCTACATCAGCATTTCGAAAAAACTGTCGTAATTAAATGAAAGAAAAGCTTATTAGTTACTTATAAAATATAGTAGTAAATAAAAGAAGTCAAACGGCATATAGAGAACACACCTTCATATTATGTTTGTGATTGGTAGTCTATTAGGATTTTGGGGACATGGGAGATTTGGGGCCAGTAGGAGCCTCCTCTACTGCATCTTTCTTTCAGATCTGGACATCTCTGTATTTCCAAACCCAAAAGTGAATGCAACAACGCTACTGGTAGTTCTTTCAAATTTGGGCATTCAATAATATACAAATGCAAAAGTGATGGCAACAACGTTTCTGTTAGATCTTTTATCTTTGGGCAACATTCAATGATGAGACGTTGGAGGTGTTGGAGTCCCTCTGAAACTGTTTCCAAATTGTCAAAACGTTTAATGCAAAGTCGAGTAAGAGATGAAGGGAGATGAAGATGAGACAATTCACTCCAATTAGTCGCTGCTTCTGTTTCACCATCTAAGGTTAGGTCAACTAGTGTGGATGGAAACTTCTGTGGGCCCCATTCTGTGATTGGCTTCTTCAACCGCCCAATTGACAGGACACGCAAGTTGGGAGGCCAAAGCCCAGCTGTAGGAACATCCATACTTTTACAATCTTGTATTGTCAATCTCGTGAGGTGAATAAAGTTACCCTCAAATTCAAAGATCGATGACACATTTTCTATCCATACATTTTCAAGCATTGGCATGCTTTTGCTGTTGATAAGTAACTTCTTCTTCTGTCCTCCTTGTCCCAACTCCTCCTCTAACAATAGTTTCTTACAGTTGTCAAACCTAACTGACTTGAGCTTCTGTCCTCCTCCCGCTGAGAAGGAGACACATGTAATTGAATCACAGCAACTATAGATATACAACGTCTCAATGTTGTTTGGACAACTCAAATGCTTGAAATTCTCACAATTCCATACATGTAACGACCTAAGAGATGTTAGGAGGTTGCTCCCATAATTGTACTCCTCATCTTTCTCCCCTAAGCTCACCAAATTTTTACAATTACTTACATTCAACTTCCTTAAATTCAAAAGAACCTTACTACTTGATTTCCAAAAGTATCTTATTTCATTACACCGTCTGACTTCCAATTCTTCAACTGCCTTAAGGTCCAATATAACACCTCCCAACACCTCATTAGTAAGCCCTGAAATAGATCTCATTTCCAACTTGGTGACTGATGGAGCTGCATGCACCAGACTTCTCAACAAACCAGCACCACATTCAGCTATTCTCAAATACCTCAATGAAAGTAGTGGTGTTTTAAGTGAGACTTTAACCAAATTTGGACACTTTATAATACAAAGCTCTTGAAGGCTTGGAAACACAGAATCCCCTTCAAGTGAGAATTCAACCAAATTAGGACAATGTTCTATACGGAGCTTTTGAAGGCGTGGAAACACAGAACCTCCAACCTCACTTCTACTATTGAGTGACCATACCTCACACCCTGGCATACCATGAAACTCTAGCATTTCAAGTGAAGGAAATGCAACACCAGTCCCAAGAAACTCTAAACCCACATCATTCACATCATCCATGCCTTGGATAGATAACCCCGTAAGTGACATGTAACACCCCCAATTCATGGATGCAGCGGAATTCGAACTGGGTGTTACTTGACAGCACAATATTCACAATAATAGAAAACGAACTCCAATTGAGTCGTTTTAAAAGAGTTATCATTCAAATTGTATAAATATCAGAGGTTTACAAAATGAGGTCCCAAATGGTTCCATGTTTACAATGTATAATAAATGTGTTTTTGAATGATAATAAAATTTATAGCCCTCTTGAGTATCCGTGTCCTTCCGTGCCATCCTTGATCGTCATGAACCTGAAATACATGCTTGAGAGGTCAACACAAAGGTTGAGTGATATTCGTAGAGTTTAGTTAAATCGTTTGAACACAATATGTCGTAGTGTGAGCTATAGACTCACACCAATGTTTAGAAAACAAAATCGTTATTTATTTCACTAAGCTCATGCAACCAAAACATTAACATCGAACCAACAAAATTGGCATTATAGAAGCCCTATCAAGGTACTTTTGCCGTTATACCGCTAAATCTCAAATATAGTGCATTTGTGTGAACTCATCGTTGCTCAACACAAATGGGATTCGTCAATCCCAATAGATCTATTCACAATATTCGCGCTCACTAAAGATAGTGACTAATGGTTCATGATATAGGGACTTCGAACATGGCAATCGTTACTTAGTGATAATAAAACATCGTCGTGAAGCATACATTAGAAAGCATCGTGTTCGAGTAGAAAAATAATAGCATGTATTCCCCCCATGGGTTTGTAAAATAGTTAAACAATAGAAAGTGGGGCTACAAACTCACCTTAAGTTATGTAGTGAGTAGTGAATGTGATGGTCGAATCGCGAAGGTTTCTACGAACAACCTATAATCGAATGTTGCGACTTAGGATCGGAGTAAAGAATATGAAGTAGTGCCTATATATATATCTTGCATTTAGTCCATGATGTGGTATGATGTATAGTATGAGTCTTTGAAAGAAAGTTTCATGAAACATGTATGTTTTGGTATATCGTTTACTACCGTTCGGGCCGACATAATTCAGAAGCCATGTTAGTAAGCGTTCGAGGAGCCAGGACACTTTAACTCGTAAATCCACAACTCAACTCGACGGCTTACATAATGAACTCCTCACATGAGGCTCCCTACTATTGTAGTAGTTGAAGAAATATATAGATATAAGTTTTGATCCGAAAAAGTTACATGTCCGATATTTGTATAAACTTAGAAAAGTTTATTAGTACAGGAAGATTGTTATTAGGGGTAGTTTCATAAATCTTGAATGACCATTTCTCTTGGTAATATCTCATGGTTTCCTTTTAGGTGAAGTAGATCCAAATTGCTTGTTCATGTTATCGCCTAATTCATTGTTTCATGTTTACGCCTATGTAAGTTGTTATGGTCGTTTCGTCATGGCCTAGCCATGACCTTTGGTCCTTGTTCCAAGGTCATGAGACACAACCTTGGCTCTAGCCATGGTTGTGGTCTTGATTATAGGTCATAAGACCTCTTGTTCCTTTCAAAGTATAACCATAATCTAGTGACTTTCGTCTAAAAATGGGCTGTTTAGAATTTGAAGAATTTTATCACTCGGAAAGCATTTTTAGGTCTCGAGCTTCTTTGTTCCTGAACGAAAACGTCGTTTCGGACAACTTTCGTGTTTTAACTTTTTGATGAATCGGACCAGAAGTGGGACTTTCAAAACTTAAATTTGATCAGGAAGCTATTTGGCAGTTTTGCCGGAAATCTTTGGTAATTTCAAATCGCCATAACTTTTGACTCGTATACTCGTTTTGGGTGGTTCAAATTGCTATGGTTTCCTTGTTAAGTCCTCTACTGTAATATGTAATAATCAAATATCATATTTTTACCATTTTGATCAGGTCTTACCAAGAAATTCATTAGTTTGCTTGTTTTAGTAACTTGTTTCAATAATTCATTACAACAACATCTTTTACTCATCATGATACATCATGGACATAATTACAACACATAATATAGCAAAGATAACATGTAAATGATATGAACATGAAATTTTAACAAGAAACATGTTAGGTTTAGGCTTACAACTTTTGGCTTTCTAATTAAAGAAAGGAGTAACAAGTAAGGAAATGGACTTTGATAGACTAGCTTCAACCCTTTTTCACTTCAAGCAACCTTTCTACCCTTGGTATTCTTGAAAGATATGTAATGAAAGTTGAGGTGTATTGAGTGGATTTAAACTCAAGAGAAAACACCAAGTATGTTAGGGTTTGGAAGAGTTTTGGTGAAAAATAAGCTAACTAGGGTTTCTATCTTGAACTTGCACTTGATCCTTGCTATAACTAGGAAGAAATAAAGCTAAGTGTGATGTGTTGTGGTGGGTTGTGATGGCCGGCCAAGGAAGGGGGAAAAGGGGCTTTTATAGGGTCTTGAGGAGGTTACAAAACATGACTAGTCAACACCTTGGAGACCAAGGTGAACACATGTAACACATCTAGACCAACAAGACATGAGATCAAGCCACCAAGGGTGTGACTCCCCCCCCCATTGGCGGTTCAAAGAGGATAAGGAGGGGAGGTGGCTTGGCTTGGTATTATCCTTGGTTATTAGATGCATTTTGACTCCGGGAAATGCCAACCGTAAATGATTAGGCCTCAAAACGTAAAACCGGGTGTCGTAAAATTATGAAACTTCAAAGTATTGTTAGAAATGTTCATATAGTCCATAATAAAATATAAAATGAGTGGTAGGATCTATCGGGTGCCAAAACCCTGCTAAAAACTGGAAACACGGGTCGAAAACGCGTAATACGTAAAATGTACGAATTTTGCGTAAAACTGAGAAAAGTAAAATGTTACTTTTCTAATATGATATAAATGATTTAAAATGACTTATAATGTCTAGACTGGGCTCAGTCTAGTGTCGGTTGGTGTTAAATGTCTTTTAGACATCAAATCGTAAGCCTAAAAATCAAGGAATGACTTTTGGTCAAAGGAGGAGGGAAAAATTATGTTGACTTTTTCTAATAAGTTTTGAAAACTCAAAACGTCTTAGAAACTCGTTTCGTGGTCTAACGGTTAATCGCCCATTCGGTTAAGCGTGCTCATGTGAGAATAGTACCGACATGGGTGACCTGCTGGGAAGTTTTTGGTCATGTTTTTCTCAGTCACGATTAATTCTCAAATAAATCATGAGTGTGTCAAACATTTTTCTGATGCGGGGTCACTTAACGCGGTCGAGTTTCGTTGTACGTAGAATTTCTGAATGACGTTTTACCCTAAAACGTGTAATTCCTTAATAACTTTCACGAAAATGATCTGACGAATGTCAAACATTTAATTTGCCATGGAAATGATTTATCACTCAAGAATATCAGATAAAAATCAACTTTCGGGAAAGTTTCGGGAAAAAAATGAATAGTAAAAGTGAATAGTGAAATTTTCCGGAAATGGTAATTAACCTGAAATTGCGAGTTGTTACAGTCTCCACCCCTTACGGGGAACTTCGTCCCGAAGTTCTGTGTGTGTCATATGTTGGAGTGGTGTCGATAAAGTTGTGTGGTTACTTATGAGGATTAGAGTGATGTAGTTTGATTTGTTGTTTCAGTGTATGGCGTAGTATGAGTTTACTTATGAGAAGTTTGTTTCTAAGAAAACATATAGGTGACTGCTCCCAGCATAACATGATCCCTCCTGAATTAGACATAGGTGATCAGGCTATGTATAATTTAGGACCGATAATGTGATGTTCGGTTTAGTCACGTATGGTATTCAATCTTGTAAGGCTGATGAGTTTGCTTGTGGTGTAACTAAGGATGATTTGAGCTTTAAAAGTGCATCAAGATCAGAAAGTGAGCTTGTGAGATTTAAGGGTTGTGAAGATGATGATGGTGAGAAGGTTAAGAAGGTTTGTGTTCTTCATTTTGGTATGTTGAGATTTAGTGGTTTGTGATGAAAGTTGGAAATGAAGGCATGATATTGATTTATAGGGTGGTATCATCGAAATGATTTCTCTAGGATGGTGGTAGAATATCTTGGAGTAAAATGATGTGAAGGAATAAAGTGATAACAAATTAGCTTGAAGTAAAATTTGTTGAATGGTTTATAAGATAACTGATTAAGTCACAAAGAATGGTAATAGTCTGCTAAACAATCAATTTGGTTTGGAGATAGAAAGTACAATAGATGAGAATTATCACAAAGAGTCGTTTATTGAACAATAAATATTCTTAAGTCATAAAACTCCCATTACTAGGGATGACATACACATAGTACAACAAAGTGCATAAATAAATATGACTGCTAAGTTCTAAACTTCATTATTCTGCATTGTTGTTGAGATTCTGATAAGCTCCTTCTCCTCTTATCATATATGCTCACCCTTGGTTGTCTTCAACTTGTTGACCTTGGTTTTGGGGACATTGGTTCTTGTAATGTCCACTTTCTCCACACCCGAAACATATAACTATCGGTTGTGTGTTGCTACCGGTAGCTACATCCTTGATTCTACAATCTCTGGCAAGGTGTCCAGTGTTCTGACAGTTGCGACACTTAGCCGGGCAAGGACCTGAGTGGTGGAAGTTACACTTAGTGCATAGTGGAGCATTCCCGGTATATCCTGCGCCTCTAGTTGGTGCAGCCACATAAGCCTTTGCGGTCTCTTGTCTTTTGTTTTGCTGGTTGTTGTTTTGAGTTTGGTTGTTGTTGTTATTGTTGTTACTTCCATGGTTACCATCCCATGGTCGCTTGTTGTTGTTCCTATTGTTGTTACTGTAGTTGGAGTTGTTGAGGTTATTGGTATTGTTGGTGTTGTTGGTGTTGTTGTTGGTTTGCTTTCGGGTTTCTGTCATTCGTACCACTTGGTCCATGAGGCTGCGGGACATCCGCATAGCTTCATCAAGTTCCTTTGGATTTGCCGAAGTTACATGCCCTTGTATGCTGGATGGAAGTCCCCAGATATATCTTTCCAACAATTTTTCCTTTGTGGAAACCATTGTTGGACAAAGTATCCTTAATTCCTGAAATCGACGATTGTAGGTTATGATATCATTTCCCTTAACCGTATGATCCCAGAATTCAACCTCCAACTTCTGTATTTCACTGCGAGGACAGTATTCCTTGATCATCATTTGTTTCAAATTAGCCCAAGTAATTTTGTAGGCATTCTCAATGCCCATGGGTTGAGCAATTGAGTTCCACCAGGACAATGCCTCATTCAACAGAGTACTCGTGGCATACTGAACTTTATCGTCCTCGGTACATTTACTAACCAAGAACACCGACTCCGCCTTTTCGAACCAACGGGTCAAACCTACAACCCCTTCAGTACCCTTGAATTTGAGGGGTTCACATTTCAGGTAGGAAATGAACGAGCAACCCATTGGTACTGTAGTAACATTGGTCACAGGAGGGGTAGTTCCTCCAAGGTTAAGACTGGCAATTCTGGCAGCCTCTGCAGCTATAGCAGCTTCCGCAGCAGTGGCGGCTTCTGCGGCTGCTGCAGCATCAGCGGCTGCTGCAGCCTCAGCGGCTGCTGCAGCATCAGCAGCACCAGCAGCTGTGGCGGCTTCGGCTGCTGCTGCAGCTGCTGCAGCTACGGCTGCTCGTTCCGTGACAAGTGCTGCATTGACACTGTCCTTTACCAGTTTGCGGATGGCAGCTTGCGTCATCGTTGGTGGTGTCTTTTTCTTTGGCGCCATGATTCTATTGTTCAAAAGATACATCGTAATTTAGAGAGTTGTGAGATAAGCATGATTTTTGATAGGAAATGATAGAATAATTGTGTTGAAGATTTAAAGGCATAACACATGATAGTATAAAACAAGAGTTTTATTCGTACAACGTTGGTTGAATTACAAAATCGAAACTTATTACAAGCTTCTTCAAAATTTCCTAACTGATACTTTCAGTTTAGTAGTACAAAAGTTAACTAGTATCATCATACTAGTCTATTGTGGATTTAGAAGGTCCGAGCAGCTCTGATTGATCGGCAACTTCTTGGTTTAGTGTGTCATAGAGGTTCGAGTCGATGAAATTTGAGAAGCTGTAGTTTTCATGTTGACTTTCTTGTTCGATCGATGGTGGTCGAGGTACAATCCATAGTGAGTGATCCAATTCATCACATGTAGGGATATCAAAGGGAAGTGATAGTGGTGGTGGTAATGGCTCTAGTACATATTCGTATTCGTTAATGGCTCTAGTACATAGTCGTATTCATTATCCTTTAGAAATCTCATATTTCTTGTTTGGAAATCGATAGATTATATGAAATGATGTTGATGAGGTGGTGGAATAATTCCAGAGACCATTGCACAAATCACAATGTCTCGGAAGTAGATTAGACCATTGTGTGACTCAAAACATTTGAGAAATGATTAAGACCATTGTGTCATACAATGTCCGAGAAATAGAAAAGACCATTGTAATTAGTTACAATGTCTTGGATATAAAATGTTGCAGTAGGAACATGGTTGGGAGAATGTGGTTGTGTCGAAATGCCATAGAATAGGCATGTGTAGATATGTTTAGATAAAATGATTGAAAATAACTCGAATGTATATATAAATATACTAGTATTTGTTCGTGTAGTGTAAAATGCCTAGTGTGTATATATGAATATACATATATGTTCATGCAGCATAAAATGCTTAATAAGTCCATAATCGTCTGGAGGATGGAAGACACGAAGATCGGAAGGCTATAAAATGTTTTTGCTTGTAGTGCGGTTATAGTTTAGGTCTCAATTAGACCCGTTTCTCTATAACCATGGCTCTGGTACCAATCTGTAACACCCCCAATTCATGGATGCAGCGGAATTCGAACTGGGTGTTACTTGACAGCACAATATTCACAATAATAGAAAACGAACTCCAATTGAGTCGTTTTAAAAGAGTTATCATTCAAATTGTATAAATATCAGAGGTTTACAAAATGAGGTCCCAAATGGTTCCATGTTTACAATGTATAATAAATGTGTTTTTGAATGATAATAAAATTTATAGCCCTCTTGAGTATCCGTGTCCTTCCGTGCCATCCTTGATCGTCATGAACCTGAAATACATGCTTGAGAGGTCAACACAAAGGTTGAGTGATATTCGTAGAGTTTAGTTAAATCGTTTGAACACAATATGTCGTAGTGTGAGCTATAGACTCACACCAATGTTTAGAAAACAAAATCGTTATTTATTTCACTAAGCTCATGCAACCAAAACATTAACATCGAACCAACAAAATTGGCATTATAGAAGCCCTATCAAGGTACTTTTGCCGTTATACCGCTAAATCTCAAATATAGTGCATTTGTGTGAACTCATCGTTGCTCAACACAAATGGGATTCGTCAATCCCAATAGATCTATTCACAATATTCGCGCTCACTAAAGGTAGTGACTAATGGTTCATGATATAGGGACTTCGAACATGGCAATCGTTACTTAGTGATAATAAAACATCGTCGTGAAGCATACATTAGAAAGCATCGTGTTCGAGTAGAAAAATAATAGCATGTATTCCCCCCATGGGTTTGTAAAATAGTTAAACAATAGAAAGTGGGGCTACAAACTCACCTTAAGTTATGTAGTGAGTAGTGAATGTGATGGTCGAATCGCGAAGGTTTCTACGAACAACCTATAATCGAATGTTGCGACTTAGGATCGGAGTAAAGAATATGAAGTAGTGCCTATATATATATCTTGCATTTAGTCCATGATGTGGTATGATGTATAGTATAAGTCTTTGAAAGAAAGTTTCATGAAACATGTATGTTTTGGTATATCGTTTACTACCGTTCGGGCCGACATAATTCAGAAGCCATGTTAGTAAGCGTTCGAGGAGCCAGGACACTTTAACTCGTAAATCCACAACTCAACTCGACGGCTTACATAATGAACTCCTCACATGAGGCTCCCTACTATTGTAGTAGTTGAAGAAATATATAGATATAAGTTTTGATCCGAAAAAGTTACATGTCCGATATTTGTATAAACTTAGAAAAGTTTATTAGTACAGGAAGATTGTTATTAGGGGTAGTTTCATAAATCTTGAATGACCATTTCTCTTGGTAATATCTCATGGTTTCCTTTTAGGTGAAGTAGATCCAAATTGCTTGTTCATGTTATCGCCTAATTCATTGTTTCATGTTTACGCCTATGTAAGTTGTTATGGTCGTTTCGTCATGGCCTAGCCATGACCTTTGGTCCTTGTTCCAAGGTCATGAGACACAACCTTGGCTCTAGCCATGGTTGTGGTCTTGATTATAGGTCATAAGACCTCTTGTTCCTTTCAAAGTATAACCATAATCTAGTGACTTTCGTCTAAAAATGGGCTGTTTAGAATTTGAAGAATTTTATCACTCGGAAAGCATTTTTAGGTCTCGAGCTTCTTTGTTCCTGAACGAAAACGTCGTTTCGGACAACTTTCGTGTTTTAACTTTTTGATGAATCGGACCAGAAGTGGGACTTTCAAAACTTAAATTTGATCAGGAAGCTATTTGGCAGTTTTGCCGGAAATCTTTGGTAATTTCAAATCGCCATAACTTTTGACTCGTATACTCGTTTTGGGTGGTTCAAATTGCTATGGTTTCCTTGTTAAGTCCTCTACTGTAATATGTAATAATCAAATATCATATTTTTACCATTTTGATCAGGTCTTACCAAGAAATTCATTAGTTTGCTTGTTTTAGTAACTTGTTTCAATAATTCATTACAACAACATCTTTTACTCATCATGATACATCATGGACATAATTACAACACATAATATAGCAAAGATAACATGTAAATGATATGAACATGAAATTTTAACAAGAAACATGTTAGGTTTAGGCTTACAACTTTTGGCTTTCTAATTAAAGAAAGGAGTAACAAGTAAGGAAATGGACTTTGATAGACTAGCTTCAACCCTTTTTCACTTCAAGCAACCTTTCTACCCTTGGTATTCTTGAAAGATATGTAATGAAAGTTGAGGTGTATTGAGTGGATTTAAACTCAAGAGAAAACACCAAGTATGTTAGGGTTTGGAAGAGTTTTGGTGAAAAATAAGCTAACTAGGGTTTCTATCTTGAACTTGCACTTGATCCTTGCTATAACTAGGAAGAAATAAAGCTAAGTGTGATGTGTTGTGGTGGGTTGTGATGGCCGGCCAAGGAAGGGGGAAAAGGGGCTTTTATAGGGTCTTGAGGAGGTTACAAAACATGACTAGTCAACACCTTGGAGACCAAGGTGAACACATGTAACACATCTAGACCAACAAGACATGAGATCAAGCCACCAAGGGTGTGACTCCCCCCCCCATTGGCGGTTCAAAGAGGATAAGGAGGGGAGGTGGCTTGGCTTGGTATTATCCTTGGTTATTAGATGCATTTTGACTCCGGGAAATGCCAACCGTAAATGATTAGGCCTCAAAACGTAAAACCGGGTGTCGTAAAATTATGAAACTTCAAAGTATTGTTAGAAATGTTCATATAGTCCATAATAAAATATAAAATGAGTGGTAGGATCTATCGGGTGCCAAAACCCTGCTAAAAACTGGAAACACGGGTCGAAAACGCGTAATACGTAAAATGTACGAATTTTGCGTAAAACTGAGAAAAGTAAAATGTTACTTTTCTAATATGATATAAATGATTTAAAATGACTTATAATGTCTAGACTGGGCTCAGTCTAGTGTCGGTTGGTGTTAAATGTCTTTTAGACATCAAATCGTAAGCCTAAAAATCAAGGAATGACTTTTGGTCAAAGGAGGAGGGAAAAATTATGTTGACTTTTTCTAATAAGTTTTGAAAACTCAAAACGTCTTAGAAACTCGTTTCGTGGTCTAACGGTTAATCGCCCATTCGGTTAAGCGTGCTCATGTGAGAATAGTACCGACATGGGTGACCTGCTGGGAAGTTTTTGGTCATGTTTTTCTCAGTCACGATTAATTCTCAAATAAATCATGAGTGTGTCAAACATTTTTCTGATGCGGGGTCACTTAACGCGGTCGAGTTTCGTTGTACGTAGAATTTCTGAATGACGTTTTACCCTAAAACGTGTAATTCCTTAATAACTTTCACGAAAATGATCTGACGAATGTCAAACATTTAATTTGCCATGGAAATGATTTATCACTCAAGAATATCAGATAAAAATCAACTTTCGGGAAAGTTTCGGGAAAAAAATGAATAGTAAAAGTGAATAGTGAAATTTTCCGGAAATGGTAATTAACCTGAAATTGCGAGTTGTTACATGACAGTAGTTGCCCGAGTGGTGGTAGAAAAGTACACTTTTTACAGCCATGTATAGACACACTAGCCAACCGGTGAAACGAGGGATCCCCAACCCATTTTGGAAACTTTAAACCCATATAGTTCACAATGCCTAGCCTCTTCAAACAATCATTATATGGCTTCAATGCATCAAGGACATCGTTTTCAGTTTTGTCCTTTCGGGAAGCATCTGATACGCTACTCCATTCCACCTCTAACTCAGTAAGTCTCCTGTGTGATAAGTCTGCTTCTCGTGCTTCCGTCGCATCTTTTACTTTTTCCAGGCCCGTTATGGAAACTTTCTCACGAAGATTCTCTAAATCTTTAAGCTGGGTTATCTAAAAGTCATTTTCTCTCCTCCAATAATGATTTTTGAAAGAGTTTGTAGGCTTTTCAACTTAGCAACCCCTAATGGCAAGTCTTTTAACTGTGGAGTATCTCTAATGTCTAAATGCCACAAATTCTTTAACTTTAAGAAGCTGTTAGGTAAATTAGTTAAGCTATAACACCCAAAAACAATCAAGGTCTCTAAGTTGTAGAGTTCACAAACACTTTCAGGTAAATGTTTGATATGAGTTCGAGATAAATTAAGATACCGCAAGTGCTTCAAACTACCAATAGACTCTGGTACCTCACTTATCGCATAATTACTCAAACTTATTACCCTTATATATGGTAGCCGGGGAAGTAAGTCAGCTAGAACCTTATTCGACAAGTAGTGTGGCCACCATTCTTTCATCCCAACAGACAAGAATGTTCTCAAACCTTTAGCACCTTCAAATACCTCGAACTTCTTGTAAGCTACATATTCCTCACAAACAAATGACATATGACGACACTTATCCAAAGCTTGGTTCCTAACATTCTTTCCCAGTTCCTTCTCTAACCTAAAACAGAAATCTCCAGCAACAGAGGTGGCCAAATCATTCATCAGATCATGCATAACAAACAAAGACTCATCATTAGGTGAGTGTTGAATAAATGACCGTGATAACAACTCATCAAAGCATTCATTACCCAAGCATTCTACAGTTGACTTGCTTGGACGTACTTGGTGCAAAAATCCTTCCGCCATCCAGAGCAGAACCAAATCTTGCTTGTCAAATGCATAGTCCTTTGGGAACAAGGAGCATTATGAAAAGAGCTGCTTTAAGTAGGCAGGAAGTTCACGGTAGCTTAGTCTAAGAGCCGGAATAATTTTACCTCCCTCTTTTAAGCTCCATATCTCACTATCCTCTATTTCTTTCCATTCTACTTCATCTTCTTTTGTCCTCAATAGCCTTCCAAGTGCTATTAAAGCCAAAGGCAAACCATCACACTTTTTGACAATACCTTCACCAGGTGCTTTAAGTCTTGGATGTGAATCAAAGTTATTTTCACCCAATGCATGTTGTGCAAATAAACACATGGCATCCTCATGTGAGAGACTTTGCAAATGGTTTAATTTACCACAACCCAATTCTTTGAGAAACTTCTCCTTCCTAGTTGTCATGACTATTTTACTTCCAGGAGCACATGCTCTCAAAGGGGCCACTAGTAATTCCCAATCATCACTATTTTCAGTCCACACATCATCCAACACTAATAGAAACAATTTATTTCTAAGTCGATCTCTAAGAGCTACTTGAAGGAGATTTAGATCTTTAAATTCTTTTGTTTCCCCGGTCAGAGACTGAAAAATAACATTGCTGATACTCAAGCTGTCCCACTCATCAGACACACAAACCCACGCCTTAAGTTGAAAGTGGTCATTCACTTTTTCATCTTCATACAATAATTTAGCTAGAGTGGTTTTACCTACACCACCCATACCAACTATGGGCACGATGATAAAGTTTTCACTATTACGTGGTTCATCAACTAACAGCTTGAGAACCAAGGAATCCTTATCACCTTGTCGGCCAACAATCCTAGATGGGTCTACCAACGAGGTCTGGGATTGTCTATTTTTATCTTTTGGCCTATCATCCATCACTTCTAAACTTCCACTCTTCACCGTTAAACCAAGAGCTTCTTTTTCCTTTTCTAGATCTTGTAACTTGTTGGTTATACTATCTATCTTAGGATACAGCCTAGTACTTAGTGAGAATTTCGTGCAGCAAGCTGGAATGAGCTTTCTTACATTGCTGGTACTGGCTCTGGATTGGTCGGTCAACTCCTTATGCATAGCCTCGGTTGCCAAGTCATCAAGTATGTCGTCTATCTGGTAAGCCAGATGTTGGAGATCATTGAGCCATACTTGAACAGCTTCATTAGTGAATTCTTTATCCGAAGCATCATTGAGCAGTGCTTGGATCCTGGACAAAGTCCTCCCTAGTTTCTTCAGCTCAGAATGAATTCCTTTTGCTCGAACAACTTGCTTCACAGCTTCATTGGCCAGCTTCTGAAAAACGGCTTCAATAAGGGTAGATGCAATGACTTCAGCCATATTTTTTTATAGTAATGACAATAAACTGGAGCTCTTTAAATCTGAATAAATGGTTGGTATATGTGAATTGAATGAGCGTGAAGAAAAATATAGATCTTGACTTAGTCAAAAGGAATTGAAGATGGTCCTCCAACATCACCCAGCATTATGCCACTTTAAAATGAATGGTAAGCAAGCAATAGCTACAAAGTGCAGTGGACCACACAAATAATGTTAGCAACTATGAGATCACCCAACAATAAATCTGTAGTTATTGGAATTTTTTAAAATTTTATTTTTTCAGAACAATTCATGTATTATAAACATCCTTCCCATAAAAGTTTCCCACCAACAATGTGCAAGCAGTTGTAGAATGCATGGTAAGGAACACAATTTAACTGACATTGGTAAAGCGACGTATTATCTAATGTGACACACAGTTTCAAAATTGATATATTTTCGAGTTATTAGTTCGTGCATGTAAGGGTTATATCAATTGGCTTGAAGGACTAAACTTGGCCCGGTTCATCATAACTTCATACTAATGTGTGGAGTTATAGAAAATAAATAAAATACTGATAATGCTTCATTTAATTCTGAGTTGCTTGAGAGTTGTGAAATCAGAAGTTGAGAACTTGAAGGAATTCTTATGTCAGCATACTCATCCGAAGCTAGACCATCTCATTCAATTGAAAATGGACAAATGGTGTTTGAATCAAAACCTGGCAGTTTCATTTCGGTACACTATTTCATGGCGAGAATATAACTGCTTTCAATTTACAAAGTACAACAATATATTCACATAGCTTACAACAAATCCAGAGAGATGTGAGTGGTTCTAGCATTTAAATTAAAAATTAAAAATAAAAAAATAAGGATCCATCTATTAGCCATTTGTTTCAATCATACGATGTGGGATACTATATACATAACTCATTTTCTAGTGTTTGAGTAGAGTGAAGCTTATTCTGATAATTTAGGAGTCAAATAAGCAGTTTTGGTTAGGAACGGTTGGGGATTCCTAATCAAAATTGCTTATCTGCCTATTTCTTTTTTTTTTTTCTTTTTTTTTTAAATAAGCTACTTTTAAAAATATGTTATAACTTCTTTACTCAAAACAACTTTATTCATTCAAAAATGTCCGATCAACAAGTTGAATTAATAATCCGACAACACTTTGAATAAGCAAAGCTTGTAAAATTTTCTGATATTCAAATATAAGGGCTTTTATCTGATATGAACAGTCAAACGCCTGATTATATTTCAACTACAAACATCAAAAGTGTATCAAAACACAATCTTAGAAATGATCATCTGATTTTTTCAACTTATCCGAGTTAGTGCACATTCTTTCTTACTAAATTTGCACGGTCTGCACAAATATGGAAATAGTTTGGCAGTAACTAGCATATGTTTTGTTTATAACAGACACTACTGATAGAAAATTGTGGTAATTATGTTTACTCCAATATTCCATAGTCAGGAGCCACAATCACAGCTTGTAGAGCCGACGCCAACTTAAAACAATAATTTTGACAATTAGGCCATGTTCTTGAACCAATGCAAAAACCACCACCATGGATGTGATACGTACCAAAAGGATATGACTATTCCAGGATTCAATAAAGAATCGAAGAAAGCCTAATTCAAGAAGATAAGAATAAAGACTCGAACATGAAGAATAGTGATTGTCATTAGGAAAGATGTATTGTACAGATAGAGAGTAGTTGTTTACAATTTGATAAGCTACTTCTGCAATGAACTATTGATGTATTTATACAAATGAAAGTGAATAGAAAATGGCGGGAAATCCGGTTATTGTTCTGTTTGGCTTGTTTGACTTTTTATCTTGACTTCTGTTGACTTGAATTGTGACCCATATCAGGATGTAATAAAACACTGGAACCTTTTTACCCACTACATTAGCCGGCTTGTAAAGACGAAGGAAAAGATTGTTGGGCTGATCAAAGATGACATCTTTCCAAAGAACCGATTATCTGCAGTCTTTTGTCACATGTTTGACCTCTGCCGGAAGAAGGTTTCAGTCAATGAGGCAATATAGTCAAGGTGAACTACAAAGGGTAACCTGTTAAATCTTGGGTTACCGATGGTTTTTTTTTTTTTTTTTTTGCATGGATCGAAAGAGGTTTGTTGACCTGAAACATTTTTGTCCAAATCTTTTGATATTGTTGTAAGCAATTAGAATGACAAAAATACTTACAAAAGGTACATTTGTGTCAAAATATAACGCTTATTAAATGAGAGGATAGAGTATCTTATTGATAATTTTGTATTGGTTAGATTTCCAAAGCAATGATGATATCAACCGGGAAGCTTTTGTCTGCCACTCCTGTAGTTGATGAAACCGACGCAGGGTCGAAAGAGGAAACTCGGATGTTCAAGGTACTTTTTTATTTTGTATATCGAATGAAAATTTGACAAAATATCTTGTGGCCATACAACATTTGTGATAATTTTGGCAGTTTGGAGAGCTTCAAATTGAATTAACACGAGAGAAAGCTTACATTGGTGCAGCTATTGGCTTTGTATATGCGTAATTTTCATAACTTTTTTGTGTTAATGCGAAAGGGTTTATACTTATTTAATGGAAATTAAGTCAAGGCATTCAGACTGTACCCGAGAGCACATTCCGGTATGCAAATGGTGTAAAGTATATTAAGTAACAACGTGAACGTGTCGTCGGCAAGCTAATTGAATGTTGTAGAGACGTATGTAGTTTTTTTAATAGAAGATACACAATCACCTCGACTCCAATAAGATTTAACTCTAACGGACTCGAACACACAATCACTTTACTTTAATTCTCGAGGCAACTTCTAATGCATGTTTATCACTACACCTAAGACATGCTTGTTCACGTAACATGAATAACATGTAATGTATAATACAAGTCGAAAATTTCGAGTCATCCATAGTTCAAAATAACTTTGGTCATACTGCTAGTTAAAAGAGCAATTTTGCTATCAAGAACACATATCAAGAGATCATTTGCAACTCATTTTAATCACTCTTATTTACCATTAAAGGACAAAATGAAAGTATTTTGGCCAGTTAACATTGCTAAAAGTGTCTTTTAGATACTTGATCAAGTAGTTAAACTAACTTTTGTTGAGAAGCGTTTCTTAAAAGATGGAGGCAAATGGGAAGGGTTAAGTAGCTCAGCTTCTGCGATACTATTTCAATATTGACTTGTAAGCATAATAAGCAAATATTATCCTTTACTATATATGTTGATTTTAGAGGAAGCAAGATGACTAGACCAGGTGTATAGGTTGGGTACTTTCGTTACTGGTCGAAATGGGTTTGGATTGAAATAAGTCATTTTTAGTAGGAGTCAAAACAGACAGCGAAGAATCAGTTTAACCCACAAACATTATAAGAGATAGCTTGCAAGACTCTGGAGTTTGGACGACTTCCAACCTATTAGACCCTTTAAGCGTTTCCTGTGACTAGAAGATAAACTTTTCATTCAACCTACTTGACTTGCTTAAATGTTTGATAAGCAACCAACAGCCCATTCAATTCTAGTTATGTGTAAGTATCACTGCTAAACAGCTTTTTAACAGCCCATGAAAACTCAGATAAACTAATATCTCAATTAACAGGGCGATGGCGTCATGAAATTTATTAGTTTCTACACTTAATAAAGCATGAAAAGATACGTTACAACCGTGCAATAAAGTCTCATAGTTTCATAATATGGTCATGCAATTTATTATCGTTAAAGAACAAAATAAAATTGTGGATATTAATCAATGAATTTAATTTTTCGTTAGTTTTGAAATTGAATAATATTATTGTCATTTTATTTTTTACCATTAATAACTTCACATCACATCACATCAGCTTTAACTCTTTCATAAAATCAATCATCAAACTAATACTAATAGTTACCCGTTCAAGTGTTCACTCAACCCGCCCATCTTGCCAGCTCTACAATGTAGTGTAGATCAATAAAGATAAAGAGTACTCACTAATACAAGGTATCCCCACTGAGATCGACCTTCTTAGTAATCCAGTCTGGTGCCTTGTTCACTAGAGCCTCGAGGTGCTCTTCAATCTCTTCTGTTCAAAGAAATAAAAGTTTGATTATGAACGTAATAATAAACATATCTATAAATCAGATTAGACAAAATAAGACGAATTTGTGCATACCCCTTTCCACGATGTCTAAGTTATTCACCAAGATTTTGTAAACAAGCTCGCTTTGTGTGATAAAAGAACATTGTGTAAATCGAGATACGTTGTGAATTGTCTCAACAATATCTGTTAAGCAATCAGATGTAGGTTGAAATGCTTTTAATCCACTTTGTGCAATAACATCATTTTCGGAAGTATCTTCCACCTAACACCAAAATAGTAATTTCTTAGGAGCTTTAAGAATGTAAATGAATGTAACATGTGTAGGCACTATCTCTTTGGAGTTGACAGGTGAGGGGTTTCAACACTTATCTCCTTAGGTATCAACGGATTTCTTAACGGCGTCTCTGCATTAACAACTTGGAGAGGCTTCTTGTGCTTGACTGAATCCAAACATGAACTAACTGCAGTGTCTGTATCAGTTGTAGTATCAGATTTAATAGAAGGTAAAACTGGAGACGATAAGAGTTCAGTCTTTGCAGAATCATCAACAACTTTTGTTGAGAAGCGTTTTTTAAAAGATGGAGGCAAATGGGAAGGATTAAGTAGCTCAGCTTCAGCCTTAGGTACATCAAAATCCGGTTACAGTAACAACTCGTAAGCATAATAAGCAAAGATTTTCCTTTAATGCGTTGATTTTAGAGAGCAAGATGACTGGGTCAGCCTCAGGTACATCATTTTTTAGGAACCAAAACAGACAACGATGACTCGTTTCAACCCACAAACATTATATTGTCTGTTTGAAGTATTTTAGAAACAGTTAATGTCTCAATTCTATTTTTAAGAGATAGTGTGCATTATAAATAGACTTTGAACGGCATAGATGGCCAAGTCTCTTTTAATTGAACCTACTTGACTTGCTTAAATGTTTGATAAGCAACACACAACCCATTCAATTCTCGTTACGTGTAAGTATCACTGCTAAACAGCTTTTTGGACTCATGAAAACTCAGATAAACTAATATCTCAGTTAACAAGGCAATAGTGTCATGAAATTTATTTACCATAAAAGAACAAAATAAAAGGGTAGATTTAATATTCTACGAATTGAATTTTTCATTAGTTTTGAAATTGAAAAATATTCGAGGAATTGCAAAAATCGTCCCTAAAGTTTGGCCAAATTGCATGTTTCGTCCCGGATGTTTGGAAAGTGCAAGGATCGTCCCTGTGGAGAAAACTTTGGTGCAAATATCGTCCCCATAGGGACGATACTTGTACCAAAGGTTTCCCCAAAAAGGACGATATTTGCACCAAAGTTTTTCTCCACAGGGACGATCCTTGCACTTTCCAAACATCCGGGACGAAACGTGCAATTTGGTCAAACTTTAGGGACGATTTTTGCAATTCTCTCAAAATATTCCATTAAGTTATGGGATAATCATTTATAAATGTATTGAACTTGCCACCTTTTACTATGTTGTGTAACGAACTTTTTTTTTTGCTAATGTGTATATTGAACTGCCTAATCCATCATATTTTGTGAAACTAACCGGGTGATTAATGGTTAACCCGTTTTTGGGTATGGCACGTGAGAAACACGTGACAATGTTTTTTGTCTTTTATGTAACGTTAATAAAAACTCACAAACGGTTACTTATTCCCTTTTAAAAAACCCACCCCCAAAATTATTTCCCCCAAAAATCATATGAACCCTAAAATCCACAACACAAAATTCGGTCACCCTAATCAATCAAAATCACAATACACCCAAAATTCATAATAAGCTCATGGCTCAGTATGCTCCTGGAACACCAAGAGTGATAGGAAGGTATGTTAAACAGTTCTGTGGATGTGGTCTTGCAATGACAGTGAAAACGTCATGGACTAGGGAGAATCCAGGCAAACGATTTATTGCTTGTCCAAAATATTCAGGCCCTAAGTGTGGGTATTATGAGTTTTTTGATGATGACTTACCTAGTGATTATTATAGGGATTTGCTATGGGAAGAGCATCAGAAGGGGAAGAGAGTGGTTCAAAGGAATGAGATGCAAGAACAAATTCATGTTCTGACTATGGAAAAAAAGTTGTTGGCTGATGAATTGACTTGCACCAAGGCAAAGCTACAATTGTATGACAAATTGTTTCTGATCTTGATTGGGATATTGATTGTCTTCTGTGTTGTATTTGGAATGAAAGCATGAAGCTGGTTTAGTTTTATTATGTATAGTAGTGTTAGTATTTAGTAGTTGTAATTGGTTAGGTAGGCTAGTGTAATGGACTTTGACTCCATAAAGTCAATCTTTTGCAAAGCAATGAAAAATTTGCAATTTTGAATGCTATAAACAATGGCAGTTGTTAACTTTGTTGTTGTTGCAGTATTTACTTTCTAGTGATTGTAGATTGTAGTAACCATAGATATCATTTCCATGAAAATTGACATTAGAAAGTCTAATAACATAGGATCTACACTCTTACAACAGTTTTATTTAAGAGCATTGTAGCATAGATAAAATTTGACTTTAGAAAGTCAAATACAACTAACCCTTAGTTCTTTTTCCCTTCCCCTTTGAGCCATCTGCTTCATCCTTTGCCATTTTTGGAACAAATGGTTTGATACCCCATTCTTCACATTTCTGTTTGTTGGGAAGCCCTATCACCTTAAGCCTCTCAGCAAAAGCCTTCTTTGCTAGTTGTTTTGGAGTTGGAAGATCACTAGCATTAACTGTTTTTGAGTTTGAACCAAATTTGTGTTGATAAGATTGGATTTCATCTTCTGAACTAGATGGTTCAACCTTGGGAAAGTAGTCTGACCAGGTTGATTGACTGCATAACCTTGGAAGATGTTGAGAACTTGTTTCACTGCTTGAGATGTAAATGATCTCTGCACAAAAAAAAAAAAAAAAAAAAAAAAAAAAAAAAAAAAAAAAAGTCAATGTTTGTTGGTTCATGGGTGTCTGCAGATATGAATAAGACAAACCTTTCTTCTTGTTTGAAGCCATTGTTGGAATTTGTAGATTTTAGTTTGAAATGCTTGAATATGTGGGTTGCAGCTTAAGTTGCTTTATAGAGTCTGTTTTATAGGGGCTGTTGGCATATGAATGCTGCAAAAGTAGTCAAAGAACAGTATAATAAAGTAGTCCATGGAAAAAAATAGTTGATGTGCAGACTTTCTTACCCTTAACAGTGAATGTGCAGTCATAGAAAAAAATAGTAAATTGTAAAGATTCTCAATACATGTACTAAATATGCCTAATACAAAGTAAGGCTGGCAATTTTGACACGAAACCTGTTAACACGACACGACACGACCTGTTCTTAACAGGTTTCGTGTCTTAACAGGTCAGACCTGTTAATTTTCGTGTCTTAACAGGTCAGGCCTGTTAAGACCTGTTAGTGACCTGTTATGATGTTGTATATATAAGTTCCAAAATCCTAACCCTAAATATTTATCCACATATTTTCCGCCCCCATCTTATCTCTATTCTCTCATTTTTTTTTATTTTTTTTTTATTTATTTATTTTTTTTTTATCATCTTATCTCTTTCTCTTTCTCTCCCACAAGAATATCTAAGATTCATCTTATCATCACCAAACATTTAAACCGAATCACTCAAACACCATCATCACCACGTTAAAAAAATCAATGGAGTGTTCTTTTGTTCAAGAAATCTAAGGTTCAAGAAATCAAGACAAAGGGGTGTTCTTTTGTTCAAGAAATCACCACGTTAAATAAATCAATGGGGTATTCTTTTGTTCAAAAAATCATCACCACGTTAAGAATATCTAAGGTTCAAGAAATCAATTGGAATCGATTGAATAAATCAATGAGTAGATGAGTAGATGACTGGAAAAAATTTATTGTAATTGATTGGATTTTTTTTTCTTTTTCTTTTGTTCGATTTGTTGTTGTTCTTGATGTTTTGATGGATTTGTTGTTGCTGTGAATCGGTGGATGTTTTGATGTTTTGATGGATTTGTTTTGATGAATCTGTATATCGGTGGTGATATGTTTGGATTTGTTGTTCTTGATGATTTGATGGATTTGTTGTTGCTTGTTCTTGATGGATTTGTTGTTGTTCAGATCCATAAATTTGTTGTAATCGATTCAATAATTTGTTTTTCGAAAAAAAAAAAAAAAAAAAAAAAATTGTTCCTCAGATCCATGAATCAATATCAATTTAATTTGTTTTTCGAAAATAAATAAATAAAGAAAAGAAAAAAAAAAAAAAAAGAACCCCTAAAATCCTAATATGCATGTTAACAGGTTCTTAACAGGTTAACCTGTTTATTTTCGTGTCGTGTTCGTGTTTGAGAAAAATGACACGATAAGCTAACAGGTCGTGTTCGTGTTTGACCTTAACAGGTTCGTATCTTAACAGGTTCGTGTAACCTGTTATGCCAGCCCTAACCCACACCACTACCATCACCCCTTAACCCAATACCAGATCCACCCACACCACTACCATTACCCAAACCACTTCCAGACCCACCCAAACTAGTACCATTACCCAAACCACTTCCAGACCCACCCAAACCAGTACCATTACCCAAACCACTTCCAGACCCACCCATACCACTTATAGGATTTGCATCACCTTTACTAGGCCTACCAGTTCTTCTTTTTGGCACAAAAGGCTTTGGAAAAGCTGGATTCTTGCACCCTTTCTTGTTATGTCCAACTTGGTGACAATTTTGACAAGTCATACTAACCCCTGCCCTAGACATTCTTGTTCCACATCCACCCTCATCCTTAGATCTGATTCGCTTCTTTCTTGGCCTTCCTGGCATCTTATGAGGCTTTGGAGGTAAAACTATGGTGTAATGGCTTTGATCAGGCCAAAAATCAATTCCACCAAATGGGCTAAGGTAATTGTGGTATGTAGAATAATACATCTCTTTCCTAAACCAGTTTGGAACAAACTCTTCAGGCAGCATGTTTATCTTGAAAATTGCACATGTGGCATGTATACATGGCAGCCCAGATAGCTGCCATAGTCTACAGCTACATGTCCTCTCAGATATGTCCACTTTATGAGCTTGAATTCCTGCTCTAACTTCATATCCATTACCACCAGTTGGAATTACATGCCAAAACCTACAATTGTAATAGAATTAGTGTTTGACAAAAAATATAATCAGAGAATAAATAAATATAATTAACTTCATACCTTAACTGACCCCTTTGTAAGTCAAGTCTTTTCTTTATGGATGGACATATGTCCTCAGTCCACTTAGCAGAAATCTTCCTCATAATGTTCATTCTTTCAAGCACTATGACCCTCATTGCCTCCAAGATTGTCAAAAGAGGTTTGTCTCTAACACTTACCAAGACAGAGTTAAAACACTCACTGAAACCATTTTCAACAGCTTCACACCCTCTGTTAAGCTCAAAAAAGGCCCTAGACCAGGTTTTGGGGTTTTTATCCATCAAGAACTTGTGTGCAAGAGGGTTTGCTTCTTTGATTTTGTCCATGATTTTATTGAACCTTTGTGGATAGGAAGCTTTGGATGCTGCCCAAAACAAGTTCCTAAACTCAAGACCACTAAACTGCTTCTTAAAGTTTTCATATATATGCATAGCACATTGCCTGTGCTCAGCATCTGGCATAACCTGTTTGACAGCCTCAATTAATCCTTTATGCTGGTCAGACATCAGTGTAAGACCCTGACCAGTTGGCATGTCTATGTCATCTCCTAACAATTCCAAAAACCAAGACCAATTATCTTTGTTTTCTATACTAACCACAGCCCAAGCAATAGGGTAAATGTGATTATTCCCGTCTCTTCCTATGGCAGTCAATATCTCACCCTGATTAGGCTTCTTTAGGAAACACCCATCCAATGCAATTACCCTTCTACAACCATTTTTAAACCCTTCTTTTAACCCAGCAAAACATACATAAAACCTTTCAAATAAGGTCTTGCCATCAGTATTTGTCACTCCTAATTTAACTGTAGAGCCTGGATTACTATCCAATAGCTCTTTGCCATATGACCTAATTAACGCATAGTGTTCCTCAAGAGTTTTCTCATACTCTGTTAAGGCCAAATTTTTTGCAGCTCTACACTGATTAAGTGTAACAGTACAATTATACTTCTTCTTGACTAAATCAGCTATATCTTTTAGCTTAATCTCTGGATTCTTTCTGATTTTATCACCAAAGTGTTTAGCAAGCCACTTATAATCAATTAGTGACCCAAACTCAAAATTCCTAACACAAGTGTGTTCTGGTTTCAAAGATATAACTTGGAAGCTTTCCTCACTATGCATCCATCTAGCATACAACCTATAACTACACTTAGGAGTTTCTTCACTACAGACACTAGGGTACCTGACTTGCTTCCGTTGTTTGCCTAGCTCAGGTTCTTTGAGTTTTGGTTTTCTTTGTCCACAAACTACAATGATCTTGTCTTTAGAAGTCCTTTCATACCTTATTGAATAACCATTGGATAATGCATAGTATGTGATGCATTCTTTCAATTGTTCAGCATTCTCGTACTTTTCTTTAAGCTGTCACATTATAAAACATAATTGATTCCAAACTCAAGGCATACATAAGTCAAGGTATTAACTGATATAAAGTAGTATAAGTAGTTACCTTTGGCTCCTTCAATTTCCAATGAGTTGAAGTATCATGAACTGGATACTTGTCTTGAGTTGATTCAACACCAACGAAAGGGTCTTGCAAGTTTGCATCAGAATCATCTCCCTTCAATTTTCTTACCAAATCAGTCAAGAAATCATCATGCTCAACTAAAAATTCACTTCTGTTTGACATATTTGGTCTATTCCTACTAGGATTAGCAGTCATGTCTGGTATAGGTATTGATTTTTCCTTAGTTCTATTGGCTTTCCTAGTTCTAAGTTGAATAAGCTCTTCTTCACCAGGACTTAGATAATCAAATGACTTGTTAGAATAGTCACTGTCATCAGAAGCATCAGATTCACTAGAAAGAATCCCATCACTCTCACTACTACTAACTGTCAATACTTGTTTCCCTTTGCCCTTATCCTTATCATTCTCACTAGTAACTGCCTCTACACCTTTCCCTTTACCATTATCAATACCCTTACCATTATCAACCACATGCTCTTCTTGAACCTCCTCTTCAGCCCAATTTATCATTTCTTCATCTGTAAATGAATTGCAATACCTTTTCATAGGGGTTGTTCTTTTAGCAGAGGTTCCATCACTTAATGTACTAGGATCAGGGGTTGCTAAATATTGGGTCAAGTCAATGTCACAATGGTCAATGTACATCTCTATTCCACCATGCTTTTTGGAAAGGTCATACATGTGAATCACATCAGTGTCATTTTCTATTTTGACAATCCCCTGATCTAAATCACACTCAGGAAGTCTATAATACATACCAAAGATATGCATAGCCATAAGTGATTTCTTGATCAACCTTCTTAGCTCCTCATACGATAGCCTGGCGACATACATCTTTAAAATCACACCATCCTCGTATCTTAAAGGGTCATGCAGAAAAATCCCATCATTCCAGACATCCAAATCAATACCATCAAGTCCAGGTATAACCATTCTACAAAATATGAAACTGAATATTAGGGCAAATTCTATATTATAATTAAACAACAATTAAGAGATACAAAAGTTAATCATACCTTGAATCACATTAAAAACAAAATGAAAAGGGTGTTAAGAGGGTTTGATTGAAGCTGGTAAATTAAATTAGGGTTTGAGTGAGAGAGTGTATTTGGGGGGGGGGGGGGGAAGGTGTGCGTTTTTTTTGGGAGGGAAATAATGAGGGGTGGTAGGGTTATAGAGAGAGAAACGGAACATTTTAACGGTAACGGAGTTATTTTAACGGGGTCAACGCAAGTCAACGTGCCACGTAGGCAAAAAATGGGTTTAATGTTAATTATCCACAAAATAGGATAGATTAGGCAGTTCAATATACACATTAGCAAAAAAAAAAGTTCGTTACACAAATAGTAAAAGGTGGCAAGTTCAATACATTTATAAATGATTATCCCTTAAGTTATTGCCACATTATATTGTCATTTTAATTTCACACCATTAATATAGTTACCACTGCTACTTTGATTTCATATCAGCTTTAACTTTTATAAAATCAATCATCAAACTAATACTAATAGTGATCACCAAACCGACCAAATAAACAATAAAAAAGGCTAATCATTAAACTGATTCAAGGTTTAATACGTATAATCCAAGATTTAAAGTTATGCGTGTGTGTAACTAACCATGGCATAGGTAAATCTAAAGTCCAATACTTTAAGCACACCATTTTAAAAAATTACACAAGAATGAACCAGTTTTTAAACTTTAATTTATTTTTTGGTTTTTTATGGTTGATGTAAAGTTTGAGGTACCAAATTGAAATATTTATGAAACTTGATTACTATCGAGTGATATATTCCATTTACTATATATAAAAAATCTTTTATAATTGGGTTGAGTGGTTTTTTAACTTTTGTAACAGCTTTTTTTATATGTTACTTTATACTAGTTTCTTGCTAGTGTTTCAATTCAAAATACCGGTCCAGAAAATAATACTGTATTAGAATGGACAAATATTATTGACAAAATCAACACTTTTTGCATGTATGTACGTACGGCGACCATGGTATTTTTATGTTCCTCAACAAGACATAACTCATAAGTAGTTCCATAAATTATTGATTTTCTAAATAAAAATTTTAAAATTCTTTACAAGCACTCATCTGTAAAATAAAATAAATCTTGAAATCGTTATAACAAGTTACAAATATTCAGGATATCAATCTTTACACCATATACAAAATTGTCAAAACAAGCAAATCGAATATGAATATTATGTTTGTCTTAAAAATAAAAGAAGAAACAAAGACGTCATGCTAAATGATATCATGTCCCCCTCTTATTGTTGGAAAACAAATCAAATAGTAATTAAGTTTGAGATCTATTCCAAATCTAAAGTCCAATTTATCTCCAAAAACTTTATGTTTTCTTAATTTAACGATTTATTTCATATCATAGGACACTTAAGTTTGTAACACATGATTGATGTGTTGCTCAGCAAATGGTGTAGAGTATACATATATTTTATTTTATTTTTGAACGGCAAGATAGTACAGCACATATTCTTACCTAGAAGGAAAACCCAATGAGGCTTGAACTTGAGACCTCATGGAAACAACCTCCCCATAGCTCTTTAGGAGACCTCACTTTGATATGGCTTAACAAAATGTATGCTTGTTCACGTAACATGAATAACATCTAACATAACACCAGTAGAAAACTTCGGCTCATTTATGTTCAATGAAGTCGTCCATTTGTTTTCTTTATCATGTACTGTCATTTCTAACCAAGGTGCCTGATCATTTATGTTATAACGATATACGTAGTAGTTTTTTGAGAAATTATTGGATAGAAGTATTGTAGTACTTGCAAAACAATAACATTTTCGTCAAAAAAGGTAAACTTTGTTCGACTTTGAGATAAACTTCCACAACCACATGAACACTAATATAGACACATGACAAACGAATTAGAAATACAGACAAACTACGACCTTATGCTATAAAAATATAAAAACTTGATCATCAACACTTGAAATCATTAAACTTGTCCATAAACAAACCATTGTTCATATAATTCAGTGAAAAACTATCCAAAACTCGTGGACTATAACCGAAAAAAGATCCGGTTTTCACACCCAGGAGTTAAGTAACAACACTTACCACTGTCACCTTTTTTGACCCGGCAAATACAAACCACATGGTGTAAATTTGATCACAAGCTCCCATTTTGCATGCGGCATATGTACATTGATCACCTTGTTTGGTTCGAAACCTGTATGTTACGCTAACAGGTTCATGTCTACACTATTTTTTGACTGAACACGTGAAAATGACAAATACTCATTAGTTTATGTGAAAATATAAGAAAAAAGTGAGTGATGAGATTGTTGAAGATGATGTCCATACTGATTTCATGTGAACTTCATCGTCTCGATTTACACTGCTAGATACATATCCTGTTTTCAAAAAATATAAACCTCATTTGGAATTGAAACCATGTTAAAGTTGTTTGACCACAAAAGTCAACCATCACAAGAGTGTCAAATATCCATCTTTACATTGCTATTGTGGGCTGATAGTATCGTATAACGTTTGCTTTAATCATTCATGAAGCCCCTGCCAAACTATTTGGTCCTTTCGTTTTTTAATAGAGGAATTTTTGAGCATCTATGTGCTCCGTAAGATCATGTAGGAGACGGTAATGGATTTGTTCGTCGAGTAACTCCTCTAGTACACTATCATTATAAACTGGCGCGACCGGCTAATCCGTTATATGAACCGGTGATATTGCCACCTGGTCGTCTTTTAAAATCATAGTGTGAAATATGATACACGTATAAACGAGTTGTCGAATCTTATCGACCGACATAGCCCGGAGAGGACGATTGAGAATCATCTATTTTGCCTTAAGACGACCAAAAGCTCGCTCGACATCTTTTCTTGCAGACTCTTGTAGCTTCTTGAATCTTTTTTCCTTCGGTTCAATGGGATACTTATATGCTTTAACAAACGTTGAATATGTAGGATAGATTCCATCGGTAAGATAATATCCACGTTTGTAAAGCCGTCCATTTACATGAAATGAACTGTTTGGCGCCGTTCCATTTTGCTCCGTAAGATACAATGGAGACTGATTCAAAACATTGATATCGTTGTTTGTACCGGGAGGACCAAAAAACGAATGCCAAATGCACAAATCGTTTGAAGCGACGGATTCAAGCATAATAGTAAGGTATTGGTGATCACCTCGCTTATATTGGCCTTTCAAATGTCTAGGACAATTACGCCAAACGAAATGTGTACAATCAATGCTACCAAGCATTCCAGGAATGTGATGTTTTTCTTCATGTACCTCGAATAAGCGTGCAACGTCATGGGATGTCGGCCTACGTAAGAACTCTCGACCATATAATTCAATAATTGCATGGCAAAAATGATCAAGGCATTATCCTATAAGAAAAAATATAACGAAAGCTTTAAAAAAATGAGTAACGATAGCTTTTAAAAAATAAATATAACGACATCTTTTTAAATAAAAAAAAAATTAACAAAAACTTAAAAAAAAATAATAACAAGAACTTTAAAAAAAATTATAACCTGATGTTCTTCAGGCCATGTTTAAATAGTCATCAAATCTATCTGGAGGTTCACCCGTTGCGAGTTGCCGAATGGCCGACGTGCATTTTTGTAATGCCGTGAAATTTTTTTTCCCCTCGCATCATATCCCTCTTGAAACCATTCGAATCTCGCTTCAACATCACTAACAATTCTTAAAAACAAGCTTTTATTCATACGAAACCTATCACGAAAAACATGGTCGGCAAACTTTGGTCGTTCCACCAAATAGCCATTCATAAGAGTTTGTAAAGCTTTTTCACAAAAACGGGTTACAGACTCCCGAGTTTCAGTAGAGCTTGCCGTGTCTTCAATTGAATCGTACACGGCTAAAAAGGTTGATAGGCTACTATCGATAACCATAGTTCGGACGAGTCGTCGGGAATAAATATCTCGTCAGATGAAGAAGAGGATGAAACCATTGTAAAAATATGTGAATTGTTTGTGTAAAATTTTATTGAAAGTGATTTTTTAGGATAGATTTGGTTTAGTATATATAGAAGGAATTTTTATTTATTTTTTATTTTTTGCCTCCAACGGTCCAAATTGTCTCCAACATTCCAAAAACTTTAATACACCAACGTTCCAATTTGTCCAAACCGGTGAAGCATCAAATGCCGCCCAGCCAAACCGCCAAGGCATACCGCCTATGTGGCGGCGGTGTTCACCGCCGGTATGGCCCAAACCCCTGGCCATACCACACGGACTACCACTACCCTTAGATCTTTAACTTGAAACCAACATTTATAATTTTCTTAGAAACAGATTTTAATACCTTTTTTATCTTTTATTCAAAGTTACCAGCAAGTTTTCAACAAATAAAAACTTGCTCGTAACACCAAAAAAAGTAACAAAATATTAAAACTGGTAATTAAAACAAAATATTAAAACCAGGTGAATATGCACTTATCATTCGGTGTTAAAGATAAGGATCCTTCTACTGGCCATTGGCTTCAACCAAGCGATGTGGGATACTAAATTACTAAGTATTGCAACTTTTTTTTTTTTTTTTTTTTTTTTTTTTTTTTTCGGAAACTTATGTGAAATACTCCGTAATAAATTTAAGGTGAGCACGCAGCTAAATTTTTACTTTTACTATGTGCGTGTCTCTTACTAACCATAGGAATGGTGAATCTAACTTCAATGTATCTTCAAAAACTTTTTATCTTCTTGGATTAACCATTTATTTCACATCATAGAACACTTAAGTTTGTAACACATGATTGATATGTTGATCACCAAATGGTGTAAAGTATAATAAGTAACGACGTGAACGTGTCGTCGGTAAACTAATTGAAAGTTGTAGGGACGAATATAGTTTTTTTAATAGCAAACACATAATCACTTTGACTCAGCTGAGACTCGAACACACTATCACTTTGATTCTTGAGGCAAGTTTTAATGCATGTTTGATATCGTTAGTCAAAATGCCTACTTGTTCACGCAACATGAATAACATCTAACATAACACCAGTAGAAAACTTTGCCTCGTTTATGTTCAATGAGTTATCCATTTGTTTTCTTTATCATGTACCATCATTTCTAACCAAGTGCTTGATCATTTATGTTATAACGATATCTATGATAAATTCTTGGATAGAACTATTCTAGTACTTGCAAAACATTAACATTTAAACTTTGTTCGAATTTGAGATAAACTTCCACAACCACATGAACACTAATATAGACACATGACGAACGTATTAGAAATACAGAGAAACTACAACCTTATGCTATAATAAAACATAAACTTGATCATCAACACTTTTAAGTCATTAAACTTGTCTCATAAACAAACCATTTTTCATATAATTCAGCGAAAAACTATCTAAAACTCGTGGACTATAACCGAAAAAGGATATGGTTTTCACACCTAAGAGTAAAGTAACAACAGTTACCGGTGTCGCCTTTTTTGACCGACAAATACAAACACTTACCACGAGGGTTGCACATATGAGTGTAAAATTGATCACCTACTCCCATTTTGCACTCGACATATGTACAATGCTTTATCCCATCGCATCGCGTGGTTCGAAACCTGTATTTTACTTATAGGTTCATGTCTGCACTATTTTTTGACTGATAACACGTGAAAATTACAAATACTCATTAGTTTATGTGAAAATATAGGAAAGAAGTATCATCTGAAACAATTTGAATAATATTTGAATAATTTCATGTTTTTTGCTATTAAAAAACATATCAAAACTTCGTTTGTCACTCATCTTTATAACCACTCTTATTTATCAAAATAAAAGTATATCTACAATTAAACAGTGCAAATAGTCTATTTTAGATGCAAACAATTTTAAGTGGTCACGCCAACCTCTTGAAAAAGGGTTTGTGACTATCACTCTAAAATGTGTGAGCTCTCAAGTTCAATTCCTACTAGGTGCAAAGAACTTTAAGTGGCCACGCCAACTTCCTAAAAAAGGAGGGCTTTACGAGTCTGTGTGACGGTGGGTTCAAACCCCGTGGATTAGTCGGCCAAAAGTTCGGAAATCATGGTTAACAAAAACAAACACAAATAAATTAATATATATATATATATATATATATATATATATATATATATATATATATATATATATATATATATATGTGTGTGTGTGTGTGTGTGTGTGTGTGTGTTTTATATAAGTAATTAGTTAAATTTTCAGTTAGGTTTGAATTAAAGAATATCCCCATAAGTGTCAGATTGTATTATATATCATTTAGATTTCAGCTCAAAATTTACAATTTTATTTTAACTTAATTTAGAGACACATTTTAATAGCTTTTTATCTTTTTTCCCTGCTAACTACAAATTTTCACTAAATGAATATTTGTGATTAGGAGACAAAAAAAATTAAAAAAAAATTAAAACTAGAATTTACCAAGGCAAAAGTATGTATCTATCATACCAAAAAGCCAAGAACATGAAATAATTTATTTTGTGTTTGGGTTCTTATTTTAAAAGGATACCTCCATTGGCCATTTGGTTCAATAAAGCGATGTGGGATACTATATACAAACATCTAATATTTTTTACTATTGTATTAGTTATTTAATTTACGTTTTCTTGTCTATTTTGCAACATTTGTGAAAATTGTTTTGTTTTTTAATGTGTATGTCTTACTAACCATAGTATAGGTAAATCTAACATCCAATGTATCTTCAAACACTTTTTGTATTCTTGATTTAATGATTTATTTCATATCATAGAACACTTAAGTAGGTAACACATGATTGATGTGTTGCTCCACAAATGGTGTAAAGTATATTAAGTAACGACGTGAACGTGTCGTCGGCAAGCTAATTGAATGTTGTAGAGACATATGTAGTTTTTTTAATAGAAAATACGCAATCACCTCGACTCCAATAAGATTTAACTCTAACTGGACTTGAACACACTATCACTTTAATTTAATTCTCGAGGCAGCTTCTATTGCATGTTTATCGCTAGACAAAATACATGCTTTGTTCACGCAACATGAATAACAAGTAAGATAATACCAGTCGAAAACTTCGAGTCATCCAATGTTTAGATAACTTTTGCCGTACTGCTAGTTAAAGGAGCAATTTGGCTATCAAGAACACATTTCAAGAGATGATTTGCCACTCATTTTTAATCACTCTTATTTACCATTAAAGAACAAAATGAAAGTATTTTTGTCAGTTGATCAAGAAGTTAAATTTTCCGTTAGTTTTGCTAAAAAGACATGCGTAGCTTGGAGTGAGAGTGTAGCAGGGGTGAGGAGGCCGCCTGAGAAGAAGGCAAACCGGCCTTTGTACTGTGTCTTAATGATACCTAAATATTGTGTGAAAAGCTTGATCAAATAATTGTAGGTTCGAGTTCTACTTAAAATATGTTTGAGGCATCTGATAAGCAGCTGTGTTTGGATGGTAACAAACTGCTGATATGACTATGATTGTTATACCTTTTAAATCCGTGGATAAGTATCATTGCCAATCACTCAGATAACTGCATTCTGCAGTAGAAGCAAATCCAAACACTGTGTTCTACATTGTATTTGTTACAGCTGGTCACGTGTTTTTGCTTAATATTATACAAAACATGATCAGTTTTAAAACACTTATTCAGCTTGTTTCAAAGAGTAGTAGGCAGATAAGTCACTTTAGTAAGCAATGAAAAACACCTAGTAATAAAGTTGGCTTTTGCAGGAGAGTTTCAATCTTCCGCCTGATTACTTATCCCAGCTCCCTCGTGATCTTCGCTAAACATTAGTGGATGAAATTACTATATAGTTAAGGTTTTTACCAAATTTTAGTGGAAATTTTGTATCTTATGATGCTGCTTTCGATCTATCGAATGGACTGGTGATGGAGCAGGTTAGCAATCATTTTTAAAATCTTTGATTTCAGTTCAAAAATTATGTTATGTTTGTTCGGTTTTAAATATACATAACTCATTTTCTAGTGTTTGAGTAGAGTGAAACTTATTCTGAAAATTTAGGAGTCAAATAAGCAGTTTTGGTTATGAACAGTTGGGAATTCCTAATCTTAGAAATGATCATCTGATTATCACAACTTTGAACATCTGAGTTGGTGCACATTCTTTCTTACTATATGTGTGCACAAAAATGGAAATAAGTGTTTAGTTTGGCACTAACTAGCATATGTTTTATTCATAGGCATTGTCAAAAAGAAATGCAATCTCTGAGACACTACAGATAGAAAAATAGAAATAAGTGTTTAGTTTGGCACTAACTAGCATATCTTTGTTCACATATATTCTGATAAAAGGGAGATATGCCGATAGGGTCTGAATTTAGTTTACCTATTGGTATATTCAGTAAAATTTGAAACTGGGATCTGTAAAAAATACTACCCAGAAAAATGTGCTAATTTTATTATTTTATATTTTTATGTACTCAGTATACTTGCAATTGGTTTGACTTTTGAGTTCAAATTTGTATCTTTGCCACATGTTATAATGAGACTAAGTGCATATGTCTGTGAACTCACCTTGTTGAAACAGTGTGGACAAGAACTACAAATGTTGTTGTTAAACATATCTCGAGCATGGGACTATGGGAGTCAGCAGATACATTGACTTCAACGGCTTTGTTCAGCAATTTACCCGTGTTGGTCAAATCTCTTACTAGCAGAAGGGTTTCGACCATCTAAATTGATTCATATGATGTTGGTGATTAGCACTCGGCAAACGTTTTACTTCTGCTGGAAGGACGTTTCAGTCAGTGGGGCAATACGGTCAATGTGAACCGCAAAAGGTAACCTACATGTTAATCTGTATATATTTTTTGTGTTACAAGTGTTCCTATACACAGGTCACGCAGGTTGGGTATCGAGTTAAAGATGGTATCTTTTGGTATGGGTCAAAATAGACGTGTCGGTTGACCTGGAACAATTTTTGTCCAAAGTTGTTTGACCAAAAAAGTCAACCATTACAGGAGTGTCAAATATCCATCTTTACATTGCTATTGTGAGCTGATAGTATCGTATAACGTTTGCTTTAATCGTCAATTGATTTTTAGAAGGAATCATCAATATGATTTTTAGTTATTGTATTAGTGCTCCATGCCCAATTGACTAATTGCGTTGGTTCTTTTCTGCCAAGTTGTCTGAGATTTAACCCAAAGACTAGACTCATATATAAGATAGAAATATATTTACTGTTTTAGGCTTTTAGGTATTAAGAGTAGTGGCCTTCCTTTATTTCTTTTCTCAAATGTGGTCATTTTCGAGCTTTAAAAGTGTCAAACTTTTCCTATGGAATACAGTTATCTATTAATAGTAGTGGCCTTCCTTTATTTCTTTTCTCAAAGTAGTTTCGTACATTAAAAATGAAATATTGTAGTTGAATTAGTAGGTGTTTTATAATACGGTCATGCAAATTTATTTACCATTAAAGAACAAAATAAAAGCGTACTTAGATACTTAATCAATCAATGAATTAAATTTTCTGTTTGAAATTGAAATTTATTTCATTAAAGAGGAAAATTACATCCAATCTAAAATTTAAACTTAATTAGAAACACATTTTAATATTCTTTTATCTTTTTTTTTTCTCAGAACTTACAACAAAGTTTTATCAAATAAAACACATTGTAAGACCTGAAAAAATCAAAAATTAACAGAGTATAAAAATCAAAAATTAACAGAGTATTAAAACTAGTAATTAGACAAAAGAGAAGTATGAAGTTATTCATACTAAAAAGCAAGGATCATGTACTGCTTCCCTTGGTGTTTGGCTTCTTAATTTATAAGGATCCCTCTGTTGGCACTTTTCTCCAATCAAGCGATGTGGGATACAAACATCTAACTTTTACATTCTATTGATCTTTTTATTGTTCCTTCAGTTTATGTTCTCTTGTCTAGTTTGCAACCTTTGTGAAATGATAAATTTAAGGTGAACATGTTACTAAATTGCTTTCTTTTTTATGTGGATGTGTGTTACTGACCATATGATTGGTAAATCTAACGTCCAATGTATCTTCAAACACTTTTTGTTTTCTTGATTTAACGATGTACATGATTCTTGTGTTGCTCGGCAAATGGTGTAAACTCTATTAAGTAACAAGGTGAAAGTATCGTTACCAAACTAATTGTAAATTGTAGCGACGTATATAGTTTTTTTAATAGCAAATACGCAATCACTTCGACTCAAGTGGGACTCGAACACACTATCACCTTGATTCTTGAGGCAACTTTTCATGCATGTTTGATATCGCTAGCCTAATTGCATGCTTGTTCTCGCAACATGAATAACATCTAACATAATACCAGTAGAAAATTTCGCCTCATTTATGTTCAATGAAGTCACCCATTTGTTTTCTTTTCATGTATGGTCATTTCTAACTAAGGTGCTTGATCATTTATGTTATAACAATATAGTCTATTTGAAATTCTTGGGTAGTAGTATTGTAGACCTGCAAAACTTTAAATTTTCCCCAAAACTGGTAAACTTTGTTCAGTTTGACATAAACTTCTACAATCACATGAACACTAAAATCGACACATGGCAAAGGAATTAGAAATGCAGACAAACTACGACCTTATATGCTATAATAAACTAGAAACTTGATCATCAACACTTTAAGCCATTAAACTTGTCTCATAAACAGACCATTGTCCATTGATTTATTTTTAAAAACTAATTTTGGACCGGTGATGGAGAAGGCTAGCAGTGTTTTTTCAAATCTTTGATTTCGTTTCAAGATTTATGTTAGGTTTGTTTGGTTGTAAATATACGTATCTCATTTTCTAGTGTTTGAGTAAACAGAAACTTATTCTGATAATTTAGGAGTCAAATAAGCAGTTTTGGTTAGGACCAGTTCGGGCCGGACTCCTAATCAAAACTGCTTATATGCCTATTTCTTTTTTAAATAAGCTACTTTTAAAAAGATGTTATAAGTTCTTTACTCAAAACAACTTTATTCATTCAAAAATGTCTGATAAACAAGTTGAATTAGTAATCAGACAACGCTTTGAATAAGCAAGCTTGTAAAATTTTCACATATTCCAAGCCTATAAGGTCTTTTTCTGATACAAACAGTCAAACGCCTGATTATATCTCAACTACAAACATCAAAATTGCATCAAAACACAATCTTATAAATGAGCATCTGATTAGCACAACTTTGAACATACGAGTTAGTGCATATTCTTTCTTACTATATTTTGCATATGTTTTGTTCATAGGCATTGTCAAAAAGAAATGTAATCTCTGATATAACAGACACTACAGATAGAAAATTGTGGTAATTGTGTTGACTCAAAGAACAAAATGGAAGTATTTTTGCAAGTTAACATTGCTAAAAATGTCTTTTAGATACTTGATCAAGAAGTTAAATTGTTCGTTAGTTTTGCTAAAAAGACATGTATCCTAATGATACCGAACATTGTGTGAAAAGCTTGACCAAATAAGTGTGGGTTCGAGTTCGACTTAATATACGTAATGTAGTTTGTTGCCGCAAAAAGAAACAAAAAGAGAAAAACGTTAACGTTAGTTATGAAAGTTGAAAATATTCCATTTACATGATTTGATTTTAACTCAAATATAATATTTAGATTAATTTTAAGAAACCAATTTTAATAACCTTTTACGAGTTTCTTTCTGTCATAATTGACAAGATATTTTCATCAAATGAAAAACTCCTATCAACAATGTAAAGAAGGTAACAAAATAGTAAACTGATGCTTAAGAGCATCAACAATGCAAGGTTTGAGGAAAGACTTTTTGCATTTAATGTCTTAAATGCATTTCATATTTAATGAACAAGGTTTGAGGAAAGACTTTGTGTTTCACAAGTCTTTCTAAAAAGCTTATGAAAAAGCTTTCAACACAATGCATAAAAACCCTTTACAAAGACTTTTTTAAATAGTAAAAAGCTTTTAAGGCAGAAATATGAAGCTATCATACCTAAAAGCCAAATATATGTAGTAGTCTACTTGCTTTTTGGCTTCTTATTTTGGGCATGCATGGCACATGAGATTATGGAGAGATTATGCTTATTTTTTAAAAAAATAAACTACTTAAAAAATAATATTTGTTTGTTAGACAGAACTTTATAATTGATTATAAAAAAAATAATCTTCAATAATCTCTGAAAATCAAAAGTTACTTCATGTAACTTATAAAAATAATCTCTTTTTATAATCTTTTTCAACACCAACACCAGCATTAGCACCAGCACTAGCTACTTTTGCCAAACATACTCTAAGGATTCTTCTATTGGCTTCAATCAAGCGATGTGGGACTGCATTAGTTTTGCTTTCTTGTATTGTTCGCAACCTTGGTGAAATAATAAATTTGTTGTTAAACACCTAAACAATAGAAAATTTTGATTTGCAGACATTAAGTATCGATTTAGACACTATAATTTATGCATGAAAGACTTGTACAATATTAACACCCTGCATTTACTACTTGTGCATTTGAGTGTGCAAATAAAAAGTTGGAGTGTGCGAATCATTTCCCTTATTTTACATCATACGACATTTAAGTTTGTAATATGATCGCTTTGTTACTCAGCAAATGGCGTAGATTACATGAAGTAACGATGCCAATTGAAAGTTGTAGCAAGTAGTAACATGTACAGTTTTTTTAATAGCAGACTCATAGTCACTTTGACTCCAATGAGACTTGAAAAAACTATCATCTTAATTCTTGGGGCGACTTTTAGCAAACGTTTGTTATCGCTATACCAAAGTCTACTTGTCCAAGTGACACAACATGAATAACATGTAATACCATATAAAATAAATAAATAAAAAATTAAAAATAAAATAAATAAATAAATAAATAAATAAAAAGAAAAGGAATTCTTGAATAGCATGTAACTAGTTATAAGTCCCGTGCACGCACGGGGTTTACACATAAATTAAATTTATTTTAAAATTTTGGTTTACTATATGAACACATAAGAATTCACCCATGAAAATTGTGATATAAGTACAACTAATAAATATACATAAATTTGTCATTATTTATTAATATATATTAATATTTTGTACAAAATTTTATTGGATGAAAAATTTAAATATGTTTAGCTAACATAGATGTTGAGGTTGAGGTTGTTGTTGTTGTAGTTGTTTAACTTTAACTATTGATATCATGTTGTACAAAATGTGCGAGTTTAATAGCACCTAATGAGCGTCGATGAAGTTAAAATATATTCCGTAAAGTTTTTAAAATTTTTTTTTCCGGATATCCGTATATAAACTTTAAATAATAATTACATGAGTCGTTGTTATATGTACAATCGCGTATATTTGATATCATGTTATACAAAATGTGAGAGTTTAGTAGCACGAGCGTTGTCGTTGTTATAAGTTAAAATATATCTGTATTTAAACTTTTATTTAGTTGACATAGATGTTGAGGTTGATGTTGTTGTTTAACTTTTAACAATTGGTATCATGTTATACGAAATGTGAGAGTTTTGTAACACATAATGAGCTGATGAAGTTAAAATATACTCCGTAAAGTTTTTCAAAAATGTTTTCAGGATATCCATATATAAACTTTATGTTTTCAGGATATCCATATATAAACTTTATGTAATAATGACAACTACTCATTAGTTTATGTGAAAAAACATACGTAGTATTGAAACTTCATTTGTCAGTTAGTAACTCCTGAGTACTCTAAATCTATACGTAATAATGTTGCATTCGAGAGAAAGGTGCAGTGAGTGAAGAGATTGTTGAAGATGATGTCCATCCTGATTTCATGTGAACTTCCTCGTCTTGATTCATACTGCTAGATACTTATCCTGTAATCAAAAATTATAAACCTCATTTGGAATTGAAACCATGTTAAAGTTGTTTGACCACAAAAGTCAACCATTACAGGAGTGTCAAATATCCATCTTTAGATTGCTATTGTGAGCTGATAGTATCGTATAACGTTTGCTTTAATCATTCATGAAGCCCCCGCCAAACTATTTGGTCCTGTCGTTTTTTAATAGAGGAAGTATCAATATGAATGTATTTGTAGCTGGTATTTTTAGTTATTGTATTAGTGCCCCATGCCCAATTGACCAATTGCAATGGTTCTTTTAGGCCAGGTTGTCTGAGTTTACCCAAAGACTAGACTCATATACAAGAGTGAAATATATTTACTGTTTTAGGCTTTTAGGTATTAAGAATAGTGGACTTCCTTTATTTCTTTTTTCAAATGCGATCATTTTTCGAGCTTTAAAAGTGATCAAACTTTTCCTATGGAATATACAGTTATTGCGAGAAGTATTTACTTTTATGTATGTTTCTAACTTGGAATGACTATGTTGGTACACCGTATAAACATTTTTAATCACGTCAAGTTAAGAGGACCTGAAAAAATTAGAACTATTAATCACGTCAAGAAAAAAAGATTTTTGGCATGAAACGATTTTGAATAATATTTGAAGGCATGGTTTCGTTCATTAAATTAGAACTCAAGTGACAACTATGGCTATTCTGTGTCTAGGTACAGTTAAGAATATACAGGCACCTGTAATGGCCAATTCCGATTAAAGTAGCCCATTATTATAATGATCAAATCATTTACTAAATATTACTTACAAAAATGTGAATAAAATCGATGTTCTCAAATACATTGCAAGAGATATTGCATCATTTGTAACAAAAAGAGTCATTAGTTTATGTGAAAATAAACAAGAAAAAAAGATTTATGGTATGAAACGATTTTGAATAATATTTGAAGGCAAAGTGGTTCACGATATTTGGTTCCTAGTTGAATTACTTAAATATGGTTTAGCATTATAGACCGCGGACTGGACCGAACCAAAAAAAGGGCCCGAACCGGCCTGACTGGACCGGATCGAATTTTTTCAGTCCGGTCCTCGTCCACCTTTTTAACCATTTTCGGTCCTCGATTCGGTCTTACGTACAACCGGACATTATGCTTTGTTTGACCGAATCGATTGACGAACCGGACCAGACCAACCCAAACATGAACCGAACAATTCGGTCCGGTGCTCGGTATAATGTGTTGGGCCAAACCGGTTTTCGGTCCGGTCCGATCCAGTTTTCAGACCGTAGCATGAAAAGATCCAATAAGGGGTGCAATAAAGTGTCATGGTTTTATATTGTCATGCAATCTTATTTACCATTAAAGAACAAAATAAACGTGTACTTAGATACTTAATCAATGAATTAAATTTTTTGTTTGAAATTGAAAATTATTTCATTAAAGATGACTATTACATCCAATCTAAAATTTAAACTAAATAAGAAACAAATTTTAATATTCTTCTATCTTTTTTCCCTTTTCCAATGCTTACAACAAATTTTTATCAAATAAAAATCATTGGAAGCATCAGACGGATGAAAAAAAAGTAACAAAATATTAAAACTAGTAATTGAACAAAAGAGAAGTATGAAGATATCATACCAAAAAGCAAAGAACACGGACTACTCTACTTGGTGTTTGGCTTCTTATTTTATAAGGATCCCTCTCATGGCACTTTTCACCAATCAAGCGATGTGGGACACAAACATCTAACTTTTATGTTCTCTTGTCTTGTTTGCAGCCTTTGTGGAATGATAAATTTATGGTGATCATGGTACTAAATTGCTTTTTTTTTTTTTATGTTAGTGTGTGTACCTCACCATAAGATTGGTAAATCTAACGTCTGGTGTATCTTCAAACACATTTTTCAGAAAAAACGACAATTTCCAGGAAGAAAAAGTGCACTTTGTGACTCAAAATTGGGTGCGACCCGGTCACACCTGTCTCCAATGTAAATTTGTCCCGATATCAAGAATTCATTTGTCACTACCACTCTTATTAAACAATAAGGAACAAAATAAACGTGTATATGCCATTAAATATTGCTTAAAGAGTATTTTAGATACTTAAATGACGACTTAAAATATCGATAGTTTTAGTGTTTTACTAAAAGGTTTGTGTTCCTTGTTGCAAATTAAAACCTGCTTAAAGCATGTTGTTTGGAATCTTCCCGTTCAAATAGTTGTTGGTTGCCATAAAAATAAAAAAAAATAAAAATAAAAAAAAATAAAAATAAAAAATAAAAAAATCTCTTGTTTTGAAAAGTATTATACTGGTTTTCACCACATCCGACTATGTTATTTAAATCTTACATTATTTAGATCTTTAACTCAAAACCAACATTTATACTTTTATTGGAAACACATTTTAATACCTTTTAATCTTTTATTCAAAGTTACCAACAAATTTTCAACAAATAAAAACTCATTGGTAACCTGTAAAAAGGTAACAAAATATTAAAACTAGTAATTAGAACAAAAGTATGAAGTTATCAATTATCATACAAGGAATATGCACTTGTCACTCAAGCGATGTGGGATACTAAATTTCTAAGTATTCCATTCCTTTATATCATAGGACATTTAAGCTTCTAACACATAATCTAGAATCTGGAAATTACGAAATTTCCTACATTTTTTCATCATACTATGAGCTCGCTAAAGCTACCGAGACCCAAAGACTATTTATAGCGAGAACTCGCTGACAGCCTGTTCAAAAAGAAAACAGGAGCCAAAGTTATTACATAGAATTTGTTTGGAGTTTACTATGATCAAAGCTTTTTAAGGACTGCTGTTGACCAACTATACAGACAAAAATAAAGTGCGCAGTTTTGACATATTTACTAAATAAATGGGTCGATTCTAGTCATTTGTTGACTCTAACCCGCCTATCACACTAGACAAATTAAACAAGACTATTGGTGGACTACAAACCTTGATAATCTTGGTTGCGTAATTATGTAAGCATTTCAGTGACCGACTTCAAATCCATCCCTTTGTTAAAACTGCATAATGCAAGAAGTATGTTAGCGGTGATCAAGAAGACAAGAATATAAGCATAAATGATATCACGGAAAAAGTGTACTAATAACTCTAACCATGTTAAAACACTGCATACAACTTTACAAGTAGCTAATAACTATATTAACTAAGACTTGAAAAGAATCAAGCATGATGGAGTAAAGGTGAAAATTTTCACCAGATTACTTGTGAACGGGTCAACTTGGGTTAGGTTCGATCACAAATACAGTTTAGGAGAAAACAGGTCAAATGGGTCGAAAGTCACCCGAAGTATAATTTAATCTCTACAGCCTCCTAAATCGCTTAAGTAAGAAATATTTATAACTATTGCATCATATTTGATGCAATAAGTCTTATTAATGAACAATAAGTCGGTAAACAAAAACGACCCGACCCGTTCCAAGTAGCACTGATAATTTATGCTTTGACCCTGAACCTCTTATGCTCTTATGACATGTTACCTGTTCAAGTGTTCACTCGACCCGCCCATCTTGCCAGCTCTATAATGTATTGTAAATCATTAAAGATAAAGAGTACTCACTAATACAAGGTATCCCCACTGAGATCGACCTTCTTAGTAATCCACTCTGGTGCCTTGTTCACTAGAACCTCAGGTGTTCTTCAATCTCTTCGGTTCAAAGAAACAAAAAAGCTTGATTATGAACGTCATAATAAACATATCTATTCAATTTACCGGGGTACATGATTATTCCCCTTTACCCAAAAAAAATAAAAATAAATAAACATATCTATAAATCAGATTAGACAAAAATACGCCAAATTTTTGTGCATCCCCTTTCCACGATGTCAAAGTTATTCACCAAGATTTTGTAAACAAGTTCGCTTTATGTGATAAAAGGACATTGTGTAGATCGAGATATGTTGTGAATTGTAGGTTGAAAAGCTTTAAATCCACTTTGTGCGAAGGATCGCCTTCAAAAGTGGTTTTTCCCTCCAAAAGTTCACCATCATCATCATTCATGAAATTCAAGGACCTCTTTGTGAATGAACTATTTGTCATTGCTTTCTGGCTAAGCACGCTTTTTATTAGCTTCTTATCTTCAGTAGGCATTGATCTCTTTGGAGTTGACAGGTAACAACGGAATTTTCATCGGTGTCTCTGCAATAACAACTTGGAGAGGTTTCTCATGCTTGACTGGATCAGAATTTGAACTAAATGCAGACTTGTTATCAGTTGTGGTAACAAGTTTTGATAGATTGAGTGCTCTTAATGGAGAAAGGAGGGGAAATGTAGCTAGATGGTTTGGTGCATAGTGGTGAATCTGTTTCATGTGGCTTGGTGTTGCTGGAAAATAGTTGCTTAGCAGATATGGGTATAGCATTTGATGTATTGTGATTTCTGCTTTGTGTCTGAGTATTAATATAATTCACCTTTAAGACCAAAAAAACCAAGTTTTTATAGCGGAAGGCAACACTGGAGACGATAAGAGTTGGGTCTTTGCAGAATCATCAACAACTTTTGTTAAGAAGCGTTTCTTAAATGATGGAGGCAAATGGGAAGGGTTAAGTAGCTCAGCTTCTGCGATACTATTTCAAAATTGACTTGTAAGCATAATAAGCAAATATTATCCTTTACTATGTTGATTTTAAAGGAGCAAGATGACTAGACCAGGTATAGAGGTTGGGTACTTTCGTTACTGGTCGAAATGGGTTTGGATTGAAATAAGTCATTTTTAGTAGGAGTCAAAACAGACAGCGAAGAATCAGTTTAACCCACAAACATTATAAGAGATAGCTTGCAAATTGACTCTGGAGTTTGGACGACTTCCAACCTATTAGACCCTTTAAGCGTTTCCTGTGACTAGAAGCTAAACTTTTAATTCAACCTACTTGACTTGCTTAAATGTTTGATAAGCAACCCACAGCCCATGAAAACTCAAATAAACAGCTTTTTGGGGTCATGAAAACTCAAATAAACTAATATCTCAATTAACAGGGCGATAGCGTCATGAAATTTATTAGTTTCTACACTTAAAGCATGAAAAGATAAGTTACAACCGTGCTATAAAGTCTCGTAGTTTCATAATATGGTCATGCAATTTATTATCATTAAAGAACAAAATAAAATTGTGGATATTTAATCAATGAATTAAATTTTTTGTTAGTTTTGAAATTGACTAATATTCCATTAAGTTATTGCCACATTATATTGTCATTTTATTTTATACCACTAATAACTTCACATCACCAAACCGACCAAATAAGCTCCTAAAATATATAACATTCTTGATCCTACCTTTTACTAGTCTTCTCGGATGGAATAAAAAAAGATTCTCCACTATGCTCCTACTCCTTCTCCTATAGGATAGGGTCGTCGTTGGTCCTTTTTTGCACTAAAAAACTAGTCAGAGCAACTAAATGTCTACGTACGAAATTTACGGAACAAGTATAAGAAAGCAGGCGGGATAAAAGAAGAGCGAGGTATAATGAGAAAGCTCACCCCTTCCTTTAGACGATAAAGCCTTCTTTTACATCCCATCCCTTAGACAAATCAATAGGAAATGCTACAAGCCATTGTTGTACTTTTGACGATATAAAAAAGGCTAACGACTATGCAAAATCAGGTTCAAAGGTCCATTTCACGGGAAAATAAGTCCATCACACTTGAAGATGAGAATCTAACATTTAAAGTTTATTAGAAACAAATTTTAATATCCTCTTATCTTAACATTTAAAGTTTATTAGAAACAAATTTTAATATCCTCTTATCTTTCTTTTTTTCCAAGAACCTGCAACAAAACAAAGTTTATCAAATAAAATTCATTGCAGGCTCTTAAAAACAAGAAAGTAACAAAGTATTAAAACTAGTAATTAGATAACTAACTAAAGTAGGAAGTTATCATATAAAAAGGCCTAAAACATATGCTACTGAGTTGTTGTTTGGCTTCTTGATTTATAAGGATCCCTCTATTGGCCATTTGCTCCAATCTAGCGATGTGGGATACTATGCAAACATCTAACTATTGTCTTGTTTGCAACCTTTGTGAAATGATAAATTTAAGGTGAGCATAGATATACTATAAGTTTGTAACACATGAGATGTGTTGCTCAGCAAATGGTGTAAACTATATTAATCAATTATATCTTTTACCTTTAGCTGCTAGTGCATGTGGCAGTAAGAACTAGAAGTACAACCAATAGTTTCATTTTATTGTTTTTCTTCATTTTTGCATAGGTAAAAGATGGTTTGCATATATACTGAAAAAATATTGGTACTTACCACGATACCAAATGAATTAAAATTGGTATTTAAATATAATTGTGATGTATTTTTAAATGAAGATCTTGAAGATTTTTACAACATATTGTTAGTTATTCTTTTTGAAGATCTTGATTAGTTAATTATGTATTAGATTCATGTAAAAACAATATTATTTTCACATTTGCTTATAATAATACAGTATTAAACAAATTACTCTTAGAATACTTTTTAATAATTCATTAGAAATAAACAAGCTTTACACTTGCAAAACACAGAGATTATGCTTTATATCGGTATGAAAATCTGAAGAAATATAATACTAGCAAGCAACTCAGATGAGTAGTTTTCATTAAAATTAAACAAAGTTCCAATAGCTCTTAAATTAGCATAAACTCCAACAAAGAGTAAATTACACCGTTCGTTCTTGTGGTTTGCGTTGACTGGCGTCATTATTCCCTTGACCAAAAAAACTGCACCGTTCATTCTTAACGGGCAAACGTTTGGCGTCGTTAGTCCCTCCCCCACTAACGCTTGTTAAGTGTTGTTACACCTGAAGTCCCATAAGGGTATACTAGTCATTTCACAAACCAAAAGGATGAACGGTGCAAAAGGACGAATGGTGCAATTTTTTTAATACGTTCATAAGTTATGTTTTAATACGTTTTCGTCTGTTTTTTTCCGTTTTTTTCATTTTCGTCTCTTTTTTTACGTTTTCCTCCAATTTTTTACATTTTCATCCGTTTTTTTTTTGTTTTCGTCTGTTTTTTTATATTTTCGTCTATTCTTTTCGTTTTTATCTATTTTTTTACGTTTACGTCTATTTTTTTACGTTTTTGTCCGTTGTTTTAACGTTTTCATATGCTTTCGTCCATTTTTTTTACGTTTTTATCCATTCTTAACCCTTTTTTTCGATTTTGTCTGTATTTTGACGTTTTCCTCCGCTTTTTTACGTTTTCATCCATTTTTTTTCGTTTTTGTTTGTATTTTTACATTTTCCTCCGTTTTTTTACGTTTTCATCCGTTTTTTTCGTTTTTCTTCTGTTTTTTTTTTACGTTTTCCTCCATTTTTTTACGTTTTCATCCATTTTCTTTCGTTTTCGTCTGTTTTTTTTTTTACGTTTTTGTCCCTTTTTTTCGTTTTCGTCTGTATTGAATGTTGATGCTAATACCCTATAATTGTTCTTTCTATTTTTAGAAATTTGATGTTTTTTGGTTGTAATTTAGCATACCCATATTTTAAAATGAGTTTTTTTTAAGTCAAAGGACTAGTTGTTTAAGGTTGATGCTAATAACCTGTAATTATTCTTTCTATTTTTTGAAATTTGATGTTTTTTGGTTATTATTTTATATACCCATGTTGTGAAAACGTATAAAATGTATAAAAATGTATAAGAATACATAAAAACGTATGAAAATGTAAAAAATGAACGAAAACGTATGAAAACGTTAGAATAAAAGACAAAAACATAAAAGAATGGGCGAAAACGTAAAAAAACGAACGAAAACGTAAAAAAAATAGACAAAAACAAAAAAATGGATGTAAATGTAAAAAAACGAACGAAAACGTAAAAAAACAGACGAAAACGAAAAAATGGACAAAAACATAGAAAACAGACGAAAACGAAAAAAATGGCTGAAAACGTAAAAAATGGAGGAAAACGTAAAAAAACATACGAAAACGAAAAAAATGGAGGAAAACGTAAAAAAACGGAGGAAAATGTAAAAATATAGACGAAAACGAAAAAAATGGATGAAAACGAAAAAAATGGAGGAAAACGTAAAAATACATACGAAACCAAAAAAATGATTAAGAATGGATAAAAACGTAAAAATTGACGAAAGCGTATGAAAACGTTAAAACAACGGACAAAAACGTAAAAAACGGACGTAAACGTAAAAAAACAGACGGAAACGAAAAAATCAGAAGACAACGAAAAAAAATAGACGAAAACGAAAAAAAACGGATGAAAACGTAAAAAAAACGGAGGAAAACGTAAAAAAGAGAGATGAAAACGAAAAAAACGAACATAAAAGTAAAAAAATAGACGAAAACGTATTAAAACGGAACTTACGAACGTATTAAAAAAATTGCACCGTTCGTCCTTTGCACCATTCGTCCTTTTGGTTTGCGAAATGACTAGTATACCCTCATATGGGACTTCAGGTGTAACAACCCTTAACAAGCATTAGTGGGGGAGGGACTAACGACGCCAAACATTTACCCGTTAAGGACGAACGGTGTAGTTTTTTTGGTCAAGGGACTAATGATGGCAGTCAACGCAAACCACAAGGACGAACGGTGTAATTTACTCCTCCAACAAACAATATAATCTAGAGGCTGGATTTGCAAAAGTTTCACCATGAAACCTTTCTAGGAGTTCGCTAAAGCTACCAAGACCCGAAGATGATAACTTATAGCCAAAAATCCAAACTTCCTAATAGATCTAACGATTTTCAATTTGAAAAACACTTATTTTCAAAGTTATGTACTGTTGACAATGCTATAGTGCTACAGTATGATTCACTTAAGACCGTGGATCGAGGGTGCTTAAGTGTTTCCTGTGACTAGAATCTAACCTTTTTAACTGAACCTACTTGACTTGCTTAAATGATTGATAAGCAAACCCAGAACCCGTTCAATCCTCGTTACGTGTAATTATCACTGCTAAACAATTTTTTGGGCTCATGAAAACTCAAATAAACTAACAGGGAAATAGTGTAATACTTGCTGACAAAACAAATTTTGTTCCTCTTATTATTAAGTCGAAAGATCTACCATTGCTAGTAATCACAAACCTAATACTAATAGTGACCATCAAACTTAGACATTACTAGCCTTTATTAATTCATACCACCCTTTTTTAGGTATGGTATCGGTACTCATTTTCGAAAAATCAGTGGCAATACCATACCTAATAAAGGGTGGTTTGAATTTATAAATGCCAGTATGGTTGAAGATATAGATATTTTACAAAATGTTTCATGCTCATGTGAAGAAGAAGGGATGGAGTGAGAAGATATGAAAGAAAAAGGAAGAGAGGCGGAGTACAGAGTTAAGTGAAGTCAAATGGTGCTCCAGTGCTATGTGTCTATCATAGTTGTAAGGGTGGTGGCAGTGGCAGCGGTATGGGTTGTGGTATTGCCCATACCGGCGGTGAACATCGCTGCCACCTCCACGGTTTGGCTTGGGCGCCTTTTCATGCTTCAACGGTTTGGAAGAATTTGAACGTTGGAGCATTTACTATTTTTGACTGTTTGGCATTTTTTACCGTTTGGCAGTGAAAAAAAAAAATCCTTTATAAATACTAGACTTTCATTTGTTAAAATTACTTCCAATGGTGGAATGGGTGGCTTGTCGGAAAAGTGACGTGTCATCGACGGTGTTTGGAGATGAGGATAAGAGGCGTTTGGGTGGGAGGACAGGGTGTGTGAAGAGGAAGAAAAAGAGGAGTGCATAAAATAAAGTGACGTGTACACGTGTTTAGCAGACATCAACCCACCCCATTCCTAAACTCTCAGCCCGTTATTTTTTTTATTTATTTTTTATTTATTATTTTGTTTTTGTCTTTCGATCACCATACGGATAAACACTACACACACTTCGCGTTTCTCAAAATTTGCGGATAAACTTCACCGCCTCTTGCTCGCCGACGTTCAGATCCTATCGGAACTCTGCAAATGGCTTCTTCCTTGATCAGTAGTCATGGAGACGCAGGTACACAGGAGAAGAAACATCTGGTCGTGATGCAAGAAAGGCAAAACATGACTAACGCTAGAATAACAGCTACCAGGCAACTCCAAATTAGGATGGTACATGTGGGTATAATAAACGTGTGAATGCCCCCTGTGTAGTGTGTGTGATGTTCGTAGAATCGTAGGTACCTAGATATAAGTTACTTTGTTCCCAGAAACTGATGTAAAAACCTGCAGTTTTTGGTAATCAATGTGGCTGCAATATAAGTACCAAGTTCCCTATAACTGTTCCATTCGACATTGCAGATTTGACACAACAGCCAACAACTATAGCAAACGCCCCCGCCGGAACGCGGCGGGCTCCTGCACCTTGTTAGAACAAAAGTATGATGTTATCATACCAGGAATATGCGCTTGTCATTCATTGTTTGGCTGATTTTATAAGGATCCTTCTACTGGCCATTGCCTTCAATCAAGCGATGTGGGATACTAAATTACTGAGTATTGCATTCCTTTATATCATAGGACATTTAAGCTTCTAACACATGATTTGCTTTGTTGCTCAGCAAATGGTGTAAATCACTCCTATACAGCATTAAGTAACGATGCCAATTGAAAGTAGTAGCAAGTAGCAACATTTATAGTTTTTTTTAATAGCAGCCTCACAATCACTTTCGCTCCGATTGGACTTGTATACGTCATTTTGATTCCTGGTGCAACTTTTAACGCATGTTTGTTAGCGCTATACGAAATGTCTGCTTGTTCTCCCGACACAACATGAAACAACATGTTATATGATAAACATGAACATAATTCTAACTCACAATCACTTTGTGTGCGGAAATCTTGAATAGAGCTATTTTAGTTCTTAATAAACATGAACATTTTAGGGTCAACGAATTTGACATTCCACAATCACATGAACATCCAGAGTGCAAATATGACAAGCGAAGTAGAAACACGCACAAACTACGACCTTATGCTTCAATATCACGAAACCATATCATAAAACACTTTAAATCATTGAACTTGTCACATAAACAAACCATTCTTAGAAATCGGCAAAAAAAAAAAAAAAAAAAACACAATACTTTACATCCAAAACTCATGGACAAGAGAACACAAATAGGATCTCGTTTGATTTTCAAGGAGTTAAACAACAACAATTACCGGTATCGCCTCTTTGACCCGGAAGATACAAACAGTGACCATGAGTCCAACCATGAGGGATGCACTCATGGGTGCAAAATCCATCACCTAATCTCATTTTACACGCGACATATGTACAATACTTTATCCCATCACCGTTTGGTTCGAAACCTGTATTTTACTAACAAGAAAATGTATACATTATTTTTCTACTGATATAACACATCCCATATTGTATGTTAAATTACATTATATATCTGAAGATTAAAAGCAATTATAGCTTTTACCTTTAGCTGCTGGTGCAAATCTGGCCGTAAGTACCAGAAGAACAAATAATAGTTTCATTTTATTGTTTTGCTTCATTTTTGCATAGATAAAAAGATGGTTTGTATAGATGATGTGAATATATATACTGAAAAAATATTGGTATTTACAATATATTATTAGTCATTCTTTTTGAAGATCTTGAAGATTTTTACAATATATTATTGTGATGTATTTTTGTATGAAGATCTTGAAGATTTTTACAATATATTATTAGTCATTCTTTTTGAAGATATTGATTAGTTAATTATGTATTTGATGCATGTAAATCAATCTTATTTTCACATTTACTTAAGATACTAACAAAATTTACTTTCATAAACCAAATACTTAGAATTTAATTAAAAAAATAAAAAATAAAAATAAAAATAAAAAACAAAAAATAAACTTACACTTGCAAAACACAAACATTATACTTAAATTTTGTTAGGAGTTCACAAGCAAACAGTAACTATGTGATAAAATATTTAGATAGAATATCGCCATATCGGTATGAATATGAGAAGAAAAATAACACTAGCATGCAACTCAGATGAGTAGTTTCCAATTAAAATTAAACAAGAGATATTCAATAAGTCTTAAATTAGCATAAACTACTCCAAACAATATAATCTAGAGGCTGGAAATTGCGAAATTTCCTACATTGTTTCACCATGAAACCTTCCAATGAGTTCACTAAAGATACCGAGACCCAAAGATGATAACTTATAGCTAGAACTACCCAACAGTAACCTGTTCAAAAAGAAAACACGAGCCAAAGTTATTACATAGAATTCGTTTGGAGTTTACTAGGAACAAAGCTTTTTAAGGATTGCAGGAGACAACTATACAGACAAATTAAACAAACTATTGGTGGACTACAAACCTTGAGAATCTTGGTTGTGTAATTATGTAAGCATTTCAGTGACTGACTTCAAATCCAGCCCTTTGTTAAAACTGCATAATGCCATAAGTATGTTAGATGTGATCAAGAATACGAGCATAAATGATAACACGACAAAAGTGTACTAATACCTCTAACCATGTTTAAACACTGCATACAACTTTACAAGTAGCTAATAACTATATTAAGTACCAAGCATCCCCACTGAGATAAAGAGTACTCACTAATACAAGGTATCCCCGCTGAGATCGACCTTCTTAGTAATCCAGTCTGGTGCCTTGTTCACTAGAACCTCGAGGTGGTCTTCAATCTCTTCTGCTCAAAGAAACAAAAAAGCTTGATTATAAACGTAACAATAAACATATCTATAAATCAAATTAGACAAAATAAGACGAATTTGTGCATACCCCTTTCCACGATGTCAAAGTTATTCACCAAGATTTTGTAAACAAGTTCGCTTTGTGTAATAAAAGAACATTGTGTAGATCGAGATACGTTGTGAATTGTCTCAACAATATCAGTTAAGCAATCAGATGTAGGTTGAAATGCTTTTAATCCACTTTGTGTGATGACATCATGTTCAGAAGTATCTTCCACCTAATACCAAAATAGTAATTTCGTAGGAGCTTTAAGAATGTAACATGTATATGTGCACCATGAATCATATATGGTATCACAATGTCAAGCTAGAACTGACAAAATGGGTGGGTTAGGCAAGGGTTCAAAACAGATTCGGTCATTCAGACCATGTTGACCCAACAAGTCTATGGGGTCCAGCAAACCATCCACACGTTTCATATCAATATTGGGTGTGGATCGTGTCACGCATTTTCCATAAAATGACAATTTTTAGAATAAATGCATTTCGTGACTCAAAATTGGGTGTGGATCGTGTCACGCATGGCTCCCATGTAGGTTTGTCCCTCATATCGAGATTTCATTTGTCACTACCACTCTTATTAACCATAAAAAACAAAATAAAAGTGTATATGCCATTAAATAATATTGCTAAAAGAGTATTTTAGATGCTAAAATGATGACTTAAATTTCAATAGTTTTATTAAAAGGCTTGTGTTTCAATGGTTGTAAGTTAAAACCTGTTTAAAACATGTTGTATTGGAATCTCCCGGATCAAAACGTTATTGGTTGCCGTTAAAAGAAAATTTTCCTAGTTTTGAAAAGTATTATATAATTATATTGGTTATCAATAAGGCTGAGCAAAACCGCCAGCCGCCCGATCCCGATCAAACCGCCGGCCCGATTCCGATCTTGACTAGTAAACGGGTCGGGAGTCGGTTTGCATTTCCGGCGAACTCGGGAGTCGGGTCGGGACGGGATCGGGTCGAACGGGATGAAAACCGAGAAATAACAAGCTAATCCCGACCGATACCGACTAACCGATACCGACCGACTCCGATACCGACTAACCGAACACAATCGGGATCGGGAGTCGGTTTAGAATTCCGGCCACAATCGGGATCGGGCTTTGTCAGGACAGGTCGGGTTCCGGCCCGATGCTCACCCCTAGTTATCAACACAAACCTACTATGTGTCACTTAAATCTTACATTATTTAGATCTTTAACTCGAAACCAACATTTATACTTTTTTTAGAAACACATTTTAATACCTTTTTATCTTTTATTCAAGTTACCAGCAAATTTTCATCAAATAAAAATGTGCTAACAACATGAAACAGAAGTAACAAAATATTAAAACTAGTAATTAGAACAAAAGTATGAAGTTATCATACAAGGAATATGCACTTGTCAAATAATGTCTGGCTTCTTGTTTTATAAGGATCCTTCTACTGGCCATTGCCTTCAATCAAGCGATGTGGGATACTAAATTACTGAGTATTGCATTCCTTTATATCATCGGACATTTAAGCTTGTAATACATGATTTGCTTTGTTGCTCAGCAAATGGTGTAAATCACTCGTATAACTAAACAGCATTAAGTAACGATGCTCATTTAAAGTTGTAGCAAGTAGCAACATTTATAGTTTTTTTAATAGCAGCCTTACAATCACTTTCGCTCTGATTGGACTTGAATACGTCATTTTGATTCCTGGTGCAACTTTTAACGCATGTTTGTTATCGCTATACCAAATGTCTGCTTGTTCACCCGACACGACATGAAATAACATAATTCTAACTCATAATCACTTTGTGTGTGGAATTCTTGAATAGAGCTATTTTAGTTCTTAATAAACATGAACATTTTAGGGTCAACGAATTTGACATTCCACAATCACATGAACATCCAGAGTGCAAACATGACAAACGAAGTAGAAACACGCACAAACTACGACCTTATGCTTCCAAAAGAACTACCCAACAGTAAAGATAACGAGACCCAAAGATGATAACTTATAGCCAGAACTACCCGACAGTAACCTGTTCAAAAAGAAAACACGAGCCAAAGTTATTGCTGTAAGAAAACTTAATATTGCCCAATCAGATTAATGATAAAGAGTTTTACAACCAAACTGTTCTCAAACAGTTATACGAATACTTGATTTCAATCAAGGAACACAAAATAATAATACAAGAGAATGAATAATGTTTTGTGATGAACTTCAAGGAGAGATGAGAGCTGATATATATAGATCATCAGCAGAAGGAGATATCCAAGAAGAGGACAAGAAAACGGCTTAAACACCAGAGAACAGCTATACCACACTCAAGGATGTGAGTGTGTGAAGTCCAAGATAAGCAACCATCTTTTCAATAATAGCACAAAGCCCCCTTCATCTTTCTCTTCTTAACTTTAAGTCATCAAACCATTATAAGCATAAAACCTGAAATACAAAAGAGGCAACATTAGCCCCTTAACTTTATTCAGGCCAAAAATCATTTTAACATCCCCCCTGGATTTTGGCCTGGAAGACATCAAGTAAACCCAGTTTAGAAACCATTTTGACATGTTGAGTTTTATCAAGCCCTTTTGTAAAAATGTCTGCTGTTTGATCAGCAGTGTGAATTTTAGCTGTTTCAATGACACCAGTTAGAATCTTTTCTCTTACAAAATGAAGATCAATTTCCAAGTGTTTTGTTCTTTCATGAAAGACAGGATTAGCAGCAATCTTAATTGCTGCTTGGCTGTCACAAAAGATTTTAACCGGCATAAAATGTTCCCAGTTGAGATCCTTAAGAATTTTTAGGATCCAAACAATCTCAGAAGTCACAGAAGCCAAAGCTCTATACTCAGCTTCTGCAGAGGACTTTGAGAGGGTGTTCTGTTTTTTGCTTTTCCAAGAAACCATAGAACCATTGAGACTAACACAGTATCCAGTGACCGATTTCCTTGTAACTACACACTTGGCCCAATCTGCATCAACGAATGCATTCATAAAGTTCTTAGGATTCTTAGTTATATGCACACCTAGACCTGGAGCACCTTTCAAATACCTCAACACCTTTAGGGAAATTTTTAAATGAGACCTTAAAGGGGAATGCATAAATTGGCTCAGGCAATGAACAGTGTAAGAAATATCAGGCCTAGTGTGAGTTAGATAAATCAGTTTCCCAATGAGTTTTTGATACTCGGTGATATTATCAAGTAAGGGATCTGTGTCAGTTGGCTCAGAGGTGATGTACACACTTTGCTCTAAGGGAATAGCAGAAGGTTTACAAGTAAGGAGACCAAACTCAGATAATAAATCTAGGCAATATTTCCTTTGAGATAAACAAACCCCATTCTTAGTTTCAATAACTTCAATGCCAAGAAAATATTTGAGTTTGCCTAAATCTTTTATCTGAAATTTGGTCTTAAGATACCTTTTGACATCATCAATGGCACCAAGATCATTCCCAGTGATAATAATATCATCAACGTAAACAAGTAAAGCGATAAACACACCAGACTCATTTTTAGTAAACAGCGAGTAATCACTTTTACTTTGCACAAAACCATTTTCAAGAAGAGTGCTAGTCAGTTTGGCATTCCACTGTCTAGGAGCTTGTTTCAAGCCATATAAAGACTTTTTAAGTCTGCACACTCTCTTGTCATTTTCATCAAAATAACCCGGAGGAAGTTTCATGTAAACAGTTTCCTCAAGGTCACCATATAAAAAGGCATTGTTAACATCCAATTGAAAAATGGGCCAAGATTGTTGAACAGCTAAATTAATAACACATCGAATAGTAACAATTTTGACCACAGGGGAGAAAGTCTCATCAAAGTCAACCCCTTCCTTTTGATTGAACCCCTGAACAACAAGTCTAGCTTTAAATCTATCAATCTCACCACTAGACTTATATTTAATCTTAAACATCCATTTGGACCCAATGGCCTTTCTATCACAAGGTAATTCAACAATCTCAAAAGTATCATTTTCATATAAAGCGTTCATTTCAGTGTTCATTGCCCCTTTCCAGTGCTCAGATTTGCTAGCTTCCAAATGATTTTTTGGTTCAGAAAGTTTATTTAACTTGGTTACAAAACAGAAGTTTTCAGAACTGAGGTTGGCATAGCTAACAAATTTTTCAAGCCCATATTTTACTTTAGAATCAACCACAAAGTCATTATATTTGTTTGGAAAAGTAGAGGATCTTTCAGATCTTCTAGTGGGTTGAGTTTGAGGAATCATAAGATGATCTGTGATTGGACTATTATGAGATGTACCCTCAGATAATGCATTATCATTCTCAAGTGTAGCTGACACCTCATTTTCAGGGGCAAAACCATTGGAACCCTGAGGATGCCCCAACTCATCCTCAACTAGGTCAATTGTTGGACTGCCATCAAGAAAGGAGTTTCTGCCTTCACTAGGAGAGTTAGCATACTTGTTTCCATCATAAGATGGTTTTTTGTTAATGTTTTTCTCATCATGGGGTATGTCAGGATCCTCATACACAACTTTATCGAAAAAATTTGTATGATCCAGATCCTGACAAGTCTCAATCACAGGGTTAGTCTTAAAGGGAAACATATTCTCAAAGAATTCAACATCTCTTGAGTACAAGAATTGTTTCCTTTCAAGACTAAACAGTTTATAACCTTTTTTAAAAGACGCATAGCCAACCAACACACATTTTTCAGATCTGCTACTGAACTTATCATCATTATTAAGGACAGTAGCAAAACACAAACATCCAAAAGTTCTTAGGTGATTTAAAGAACATTTATTGTTAAAAACCATGTTGTAAGGAGAATTCCCATTTAGCACTGAAGAGGGCAATCTGTTAATGAGATAACAAGCAGTGAGAACACATTCGGACCACAAATTTAAGGGAATTCCCCCCTGAAACAGAAGGGATCTGGCCACATTAAGCAGATGCCTATGTTTCCGTTCCACAATCCCATTCTGCTGAGGGGTATATGCACAAGAGGTCTGATGTATTATTCCATGAGTGACACAAAATTCACTAAACCTTTTATTCACAAATTCGGTGCCGTTATCACTTCTGAAAATTTTAACGGTTTTCTTGAATTGATTTTTGATCAAATTAAAGAAGATATAGACACAATCAAACACTTCAGTTTTAGTCTTAAGCAAGTAAACCCAAACAGCCCTGGTGTAATCATCAACAATGGTCAAAAAATACCTATATCCTTCTCTACTGGTAACCCGATAGGGCCCCCAAACATCAAGATGGACAAGGTCAGCAAGGGCAGAAGTTTTGTGTTCACTCAAGGGAAAGGGTTCTCTGGTTTGTTTAGCCTTTTGACAAATTTCACAAAACTGCACATTATCATTGGATTTAAAATCAAGATCTTTGTTTAGAACTTTTAGGACTTGGTCAGAAGGATGACCAAGTCTGCAATGCCACAAATGTTTGGACAAACCAGAGAAAAGGTAAGGTTGGTCTCTAGAGGGTAAATTACCTTCAGTTTTATCAAAGAAATATAAACCATCAGACTGTCTACCAGTCCCCAGAAGTTTCACATCCCTCAAACCCTGAGATAACACATAGCATGTAGATTCATCAAAGGCCACAACAAATTTGCTATCTCTATCAATCTTATGAACAGACATAAGACTCACACAATACTCTGGAACCACAAGCACATCATACAGGGTTAAGTTTTTGGTTAGGATCATATTTCCAACTTTTGTAATTAAAGCCTCTGTTCCATTAGGATGAGAGACTTTAATTCCAAGTTTGGAAATGTCGACAACATTAACCAAAAATTTATCAGTGTATGTTAGATGTTGATTAGCTCCAGAGTCAACAATAATACCAGCAGCAATGAGAGCAGCCCTGGCCTTACTATTATTACAAAAGAATCTATGAAAATTTTGATTAAAAAACTTGTTGTTGTTAAAAACAATACCTGCCATGTTGGCATGTACACTTTTGCCTTTTCCATCATCATTGACAGAAGTGTCTTTGATGAGAGACAAGAGTTTAGAAATCTGTTCATCTGAAAGGTTTGAAAGAGAGCTAGAACCAACAGAGTTGTTGTTCTTTATAAACTTTTTGTTAAAGTTTTGAACACCCTGATTAGAATTAGTACCAGTGTAACCATTTCGTTTCCCAAAATTAGGAGGGTACCCAATCAACTTAAAACATCTATCCTCAGTATGTCCATTAATCCCACAATTTTCACAAACAAGAGTAGAGCCACCAGCAGCCCTATTGTTCCAACTAGTATTAGGTCTGGGGGCATTACTGAGCCTGAAAGAGTTCCCAGAGGTTTGGGGCCTCTGAGTACTACCTCTATTAGGCACATTAGAGTGAAAGACAGATGACTGAGGTCTTTGAGAAACCCCAGTCCCAGAAACCACAGCTCTGTGAGACTCCTCACTAGAGATAATGGCAAAGGCCCCCTTAACATCAGGCAATGGGTCTCTAGACAAAATGTTGCTTCTAATTTGCATATAAGAATCATCAAGCCCCATAAGGAATTGCATTAACTTCATTAACTGGTTATGTTTCTTGAAATCATCAGCAGCATGACAAGTGCATCTAGGCAATTTAATAAGAGCATCAAATTGTTTCCACAAAGTGCTTAACTTGTTGAAATATTCAGCAATAGATGTACCATTTTGAGACAAAGAGTTGATTTTATGGTGTAAATTAAAGGTAACAGACCCATCAACTCTATCAAATGTTTCTTTTAACTCAGTCCAGACATCAGAAGCCTTTTTTGAAAAAATTTGTCCAAGAAACAGTTCCTCAGAGATGGAGTTTAAGATCCAACCCAGAACAATAGCATTTACCCTGTCCCATTGTCTCCCAAGTACTTCATCAGTATTAGACCTCCTACAAGAACCATCTATAAAACCAATTTTGTTTTTGCCTTCAAGAGCTAACAGCATAGCACAAGACCACACATTATAATTTTCAGTTCCTTTTAATTTTATAGATATAACAGTTAATGTAGCAGAGTCATTAGGATGCAAGTGTAGAGGGTGACTGATATCAAGTTTGCTAATAAGAGTAACAGGCACAGCATCATCTTCCTCTGTATCAGAAGCCTGAACAGAGGGAGGTGGAGTAGAATTATGCAAAGACATAATGAAACAAGTAAGTGCTGAACAAAGCTAAACACATAAAGAGGAAGGGAAGAAAGAAGTTCCCAGGCTTCCTTGCCACTAAAGTGGTAGGTCAAGGGCTTTATCTACTAAACAAAGATAAGACAAGCACAAGATCAATATCAATACCACCAATCATAATAATCACAACTTCAGCAACCCAAATCCTACTCCCCGTCAATCTAAAAGAAAAGAAATGCAAGAAAAGTAAAGGTGCGAGAGGTGTTACAGTGTACGCAAGGCAGAGCAGCAGCGGAATCAAACCTACTACACCCTAGATTCACTTAGTCTAGGGATATAGCAGATGTACACGGCAAACCCAGATCCACCAACGAAGATCCACCAAACCCTAATTTTTAAAATTAGGGCAAATCACCAGAACCACTTGCAATCAACAAACAAATTACCAAACCTTCCAATTTAGGAACTTAATCAACCTCTGGAACCTTTAAAGCGTAAAAGCCCCAAATTTCCCAAACCTTAATTATTCAAAACGTTTTTTCAGAGCAACCTGGCTCTGATACCATGTAAGAAAACTTAATATTGCCCAATCAGATTAATGATAAAGAGTTTTACAACCAAACTGTTCTCAAACAGTTATACGAATACTTGATTTCAATCAAGGAACACAAAATAATAATACAAGAGAATGAATAATGTTTTGTGATGAACTTCAAGGAGAGATGAGAGCTGATATATATAGATCATCAGTAGAAGAAGATATCCAAGAAGAGGACAAGAAAACGGCTTAAATACCAGAGAACAGCTATACCACACTCAAGGATGTGAGTGTGTGAAGTCCAAGATAAGCAACCATCTTTTCAATAATAGCACAAAGCCCCCTTCATCTTTCTCTTCTTAACTTTAAGTCATCAAACCATTATAAGCATAAAACCTGAAATACAAAAGAGGCAACATTAGCCCCTTAACTTTATTCAGGCCAAAAATCATTTTAACAATTGCATAGAATTTGTTTGGAGTTTACTAGGATCAAAGCTTTTGAAGGATTGCAGGTGACAACTATATAGACAAATTAAACTGAGAAATATTGACATATGTACTCATGAATGGGTCGCTTCTAGCCATTTATTGACTTTAAGCCACCCATTTCTCCAGACAAATCAAACAAAACTACTGGTGGACTACAAACCTTCAAGATCTTGGTTGTGTAATTATGTAAGCATTTCAGTGACTGACTTCAAATCCAGCCCTTTGTTAAAACTGCATAATGCCAGAAGTATGTTAGCGGTGATAAAAAATATGAGCATAAATGACAACACAACAAAAGTGTACTAATACCTCTAACCATGTTTAAACACTGCATACAACTTTACAAGTAGCTAATAACTATATTAACTACCAAGCATCCTCCAAACGTCTTGTTTAGCAACTAAGTATTGAACTAAGCCTTAAAAAGAATCAAGCATGATAGAGTAAAGGTGACAATTTTCACCAAATTACTTGGTTAGCTTGGGTTGGGTTTGATCTCAAATACAATTTAAGAATAGGTCGAAAGTCACCCAAAGTATATTTTAATGTCTACAGCCTCCTAAGTTGCTTAATTAAAACTCTTAATTGATTATTGTATCATATTTAGCACATTAATTCTTAGAAATAAACAGTAAGTCCATAACTGGTTTTGGGGTTGGCCAAAACGACCCGGCCGTTTCAGCTCGCACTGATAATTTATACTTTGACCCTGAACCTCTTATGACATGTTACCCGTTCAAGTGTTCACTCGACCCGCCCATCTACCCACCTCTATAATGTAGTGTAAATCATTAAAGATAAAGAGTACTCACTAATACAAGGTATCCCCACTGAGATCGACCTTCTTAGAAATCCAGTCTGGTGCCTTGTTCACTAGAACCTCGAGGTGGTCTTCAATCTCTTCTGCTCAAAGAAACAAAAAAGCTTGATTATAAACGTAACAATAAACATATCTATAAATCAAATTAGACAAAATAAGACGAAGTTGTGCATACCCCTTTCCACGATGTCAAAGTTATTCACCAAGATTTCGTAAACAAGTTCACTTTGTGTGATAAAAGAACATTGTGTAGATCGAGATACGTTGTGAATTGTCTCAACAATATCTGTTAAGCAATCAGATGTAGGTTGAAAAGCTTTTAATCCACTTTGTGCGAAGGATCGCCTGCAGAAGTGGTTTTTCCCTCCAAAAGTTCACCATCATCATCATTCAAGAAATTCAAGGACCTCTTTGTGAATGAACTATTTGTCATTGCTTTCTGGCTAAGCACACTCTTTAGCTTCTTATCTTCAGTAGGCACTGATCTCTTTGGAGTTCACAGGTCAGGGGTTTCAACGCTTATCTCCTTAGGTACCAACGGAATTTTCATAGGTGTCTCTACATTTGAAACTTAGAGCGGTTTCTCGTACTTGACTGGATCAGAATTTGAACTAAATGCAGACTTGTTATCAGATGTGGTATCAAGTTTTGATAGGGGAAGGCAACACTGGAGACGATAAGAGTTCAGTCTTTGCAGAATCATCAACAACTTTTGTTGAGAAGCGTTTCTTAAAAGATGGAGGCAAACGGGAAGGGTTAAGTAGCTCAGCTTCTGCGATACTATTTTCAATATTGACTTGTAAGCATAATAAGCAAATATTATCCTTTACTATGTTGATTTTAGAGGAAGCAAGATGACTGGGTCAGGTATACAGGTTGGGTACTTTCGTTACTGGTCGAAATGGGTTTGGATTGAAATAAGTCATTTTTAGTAGGAGTCAAAACAGACAGCGAAGAATCAGTTTAACCCACAAACATTATATGAAATAGTTTGCAAATAGACTCTGGAGTTTGGACGACTTCAGACCTATTAGACCCTTTAAGTGTTTCCTGTGACTAGAAGCTAAACTTTTAATTCAACCTACTTGACTTGCTTAAATGTTTGATTAGCAACCAACAGCCCATTCAATTCTAGTTACGTGTAAGTATCACTGGTAAACTCAAATGAACTAATCTATCAATTAACAGGGCAATAGTGTCTTGAAATTTATTAGTTTTCTACACTTAAAGCATGAAAAGATAAGTTACAACCGTGCTATAAAGTCTCATAGTTTCATAATATGGTCATGCAATTTATTATCGTTAAAGAACAAAATAAAATTGTGGATATTTAATCAATGAATTTAATTTTTCGTTAGTTTTGAAATTGAATAATATTATTGTCATTTTATTTTTTACCATTAATAACTTCACATCACATCACATCAGCTTTAACTCTTTCATAAAATCAATCATCAAACTAATACTAATAGTTATCACCAAACCGACCAAATAAGCTCCTAAAATATATAACATTCTTGATCATTCCTTTTACTTGTCTTCTCGTATGGAATAAAAAAAATTTCTCCGCTCTGCTCCTACTCCTTCTTCTCCTTTAGGATAGGGTCGTCGTTGGTCCTTTTTGCACTAAAAAACTAGTCAGAGCAACTAAATGTCTATGTACGAAATTTACGGAACAAGAATAAGAAACCAAGCGGGATAAAAGAAGAGCGAGATATAGTGAGAAAGCTCACCCCTGCTTTTAGACGATAAAGCCTTCTTTTACATCCCATCCCTTAGACAAATTAATAGGAAATGCTACAAGCCATTGTTGTACTTTTGACGATATAAAAAAGGGTAACGACTAAATGTTGCAAAATCGGGTTCAAAGGTCCATTTCACGTGAAAATAAGTCCATTACACTTGAAGACGAGAATCTAACATTTAAAGTTTATTAGAAACAAATTTTAATATCCTTTTATCTTTTTCTTCCAAGAACCTGCAACAAAGTTTTATCAAATAAAAGTCATTGCAGGGTCTTAAAAACAAAAAAGTAGCAAAGTATTAAAACTAGTAATTAGATAACTAACTAAAGTAGGAAGTTATCATACAAAAAGGCCTAAAACATATGCTACTGAGTTGCTGTTTGGCTTCTTGTTTTATAAGGATCCCTCTATTAGCCATTTGCTCCAATCTAGCGATGTGGGATACTATACAAACATCATAAGTTCATAACTATTGTCTTGTTTGCAACCTTAGCGAAATGATAAATTTAAGGTGAGCATGTTTACTCAATTGCTTTCTTTTTTATGTGAGTGTGTGTTACTAGCTATAGTATAGGTATATCTAATGTCCAATGTATCTTCAAACACTTTTTGTATTCTTGATCTAACGATTTATTTCATATCATAGGACACTTAAGTTTGTAACACATGAGATGTGTTGCTCAGCAAATGGTGTAAAGTATATTAAGCAATTATATCTTTTACCTTTAGCTGCTAGTGCAAATGTGGCAGTAAGAACTAGAAGAACAACCAATAGTTACATTTTATTGTTTTTCTTCTTTTTTGCATAGGTAAAAGATGGTTTGCATATATACTGAAAAAATATTGGTATTTACCACGTTACCAAACGAATTAAATTTGGCATTTAAATATAATTGTGATGTATTTTATATGAAGATCTTGAAGATTTTTACAACATATTGTTAGTTATTCTTTTTGAAGATCTTGATTAGTTAATTATCTATTAGATTCATGTAAACACAATATTATTTTCACATTTGCTTATAATAATACAGTACTAAACAAATTACTCTTAGAATCTACGCATTTAATAGTTTGTACCAAAACAATCAGAATACTTTTTAATAATTCACTAGAAAATAAACAAGCTTTACACTTGCAAAACACAAGATTATGCTTATATCGGTATGAAAATGTGAAGAAATATAATACTAGCAAGCAACTTAGATGAGTAGTTTTCATTAAAATTAAACAAAGTTCCAATAGGTCTTAAATTAGCATAAACTCCAACAAACAATATAATCTAGAGGCTGGAAATTGCTACATTTTCATCATGAAACCTTTCTAGGAGTTCGCTAAAGCTATCAAGACCCGAAGATGATAACTTATAGCCAAAAATCCAAACTTCCTAATAGATCTAACGATTTTCAATTTGAAAAACACTTATAAATGCCAGTATGGTTGAAGATATAGATATTTTACAAAATGTTTCATGCTCATGTGAAGAAGAAGGGATGGAGTGAGAAGATATGAAAGAAAAAGGAAGAGAGGCGGAGTACGGAGTTAAGTGAAGTCAAATGGTGCTCAGTGCTGTGTGTCTATCATAGTTGTAATATTTTGTTTAGGGTTATTGTGGTAATGATTTAGCATGATGGTTTAGTACTTTAGTTTGTTAGATGAAGCATTTTGACTGTTATGATGTGTTACTGTGGTCATTAATGTAGATGATGTTTTGAAATCTGAAGTTGTGGCTTCTGTTAATGATGCTGTTTAATTAGATTAAATAAAAAATATTTATTTAGTTAGTGAACATGGAACAACAGATGTGAGTGTTCCTTGTGATAATGGCTCATCAATATATAAACGTCTGAAATTAAATCCAGGTTATTGATGTCTATAAAGGTTCGTCTTAGCAGTCTCAATATATCTGTTACTGGTACTATTGTTATTGCCGATGCTGATGCCGTTTCTGATGCTGTTATTGATACTGTTGTTGATGTTGTTGCGAGTAGTCAATCAATATTTTGTCGAAATACCCAACAATGAAATCGATATAATATGTCATCGTATAACATCCCGCCACGTAGCGCGGGTTATCGGCTAGTTAACCATAAAGAACAAAATAAAAGTGTATATGCCATTAAATAATATTGCTAAAAGAGCATTTTAGATACAAAAGTGATGACTTAAAGTTTCAATAGTTTTATTAAAAGGCTTGTGTTTCACTGGCTGCAAGTTAAAACCTGTTTAAAACATGTTGTATTGGAATCTCCCGGATCAAAATGTTATTGGTTGCCGTTAAAAGAAAATTCTCCTAGTTTTGAAAAGTATTCTACTAGTTATCACCACATCCTACTATATCTATACTACTTGAGAAAAATAGTGAAAGTGAAAAGTTGAGTTTTCAATATTTGGTCATATGAGAGAAAATAATGTAATTAATACTTTTATTAAAACACATCATTACTTAAAAGTACAATCATTTATTTACATTGTACAACTAATTAAAAACATATCTACCAAATTAAATACAACCAATTAAAACACAAACCGGGTTGACTCGTGACTTCAAACCCGGTGGGTTGACCCGGTTTAATTTGACCCATTTTCGACCAAACATAGCAAGTTGACCCGGTTTAAATCGACCCATTTTTCGACCGGAACGGTTCAACCGGTTGAACCACTCGGGTCGAACCGGGTTTCAAAACATTATGTTTAATTCCCAAATCTTCAAACTTTATTATAAACTTTTTTTTATCAATAAAGTATCTGTCGCTAGTTTCTTGATTTAGAATCCCCCTTTAAAAGATTCAAGAACTAATTCAACCCAATTTAAAGTTTCCAAAGCCTCCATGATTCGAATGTTAACATCTCAATTCAACGTGATGCTTAATAGCATGGTTTGGCTAAAAATCCTTGGTCTATGGTTTGGCTAAAAATGTCCACAAACTAAGAACCACTGACATTATCACATTAAGACTATGCCATAAGCCCATATACATAAGTTTTAGCTTATGTAATCTAAGGGCCTCTTTGTTTAGTTCTATTACATAAGTTCTATTAAATTAAAATGTCTGTCTGGATATATATTGTCTGTTTGTAGATGAATAAATGGTTGTTTGTTTTATGTGCTGAATAAAGTGTCTAAATTAGCATAATTATTGTTATACCTTTTTATTTAAAATAAGTGTTGAATTAGAGGTTAAAAAGTGGGAGGGTAAATATGTAAAAGTAGGATAAAAGTGATGACTTAATATGGAGACCCTCACTCCCATGGCTTTTTCTAGAAGGTCATCCATTTAAATTAAGCACCAAACAAACACTCAATTAATGACTTAATAAATTTACATATTTATTAATTAAGACTCTTTAAGTCATTATCAAACACTACCTAAGACTTATTGCCTAGCATGCTAAATAATTGATAAAACTGTAATTGAAAAATTAGAGGTCATGAATCTTGCCATTAATACACTCATAATTGCATGATACATGTTTTTAAAGTGTGCTAACTTATTTCCCCAAGTCTAAAATCTACATTTAAATATCAAGTCGCAGACTTTCGCCAACTTCATTTTAAAAAAAAAGATCCTCTTGGCATGTTACACGCACCTTAAAGTTAGATGATGCTAACTGGAGCATACGGTATATACTCATTGATAGCGATTTCTATCACTAGACGAGTACCCGTGCGTAGCAACAGGATTTTATAGTGACATATGGTTTATTGATAAAAAAAGTTTATAGGTTATAAACGAAAAATAATAAAAGTTTAAAGATTTGGGGAATAAACATAATGTTTTGAAATCCGGTTCGACCCGGTTGGTTCAACCGGTTGAACAGTTCCGGCTGAAAATGGGTCGATTTAAACCGGGTGAACTCGCCGGGTTGGGTCGAAAACGGGTCAAATTAAACCGGGTCAACCAGCCGGGTTTGAAGCATCCCGGGTCAATCCGGTTTTCGATTTGTATTAATATTTTCCTTTTGAAATATATGTTTTCAACATTTCTTTTTTTTGTTTAAACATTTTACTTTTCAGCCTTCGGCTACCCTTTGACGATTAACCAAAGAAATAGATACCGGTTCTCGGTTGAACCCGTCCTGTTTCAAAACTATAAAATCTTGCATTATTTAGATCTTTAACTCGAAACCAACATTTATACTTTTTTTAGAAACACATTATAATACCGTTTTATCTTTTATTCAAAGTTACCAGCAAATTTTCATCATATAAAAATGTACTAGAAACCTCAAAAAAAGTAACAAAATATTGAAACTAGTCATTAGAACAAAAGTATGAAGTTATCATACCAGGAATATGCACTTGTCATTCGGTGTTTGGCTTCTGATTTTATAAGGATCCTTCTATTGGTCATTGTCTTCAATCAAGCGATGTGGGATACTAAATTTCTAAGTATTGCATTCCTTTATATCATAGGACATTTAAGCTTGTAACACATGATTTGCTTTGTTGCTCAGCAAATGGTGTAAATTACTCGTATACAGCATTAAGTAACGATGCCAATTGAAAGTTGTAGCAACATTTGTAGTTTTTTTAATAGCAGACTCACAATCACTTTGGCTCCAATTGGACTTGAATTCATCATTTTGATTCGTGGTGCAGCTTTTAACGCATGTTTGTTATCGCTATACCAAATGTATGCTTGTTCACCCGACACAACATGAAATAACATGTTATATGATACTGGTAGAAAACTTCGCCTCATTTATGTTCAATGAAGTCATCCGTTTGTTTTCCTTATCATGTCATAACATAATTCTAACTCACAATCACTTTGTGTGTGGAATTCTTGAATAGAGCTATTTTAGTTCTTAATAAACATGAACATTTTAGGGTCAACGAATTTGACATTCCACAATCACAGGAACATCCAGAGTGCAAACATGACCAACGAAGTAGAAACACGCACAAACTACGACCTTATGCTTTAATATCACGAAACCATATCATAAAACACTTTAAATCATTGAACTTATCACATAAACAAACCATTCTTATAAATCGGCAATAAATTTAAGGTGAGCACGCTGCTAAATTTTTACTTTTTTACTATTATTACTAATAGGGCTGGCAATTTTGATACGAAACCTGTTAACATGACACGACACGACCTGTTCTTAACAGGTTTCGTGTTTGACCTTAACAGGTTTCGTGTCTTAACAAGTCTGACCTGTTAAGACCTGTTAATATTCGTGTCTTAACAGGTCTGACCTGTTATGACCTGTTATGATGTTGTATATATAAGTTCGAAAATCCTAACCCTAAATATTTGTCCGCCCCCCATCTTACCAACCTCTCTCCTGCCTTATCTCTCCCACAAGAATATCAAATCTGATCTATCATTATATCTCTCCCACAACAACAAACAACAATAACACTTCGACATGAATAAAAAACAAATCCAAATTCCAAATCCTAAACCCTCGGCTGCAAATCCATTCTGCACCAATCCCACAACTTCAATACAAGTCCAAATCTCAAACCAACATCAAACAAGAACAACAATAAAAATGAAAGAATACCGTGAGCTTTAGCTCACAGTCGAATCCAACTCGACACACACAAACACTCAAACGATACCATATTATAGTAGAAGATAGAGGAGATGGTGGTGGTTAGTTTGGTGGTGGCGGTGAGATAGTGGGAGCGGCAGTGTGGTGGTGGCGTGAGATTGCAGGTGGCGGCGGCTCAAGATGAAGAAAAGAGAGAGAGATGTGATGTTTATTAGATGAAGAAACCTTTATAGATTGATATTGATTTTGATCTTTATGTTTTGACTGTTATTGATTTTGATCTTTAATACTTTATGTTTCGACTATTATTGATCTTTCAAGCTTCTTTTTGTTGTGGATTTGGTTGTGGATTTGTTGTTTAATTAGTCGGATTAGATTTGTCGGATTTATAACCTGGGATTAGATTAGTCGGATTTATAGTCGGATTTATAACCTGGGATTAGATTAGTCGGATTTTGTTAACAGGTCCGTTAACAGGTCTTAACAGGTGCACCTGTTAATTTTCGTGTCGTGTTCGTGTTTGACCTTAACAGGTTCGTGTCTTAACAGGTTCGTGTCTTAACAGGTTCGTGTGACCTGTTATGCCAGCCCTAATTACTAACCATAAGAATGGTGAATATAACTTCAATGTATCTTCAAAAACTTTGTCTTCTTGGTTTAACGAATATTTCATATCATAAGACACTTGAGTTTGCAACACATGATAGATATCTTGCTCGGCAAATGGTGTAAAATATATCAAGTAATGACGTGAACGTGTCGTTGGCAAAACTAATTGAAAGCCGTAGGGATGTGTATAGTTTTTTAAATAGCAAACACATAATCACTTTGACTCCGTTGAGACTCGAACACACTATCACTATGATTCTTGAGGCAACTGTTATTCCATGTTTGATATCGCTAGACTAAATGCCTGCTTGTTCATGCAACATGAATAGCATCTGACATAACACCAGTAGAAAACTTTGCCTCATTTATGTTCAATGAAGTCATCCATTTGTTTTCTTTATCATGTACCATCATTTCTAACCAAGGTGCTTGATCATTAATGTTATAACGATATAGTCTTTGATAAATTCTTGGATAGAAGTATTATAGTACTTGCAAAACATTAACATTTAAACTTTGTTTGAATTTGAGATAAACTTCCACAACCACATGAACACTGATATAGACACATGACAAACGTAGTAGAAATACAGAGAAACTATGACCTTATGCTATAATAAAACATAAACTTGATCATCAACACTTTTAAGTCATTAAACTTGTCTCATAAACAAACCATTTTTCATATAATTCAGTGAAAAACTATCTAAAACTCGTGGACTATAACCGAAAAAAGGGTAAGGTTTTCACACCTAAGAGTAAAGTAACAACAGTTACCAGTGTCGCCTTTTTTGAGCGACAAATCCAAACCCTTACCACGAGGGATGCACATATGGGTGTAAAATTGATCACCGACTCCCATTTTGCACTCAACATATGTACAATGCTTTATCCCATCGCATCGCGTGGTTCGAAACCTGTATTTTATTTATAGGTTCATGTCTGCACTATTTTTTGACTGATAGCACGTGAAAATTACAAATACTCATTAGAGCACAAGGTGCAGATAGAATTTGATAGCTCGCCGTCCGAGTTGGCATAGGCAACGGCGAGCCGTTGCTCGCCGCCACACCAAACCAAGCTCGCCGTTGCTCGCCGATGGTCACCTCCCCGTGGCCACGGCGAAGGTAAAATCTGACACAAGTACAACTTTTCATTTGTAAACGTTGTATAACATTTAAAATACAAACGTTCGTCCCTTTTTTTTTCTAACCCCTAAAACCATTATACACTATCCCTATATATATTTACATATTTCACACATTTCATTCCAAAAAACCCAAAACATTTCATTCCAAAAAACCTAACACATTTCATTCCAAAGCAAAAACAATGAGTGAATCATCTTATTCCGAAGTTAGTGACTTTGAAGAGCTACATGAGCTAGAGCTGATTATACAAGAGTTCGAAAACGAGCAAGAGTTGCAAAATCAAGCAGCCGGTCCTTCAAATCGCCGTACATACATTCGACGTGAACGTGATGTTGCTGAAGCACGTCTACGGGCCGACTATTTTGGTGATCAACCAAAATATCCTGAAGAGAATTTTTGACGTCGTTACCGTATGAGCCGTAAACTATTCTTAGAAATAGTCGAAGGTATTGAAACATATATTGACACTCATGATCCTCTTCCTGTTCAGTTTGATTTCTTTAGACAACGACCCAATGCTGCGGGTGTAATGAGTTTTAGTGTGATTATGAAATGCACATGTGCCCTACGCCAATTGGCGTACGGGGTAGCACCTGAATCATTAGATGAGTATTTACAAATAGGTGAACAATGTGCACGTGATTGTCTAGATTTTTTTACTATGTGCATAATCCATTTATTTGGGAAGGAGTTTTTAAGAAAACCAACTGAGGACGACGTTCGTAACTTATACCACGCACATAGCATGGTTCATAAGATTCCGGGAATGTTGGGAAGCATCGATTGTATGCACTGGGAATGGAAGAATTGCCCAAAAGAATGGCAAGGGCAATTTCACAGAGGTGATAAAAAATATCCAACTATAATGCTTGAAGCTGTTGCGTCTTATGATTTGTGGATTTGGCATGCGTTTTTTGGTGTGGCAGGTGCGAATAACGATCTGACCATTTTATATAATTCTCCTTTATTCGACGACCTGATTGACGATATTGGCCCTCAAGTTCCGTTTGAAGTACACAGACGTACATTTAAAAATGGGTATTATCTAGCAGATGGAATTTACCCACAGTGGGCATCGTTTGTCAAGTCCTTTACTGTTGCAAACAACCCAAAACACGCCGCATGTAAAGCGAAACAAGAAAGTGCGCGAAAAGATATCGAAAGAGCTTTTGGTGTCCTACAAGGACGTTGGCATATTATTACCCAACCGGCGGGTGCATATACTGTGGGCAAGTTACGGAGAATCATGTACTCGTGCATCATAATGCATAACATGATTTTGAAAGATCAACATTTTCATATAGCCGACGCTGCCGAAATATATATTCCGCCGACACCAAATATACAACAGTCATGGGTCGAACGTTGCGCAACGCAAAGAAGAAAAACCAAAGAACTACATGATAAACGCACACACTCAAGGCTTCAACTATGTCTCATCGAGCATGTTTGGCAACAACAACAATGGGAAGAATTTCAACGAAATAATAATAATTAGGTTCGGTTTTTAGTGTCGTATGTGTTGTATTTTTTTCCCGTATCGTATATTTTTTTCCGTATTGTAACTTTTTAATTTGATGAAATAAAATTAGTATGTTTTTTTATTTTTTAGTATTTGTGAAATGAATTTAATTTATTTAAAGAAATGAATAAAAAAATAAGTGTGTAAGAGGTGGGGCCCTAATGGGGAAGTTGAGGTTTGTTGTTTGGTGAGGGGGGGTTTGTTATGGTTAGTTGAAGTTGAGGTGTTTTGGTGATGTGGCATGGTGGGGCCCGAATGAGGAGCCTCTTGCTCATCTTTGCACCTTGTGCTCTTAGTTTATGTGAAAATATGTAACAATTCGCAATTTCAAGTTAATTACCATTCCCGGAAAATTTCACTATTCACTTTTACTATTCATTTTTCCCGAAACTTTCCCGAAAGTTGATTTTTATTTGATATTCTCGAGTGATAAATCATTTCCATGGCAAATTAAATGTTTGACATTCGTCAGATCATTTTCGTGAAAGTTATTAAGGAATTACACGTTTTAGGGTAAAACGTCATTCAAAAATTCTACGTACAACGAAACTCGACCGCGTTAAGTGACCCCGCATCAGAAAAATGTTTGACACACTCATGATTTATTTGAGAATTAATCGTGACTGAGAAAAACATGACCAAAGACTTCCCGGCAGGTCACCCAAACCAGTACTATTCTCACATGAGCACGCTTAACCGTATGGGCGATTAACCGTTAGACCACAAAACACGTTTTTAACACAATTTGAGTTGTCAACATATTCTTTCCCTCCTCCTTTGACCAAAAATCATTCCTTGATTTTATAAGTCATTCCTTGATTTTTAGGCTTACGGTTTGATGTCTAAAAGACATTTAACACCAACCGACACTAGACTGAGCCCAGTCTAGACATTATAAGTCATTTTAAATCATTTATATCATATTAGAAAAGTAACATTTTACTTTTCTTAATTTTACGCAATATTCGTACATTTTACGTATTACGCGTTTTAGACCCGTGTTTCCAGTTTTTAGCAGGGTTTACCACCCAAACGGAACCTACCACTCATTTTATATTTTATTATGGAACTTATTGACATGTTTATCAATACTTTAAAGTTTCATAATTTTACGACACCCGGTTTTACGTTTTGAGGCGTAACAACTTACGGTTTGCATTTCCCGGAGTCAAGTTTCATCCTAATACTTAGGATAATACCAAGCAAAAGCCAAAGCTTGCTCTCCAAGCTCATGAAACCGGCCTAGGGGGGGGGGAGTCATCCCCATGTGGCTTCATCTCATGAATTTACCCCTAAATCAACACTTAATTACAACTTGGTCACCAAGTTGTAACACTTTCCTAGTAAGCTTCCTAACCTCCTCATTTTTGACTATAAATACTCCCTCCCATCCCCTTTGTTGCCGTGCATCCCCAACCCCATAACCATCCCATTCTTAGCTCATTTCCTTCTAGTATCATGCAAGATTCAAGTACAAGTTCAAGGTAGAAACCCTAGATAGGTTATCATTCATCAAACACTTCCATAACCTTAATATACTTGGTGATTTCTCTTGAGTTTGAATCCACTCAAGTCACCTAAACCTTCATCATCCATCTTTCAAGAATACCAAGGGTAGAAAGATTGCATGAAGTGAAGTGGGTTGAAGCAAGTCTATCAAAGTCCTATCCTTACATGTTAACTTCCTTTCATGTTTGAAAGCCAAAAGTTGTGAGCCAAACCCTAACTTGATTCTTGTTAAATAATCATGTTCATGTTATTTACATATTATTCTTGCTATATTATGTCTTGTAGTTATGTCCATGATGTATAAAAATGACCAAAACAAGTTATTGTTATTAATTGTTAAAACAAGTTACTAAAACGAGCAAACTAATGAATTTCTTGGAAAACCATGACCAAAATGGTAAAATTATGATATTGGATCATTACAAATTACAGTAGAGGACTTAACAAGGAAACCATAGCAATTTGAACCACCTAAAACGAGTAAACGAGTCAAAAGTTATGGCGATTTGAAGTTACCAAAGATTTCCGGCAAAACTGCCAAATAGCTTCCTGATCAAATTTGGGTTTTGAAAGTCACACTTCTGGTCCGATTCATCAAAAAGTTAAAACACGAAAGTTGTCCAGAACGCCGTTTTCGTTCAGGAACAAAGAAGCTCGAGACCTAAAAACGCTTTCCGAGTGATAAAATTCTTCAAATTCTAAACAGCCCATTTTTAGGCGAAAGTCACTAGACTATGGTTATACTTTAAAAGGAACAAGAGGTCTTATGACCTATAATCAAGACCACAACCATGGCTAGAGCCAAGGTTGTGTCTCATGACCTTGAAACAAGGACTAAAGGTCATGGCTAGGCCATGACGAAATGACCATAACAACTTACATAGGCGTAAACATGAAACAATGAATTAGGCGATATCATGAACAAACAATTTGGATCTACTTCACCTAAAAGGAAACCATGAGATATTACAAGGAAAAATGGTCATACAAGACTTATGAAACTACCCCTAATAACAATCTTCATGTACTAATAAACTTTCCTAAGTTTATTCAAATATCGGACATGTAACTTTTCGGATCAAAACTTATATCTATATATTTCATCAACTACTACAATAGTAGGGAGCCTCATGTGAGGAGTTCATTATGTAAGCCGTCGAGTTGAGTTGTGGATTTACGAATTAAAGTGTCCTGGCTCCTCGAACGCTTACTAACATGACTTCTGAATTATGTCGGCCCGAACGGTAGTGAACGATATACCAAAACATACATGTTTCATGAATCTTTCTTTCAAAGACTTACAATATACATCATACCACATCATGGACTAAATGCAAGATATATATATAGGCACTACTTCATATTCTTTACTCCGATCCTAAGTCGCAACATTCGATTATAGGTTGCTCGTAGAAACCTTCACGATTCAACCGTTACATTCATTACTTGCTATCTTAACTTAAGGTGAGTTCATAGCCCCACTTTCCATTTCTTAATTGTTTTACAAATCCTTGGGGGGAATACATGCTATTTCTAAACCGAATACAATGCTTTCTAATGTATGCTTCACGACGATGTTTTATTATCACTAAGTAGCAACCTTGCTAAACCGAGATCCTTTATTATGAACCATTTAGTCACTAGCAATAGTGAGCGCGAATATTAATAATAGGCCTATTGGGATTGACGAATCCCATTTGTATTGACTAAGTTCAAACAAATGCATTAATATTTGAGATTTAGGTATGTTAGCAAAGTACCTACCGGGATAAATCTGCCGATCGATATTGGTACACGTTAACGTTATGGTGTCATAAGCTTAGTGAAATAAATAACGATTTTGTTTTCCAAACATTGGTGTGAGCCTATAACTCACACTACCAACATATTGTGTTCAATCGATTTAACAAACTCTATGAATATCACTCAACCTTTGTGTTGACCTCTCAAGCATGTATTTCAGGTTCATGACGATCAAGGATGGCACGGAAGGACACGGATACTCAAGAGGGCTATAAATTTTATTATCATTCAAAACTCATTTATTATACATTGTAAACATGGAACCATTTGGGACCTCATTTTGTAAATCTCTGATATTTATACAATTTGAATGATAAATCTTTTAAAACGACTCAATTGGAGTCCGTTTTCTATTATTGTGACTATTGTGCTGTCAAGTAACACCCAGTTCGAATTCCGCTGCATCATGAATTTGGGGTGTTACAGATTGGTATCAGAGCCATGGTTATAGAGAAACGGGTCTAATTGAGACCTAAACTATAACCGCACATACAAGCAAAAACATTTTTATAGCCTTCCGCTCTCCGTGTCTTCCATCCTCCAGACGATTATGGATTTAGTAAGCATGTTATGATACACAAACATGTTAGTATATTCATATATACCCATTTTGAGCATTTCCCCGTAAGCATTAGTATATTGATATATAAACTCGGTTTATTTTCAATCATTTATCTAAACAATGGACTAAACATATCTGCGTATGCCTATGCTAGGGCATTTCGACACAATCACATTCTCCCAATCACGTTCCTACTCCAACATTTTATGTCCAACACATTGTAACTAATTGCAATGGTTTTTCCTATTTTCCAAGACATTGTATTATACAATGGTCTTAATCATTTCTCAAATGTTTTGAGTCACACAATGGTTTAACCTACTTCCCAGACATTGTGAATTGCACAATGGTCTAACCTACTTCTGAGACATTGTGTTTTGCGCAATGGTCTCTAGAATTATTCCATCACATCATCAATATCATTTCATCAAAAACCCGTCACAACCTATCGATTTCTAAATAAAAATATGAAATTTATAAAGGACAAACAAATCCATCACCTACAAAAGCTGAAGTTCAGCTCTACATTTATCAAAGTTTTCTTCTGAAACCTTCATTGTAAAAGTTCGTGATCCTGGCCAAGTATGTTCTATTTTAGAACTACTTAAAACTTCCTTTCCATACGTACCTACCCTTACTATCTTCTATGCAATGGAATATGAAAACATACGTTACAAGTCTTGTATGGACGGGACTTGCAACTTAAGGGTTGACATCGCCTTTGTTTAGTGGACAGTTTCCCGAAAGCAACAGACATATCACAAGTATACCTAATTTAGGTATTTAAAAATTTTATCGAACCTTGGCTAAATATAGACTAGTCACCTATATTTAACCTAGGGACAGTGGAATATAGTCTGACTAACTATATTCGACTTAAAATTTTCAAATACTGAGAATAGTTGTACTAGGGTTATGTTTAGGTTGATTTCCTACTTGAACTCGATAAACCACCAGAATACATTAAAACAATCTAGAGACACGATAGTGCCTTATCACTCAGCAAGATCTTAACACCTTATTTGTATGATCTAAATTCATTCTTGAAATTTTTTCATTTATGAGATAATCCGAACTACTATCTTGGGATAGTTATCAATTATTCTCTTCATCCTGTAGAAGTACTATCCTGTTTAGGTCCTAAGGATACCATCCCGTCATAAACCTTTAAAATTTCTTAAAATTTTAAAGCAAACTTGACATCTCTACCAATATTAACATTAAGCATACACTAAGCACTTTTGTTCATCAACATATCACAACATTACCTTCACAACCGTGGCAAACACAAGCTCATTAACAGATCTTGATGCACTTTTAAAGCTCAAATCATCCTTAGTTACACCACAAGTACCCTCATTAGCTTTACAAGATTGAATATTCATCTTGTACTTTTGAAACACCAGTATCATCTCGTAATACCCTACCTTGTAACTCACCGGCTAATTGTGAATGTTGTGTTGGGAATTCTTAAGTAGGATGATTTGTAATTATTTGAATGGATTGGGATGCCTTTTCATTTAAATAAAGACATTGTAAATCACCGAACCATAAGTTTATATTTCCGTATTTACATTGTTTGGGATGCCTCTCTATGTAAATAAAGAATTATAAACAAGTGGGCTTATTTGTATCCGAAATAACATAAGTATGAAGTCAATAAACACTAGGTACAACAACCGATTACCAACCAGACTATGATTGCAATTACTATCTCAATTCCTATTAATATTCGATTGCTATATCAATTTCCTTTGATATTCGACTATTACCATACCTTTCCTACATAAAAGTAAGCCTCATCCTACGCCATACACTGAAACGACAAATCAAACTACATCACTAGTAATCCCAGACTTTAGTCCTCATAAGTAACCACACCTGTTCATCGACACCACTCCAACATATGACACACAAAGAACTTCGGGACGAAGTTCCCCGTAAGGGGTAGAGACTGTAACAATTCGCAATTTCAAGTTAATTACCATTCCCGGAAAATTTCACTATTCACTTTTACTATTCATTTTTCCCGAAAGTTGATTTTTATTTGATATTCTCGAGTGATAAATCATTTCCATGGCAAATTAAATGTTTGACATTCGTCAGATCATTTTCGTGAAAGTTATTAAGGAATTACACGTTTTAGGGTAAAACGTCATTCAAAAATTCTACGTACAACGAAACTCGACCGCGTTAAGTGACCCCGCATCAGAAAAATGTTTGACACACTCATGATTTATTTGAGAATTAATCGTGACTGAGAAAAACATGACCAAAGACTTCCCGGCAGGTCACCCAAACCAGTACTATTCTCACATGAGCACGCTTAACCGTATGGGCGATTAACCGTTAGACCACAAAACACGTTTTTAACACAATTTGAGTTGTCAACATATTCTTTCCCTCCTCCTTTGACCAAAAATCATTCCTTGATTTTATAAGTCATTCCTTGATTTTTAGGCTTACGGTTTGATGTCTAAAAGACATTTAACACCAACCGACACTAGACTGAGCCCAGTCTAGACATTATAAGTCATTTTAAATCATTTATATCATATTAGAAAAGTAACATTTTACTTTTCTTAATTTTACGCAATATTCGTACATTTTACGTATTACGCGTTTTAGACCCGTGTTTCCAGTTTTTAGCAGGGTTTACCACCCAAACGGAACCTACCACTCATTTTATATTTTATTATGGAACTTATTGACATGTTTATCAATACTTTAAAGTTTCATAATTTTACGACACCCGGTTTTACGTTTTGAGGCGTAACAACTTACGGTTTGCATTTCCCGGAGTCAAGTTTCATCCTAATACTTAGGATAATACCAAGCAAAAGCCAAAGCTTGCTCTCCAAGCTCATGAAACCGGCCTAGGGGGGGGGGAGTCATCCCCATGTGGCTTCATCTCATGAATTTACCCCTAAATCAACACTTAATTACAACTTGGTCACCAAGTTGTAACACTTTCCTAGTAAGCTTCCTAACCTCCTCATTTTTGACTATAAATACTCCCTCCCATCCCCTTTGTTGCCGTGCATCCCCAACCCCATAACCATCCCATTCTTAGCTCATTTCCTTCTAGTATCATGCAAGATTCAAGTACAAGTTCAAGGTAGAAACCCTAGATAGGTTATCATTCATCAAACACTTCCATAACCTTAATATACTTGGTGATTTCTCTTGAGTTTGAATCCACTCAAGTCACCTAAACCTTCATCATCCATCTTTCAAGAATACCAAGGGTAGAAAGATTGCATGAAGTGAAGTGGGTTGAAGCAAGTCTATCAAAGTCCTATCCTTACATGTTAACTTCCTTTCATGTTTGAAAGCCAAAAGTTGTGAGCCAAACCCTAACTTGATTCTTGTTAAATAATCATGTTCATGTTATTTACATATTATTCTTGCTATATTATGTCTTGTAGTTATGTCCATGATGTATAAAAATGACCAAAACAAGTTATTGTTATTGATTGTTAAAACAAGTTACTAAAACGAGCAAACTAATGAATTTCTTGGAAAACCATGACCAAAATGGTAAAATTATGATATTGGATCATTACAAATTACAGTAGAGGACTTAACAAGGAAACCATAGCAATTTGAACCACCTAAAACGAGTAAACGAGTCAAAAGTTATGGCGATTTGAAGTTACCAAAGATTTCCGGCAAAACTGCCAAATAGCTTCCTGATCAAATTTGGGTTTTGAAAGTCACACTTCTGGTCCGATTCATCAAAAAGTTAAAACACGAAAGTTGTCCAGAACGCCGTTTTCGTTCAGGAACAAAGAAGCTCGAGACCTAAAAACGCTTTCCGAGTGATAAAATTCTTCAAATTCTAAACAGCCCATTTTTAGGCGAAAGTCACTAGACTATGGTTATACTTTAAAAGGAACAAGAGGTCTTATGACCTATAATCAAGACCACAACCATGGCTAGAGCCAAGGTTGTGTCTCATGACCTTGAAACAAGGACTAAAGGTCATGGCTAGGCCATGACGAAATGACCATAACAACTTACATAGGCGTAAACATGAAACAATGAATTAGGCGATATCATGAACAAACAATTTGGATCTACTTCACCTAAAAGGAAACCATGAGATATTACAAGGAAAAATGGTCATACAAGACTTATGAAACTACCCCTAATAACAATCTTCATGTACTAATAAACTTTCCTAAGTTTATTCAAATATCGGACATGTAACTTTTCGGATCAAAACTTATATCTATATATTTCATCAACTACTACAATAGTAGGGAGCCTCATGTGAGGAGTTCATTATGTAAGCCGTCGAGTTGAGTTGTGGATTTACGAATTAAAGTGTCCTGGCTCCTCGAACGCTTACTAACATGACTTCTGAATTATGTCGGCCCGAACGGTAGTGAACGATATACCAAAACATACATGTTTCATGAATCTTTCTTTCAAAGACTTACAATATACATCATACCACATCATGGACTAAATGCAAGATATATATATAGGCACTACTTCATATTCTTTACTCCGATCCTAAGTCGCAACATTCGATTATAGGTTGCTCGTAGAAACCTTCACGATTCAACCGTTACATTCATTACTTGCTATCTTAACTTAAGGTGAGTTCATAGCCCCACTTTCCATTTCTTAATTGTTTTACAAATCCTTGGGGGGAATACATGCTATTTCTAAATCGAATACAATGCTTTCTAATGTATGCTTCACGACGATGTTTTATTATCACTAAGTACCAACCTTGCTAAACCGAGATCCTTTATTATGAACCATTTAGTCACTAGCAATAGTGAGCGCGAATATTAATAATAGGCCTATTGGGATTGACGAATCCCATTTGTATTGACTAAGTTCAAACAAATGCATTAATATTTGAGATTTAGGTATGTTAGCAAAGTACCTACCGGGATAAATCTGCCGATCGATATTGGTACACGTTAACGTTATGGTGTCATAAGCTTAGTGAAATAAATAACGATTTTGTTTTCCAAACATTGGTGTGAGCCTATAACTCACACTACCAACATATTGTGTTCAATCGATTTAACAAACTCTATGAATATCACTCAACCTTTGTGTTGACCTCTCAAGCATGTATTTCAGGTTCATGACGATCAAGGATGGCACGGAAGGACACGGATACTCAAGAGGGCTATAAATTTTATTATCATTCAAAACTCATTTATTATACATTGTAAACATGGAACCATTTGGGACCTCATTTTGTAAATCTCTGATATTTATACAATTTGAATGATAAATCTTTTAAAACGACTCAATTGGAGTCCGTTTTCTATTATTGTGACTATTGTGCTGTCAAGTAACACCCAGTTCGAATTCCGCTGCATCATGAATTGGGGGTGTTACAAAATATAAGAAAGAAGTATCATCTGAAACAATTTGATTAATATTTGAATATTAGAAGTCTCATCATAATCATGCTAGTTTCATGTTAAATGAGCAATTTTGCTATTAAAAAACATATCAAAACTCACTCATCTTTATAACCACTCTTATTTATCAAAATAAAAGTACATCTAAAATTAAACAGTGCAAATAGTCTATTTTAGATGCAAACAATTTTAAGTGGTCACGTCAACCTTTTGAAAAAGGGCTCTTGACTATCACTCTAAATTGTGTGAGCTCTCAAGTTCAATTCCTGCTAGTGCAACCAACTTTAAGTGGCCACACCAACTTCCTAAAAACGGAGGGCTTTACCTGGTTTGAGTCTGTGTGGCGGTGGGTTCAATCCTCGTGGATTAGTCGGCCAAAAGGTCGGAAATTATGGTTAACAAAAATAAACACAAATAAAATTAAAAAAAATTATAATAACAATAATCTATTTTATATAATTAATTATTTAAATTTTCAGTTAGGTTTGAATTAAAGAATATCCCAATAAGTGTCAGATTGTATTATATGTCATTTAGATTTTACATTATTTAGGCTTTTAGGTATTAAGAATAGTGGACTTCCTTTATTTCTTTTTTCAAATGCGGTCATTTTTCGAGCTTTAAAAGTGGCAAACTTTTCCTATGGAATATACAGTTAGATCAGTTTTTGGTGTTGAGAAGTATTTACTTTTATGTATATTTCTAACTTGGAATGACTATGTTGGTACACCGTATAAACATTTTTAATCACATCAAGTTAAGAGGACCTGAAAAAATTATAACTCAAGTGACAACTATGGCTATTCGATCTGTGTCTAGGTACAGTTAAGAATATACACGCACCCTGTAATGGCCAATTCTAAATAAAGTAGTTCATTATTATAATGAATCAGATCATTTAGTAAATATTACTTACAAAAATATGAATCAAATCGATGTTCTCAAATACATTGCAAGAGTTATTGCATCATTTATAACAAAAAGAGTCATTACTTTATGTGAAAATAAACAAGAAAAAAAGATTTTTGGTATGAAACGATTTTGAATAATATTTGAAGGCATGGTTTCGTTCATTAAATATGAAATATTGTAGTTGAATTAGTAGTGTTTTATAATATTGTCATGCAAACTTATTTACCATTAAAGAACAAAATAAAAGTGTACTTAGATACTTAATCAATTAATTAAATTTTTTGTTTGAAATTGAAAATTATTTAATTAAAGAGGACTATTACATCCAATCCAAAATTTAAACTAAATTAGAAACAATTTTAATATTCTTCTATCTTTTTTTCCAGTGCTTACAACAAATTTTTATCTAATAAAACTCATTGGAAGCATTGGACGAAAGGAAAAGAAAAAGTAACAAAATATTAAAACTAGTAATTGAACAGAAGAGAAGTATGAAGTTATCATACCAAAAAGCAAAGAAGAGGGACTGCCCTACTTGGTGTTTGGCTTCTTATTTTATAAGGATCCCTCTCATGGCACTTTTCACCAATCAAGCGATGTGGGATACAAACATGTAACTTTTATGTTCTCTTGTCTTGTTTGCAGCCTTTGTGGAATGATAAATTTATGGTGATCATGGTACTAAATTGCTTTCTTTTTTTATGTAAGTGTGTGTACCTCACCATAAGATTGGTAAATCTAACGTCTGGTGTATCTTCAAACACATTTTCCAGAAAAAAACGACAATCTCCATGAAGAAAAAGTGCACTTTGTGACTCAAAATTAGGTGCGACCCGGTCACACTTGGCTCCCATGTAAATTTGTCCCGATATCAAGAATTCATTTGTCACTACCACTCTTATTAAACAATAAGGAACAAAATAAAAGTGTATATGCCATTAAATATTGCTTAAAGAGTATTTTAGATACTTAAATGATGACTTAAATTTTCGATAGTTTTACTAAAAGGTTTGTGTTCCTGGTTGCAAATTAAAACCTGCTTAAAGCATGTTGTTTGTGTTGTGGAATAATCGCGATAATATCCCACCGACTAGGTAAAGAGTGTGAATATTTGATCACCACAACTATACCTCAAATTTGCTTATTGAAAATTAAGACACTATTAAAGTGAACAAGAGATGTAACACCACAACTTATATATTTCTTATTGCTAGAAATATACTACAAAACTAGAAACCTACTAGTACAAAAAGAAAGGAAGATAGTACACTACAAGATTTGCTTGTACGTGTGTTTTTGGTGTACTTGAAACATAAAACCAAGCCTTCTATTTATAGGCTTCAAATGAGATCAACTTGCTAGCAACTTGGCTCCAACTTGCCAATATTCTCAAGTTGCAAGATCTTTATAAATCTTCCATATCTCTGCAAATATTTGATAAGATTCCATATGGGTGAATTGATTGAATCTTAGCAACATGTAGTTTATCCAAATATGAGGCATAAGTTAACAAATCTCCACCTTGGCGAATATCAATTCTTCAATCCCGTCGTCAACCATCGTTGGTGGAGCATCAAATCAATCTTCAACTTTTCACAACATTGATCAAGTCCAAACAGTAAGTGAACTTGATCCCAGCTAATACTTTCGTCAACATATCTGCGGGATTCTTAGAAGTATGGATCTTCTGGATTCTGACTCCACCTTCTTCCAGTATCTCTCGTATGAAATGATACCGAACATCAATGTGCTTCGTCCTTGCGTGATAAACTTGATTCTTCGCTAAGTGAATAGCACTCTGACTGTCAGAATGCATCGTGACAAATTTCTGATTGATTCCAAGTTCACCGAGCAACCCTTGAAGCCAAATTGCTTCCTTTACAGCCTCTGTAATCGCCATATACTCTGCTTCCGTAGTTGACAAAGCAGTAGTTGACTGTAAGTAGACTTCCAACTAATTGGAGCTTTTGCCAAAGTAAATACATAGCCTGTCGTAGATCTTCGCTTGTCTAAGTCTCCGGCATAGTCTGAATCACAGTATCCTTCTACCCACTGACTACTTCCATGTTCGAATACTAACCCTACATCGATTGTGTTATGGATATACCTTAATATCCATTTAACAGCTTGCCAATGTCCTTTTCCGGGGTTATGCATATACCTGCTCACCATACCAACAGCATGACTAATATCTGGTCGAGTACATATCATAGCATACATTAAGCTACCGACAGCATTTGCATAAGGCACTTTCTCCATGTATGCCCTCTCTGCATCATTTTTCGGTGACATAGCAGCACTGATCTTAAATTGAGAAGCGAGTGGAGTACTAACTCGTTTTGTTTGCTTGTCGAACCTAAAACGCTTTAGAATCCTTCTCAGATATTGTTTCTGAGTCAAACATAGCTTCTTCAATTTTCTGTCTCTGACTATCTCCATGCCGAGAATCATCTTTGCTTCACCGAGATCCTTCATCTCAAATTCGCTTTTCAACTGAGTCTTTAATTTTTCAATCTCGTCTAGACTTTGAGAAGCGATCAACATATCATCTACATATAGAAGCAGATATACGAAGGACCCATCTTGTAGCTTTTTCAAATAGACACAATGGTCATATTTGCTTCTTGTGTACTTCGACTCCAACATAAACTTATCAAATCGCTTGTACCACTGTCTTGGGGATTGCTTCAATCCGTACAACGATTTATGAAGTTTGCATACTTCATGCTCTTTTCCAGCAACTTTGAATCCTTCTGGCTGAACCATATAGATTTCCTCTTCCAAGTCTCCATGTAGAAATGCAGTCTTCACATCCATCTGAACTAGTTCCAAATCCAACTGTGCTACCAAAGCCAACAAAATTCTAATAGAGGAATGTTTTACCACTGGAGAAAAAACTTCATTGTAATCAATTCCCTCTTTCTGAGCGTAGCCTTTAGCTACCAATCTTGCTTTGTAGCGAACGTCATCCTGGCTAGGAAATCCTTCTTTCTTTGCATACACCCATTTGCATCCAATTGCCTTCTTCCCTATTGGGAGGTTGGTTAACTCCCATGTTTGATTCTTTCGAAGAGACTGCATTTCTTCGCTCATGGCAATCCTCCACTTCTCGCTCTCTGAGTCTCGAACCGCTTCAGAGTAAGTAGTAGGAACATCATCAGCTGCAATTGAAGATGCACAAGCCACCATATCATTAAGGCGAGCAGGCCTTTTAGTGTTTCTTTTGGGCTTGCTGGTAGCAATTGATTCATGTTGTTGCTGTGGAGGTTCTTCGGTTTGAACCTCCTCTTCTTCATAATCTCCTTCTACCATAGGAGAATCATCAACTGTTTCTCTATCATCTGGTACAATTATTCTTTCAAACTCCACCTTTTTGGGAGATCCATCTAACTGCTTAGCATTCACCTTCTTCAACATGGTAGATTCATTAAAGGTGACATCCCTGCTAAAGATCGTCTTCTTCGTGTCTGGACACCATAGACGATAACCTTTGATTCCAGAGGTGATCCCCATGAACAATGCTTTCTTTGCTCTGGGATCCAACTTTGATTCCTTCACATGATAATATGCAGCGGAACCAAAAACATGCAAGGAATCATAATCCGTAGCAGGTTTTCCATAAAATTTCTCAAATGGTGTTTTCCCATCAATAGCAGTAGATGGCAAACGATTAACGAGGTGACACGCATACGTCACAGCTTCAGCCCAAAATTCTTTACCCAACCCAGCAATAGATAACATACACCGAACTTTCTCCAGCAAAGTTCGGTTCATGCGTTCTGCCACCCCGTTCTGTTGCGGTGTATGCCTGACAGTGAAGTGTCTGACAATGCCTTCATCTTCACAAAATTTTGTGAACTGATCATTTTTATATTCTCCGCCGTTATCTGTTCGGAGATGTTTGATCTTTCTGGACGTCTGAGTTTCCATCATCTTTTTCCACTTGATGAACACTCCTAGCACTTCATCCTTTGTCTTCAACGTGTACACCCAAACTCTTCGAGAAAAGTCATCAACAAAGGTAACATAGTAGTGTCTCCCTCCTAAAGAGCCTGTCTTTGAGGGACCCCATACGTCAGAATGGACATAATCCAAGATACCTTGCGTCTTGTGGATAGCTGTCCCAAATTTCACCCTTGTTGTCTTCCCGTTGATGCAATGCTCACAGAGATCCAACCTACAGGAACTCACTCCTTTCAACAATCCTTGCTTTATGAGCAAATTCAAGGATTTCTCTCCTGCATGTCCTAAGCGCATATGCCATAGCTTCACAGTTTCTGAATTTCTATCACCATCGGTAACAGCTGCTATAGTTCCAACAACTGTTCTACCCTTGTAGTGATACGTGTTGTTTATTTTACGAATACCCTTCATTACTACAAGTACGCCAGAGATGATCTTCATAACCCCATCCTTTGCTCTTACTTCGAATCCTTTAGATTCTAAGGTGCCGACTGAAATGAGATTCTTTTTCAACTTTGGTGAATAACGAACACCTTTCAAGGTCACAATTGTTCCGTCTTCATTCTGCAATCGAACGGAACCAATCCCATGAGTAGTGAGGGGAGTTTCGTCTGCCGTATAAACAACTTCCTCATGTTTTTCAAAATTACTAAACCACTCTCGATGTGGTGTAATATGATGGCTACATGCGGAATCTAATAGCCATACATCAGAAGCATTCTTGGTTGACGATGTTGCAAGTGAGAGATCTGATTCTTCATCATCACACTTGGTGACATTCGCCTCTGCTACAGCTTTCCCTTTGTAGTGATTGTCTTTGGTTTTCAACTTAGGACAATCTCTTTTCCAATGACCTTTTTCATGACAAAAGGCACATTCATCTTTGCTTAGTCTCTGCCTCGACTTGGATCTCCATCTCTTATCGGTGCCCTTCTTCTGCGAACGACCTCTGACCAGGAAAACCTCTGCATCTCCACTTGAACTAATCTGCTTGTCCTTCCTTCTCAGTTCTTTACTATACAAGGCAACACAAACTTCACTAAGAGACACATCATCCTTCCCATTAAGTAGAGTTGTTTCAAGCAACTCTTACTCCTCTGGAAGCGATCCCAATAGTATCAATGCTAGATCCCGGTCTTTGAACACCTCATCCATATTCATCAAATCGGTGACCAGTTGGTTAAAACTGGTAATGTGATCATTCATCGTGGTACCCGGTACATATGTGAAGCGAAAGAGTCGCTTCTTCATAAAGAGCTTATTCTGACAATTTTTCTTCAGAAATTTCTCTTCCAATGCCACCCACAGTTTGTAGGCGGATGTTTCTTTTGAGAAAGCATATCGTTGCTCTCTCGAAAGACATGAACGAACCGTACCACAAGCTAACCGATTGATGGTTAACCAATTCCTCTCTTCTACATCCTCTGGTTTACTTTCTTCTATGGCAATGTCTAGACCTTGCTGAAAAAGAACGTCTAGAACCTCACTTTGCCACATACCGAAATGGCCTGTGCCATCAAAGACCTCCACCGCCAATCTTGCATTCGTCAAGACTGGTCTAGCCCAACTTGGAGATGTTGGATCCACCGATGTGGAAGGTTTGTCAACTATGCCATCCACCATTTCGTGTACAAATTAATTTTCAATAGCTTCAACCAAAAAACCAATGTAATTCTTTTCTGATGTGGAGGATCAAAATAAATTGCAACCACAGAGCATACTAAGAATAACCTCGGCTCTTGATACCACTTGTTGTGGAATAATCGCGATAATATCCCACCGACTAGGTAAAGAGTGTGAATATTTGATCACCACAACTATACCTCAAATTTGCTTATTGAAAATTAAGACACTATTAAAGTGAACAAGAGATGTAACACCACAACTTATATATTTCTTATTGCTAGAAATATACTACAAAACTAGAAACCTACTAGTACAAAAAGAAAGGAAGATAGTACACTACAAGATTTGCTTGTACGTGTGTTTTTGGTGTACTTGAAACATAAAACCAAGCCTTCTATTTATAGGCTTCAAATGAGATCAACTTGCTAGCAACTTGGCTCCAACTTGCCAATATTCTCAAGTTGCAAGATCTTTATAAATCTTCCATATCTCTGCAAATATTTGATAAGATTCCATATGGGTGAATTCATTGAATCTTAGCAACATGTAGTTTATCCAAATATGAGCCATAAGTTAACAGTTTGGAATCTTCCCGTTCAAATACTTGTTGGTTGCCATAAAAAAAATTCTCTTGAGTTTTGAAAAGTATTCTACTGGTTATCACCACATCCTACCATATGTTATTTAAATCTTACATTATTACTTTTTTTAGAAACACATTTTAATACCTTTTTATCTTTTATTCAAAGTTACCAACAAATTTTTAACAAATAAAAACACGCTGTTAACTTGAAACAAAAGTAACAAAATATTAAAACTAGTAATTAGAACAAAAGTAAAGTTATCATACCAGGAATATGAACTTGTCATTCGGTGTTTGGCTTCTGATTTTATAAGGATCCTTCTACTGGTCATTGTCTTCAATCAAGCGATGTGGGATACTAAATTACTGAGTATTGCATTCCTTTATATCATAGGACATTTAACCTTCTAACACATGATTTGCTTTGCTGCTCAGCAAATGGTGTAAATTACTCGTATAACTATACAGCATTAAGTAACGATGCCCATTTAAAGTTGTAGCAAGTAAAGTAGCAACATTTATAGTTTTTTTAATAGCAGCCTCACAATCACTTTCGTTATCGCTATACCAAATGTCTGCTTGTTCACCCGACACAACATGAAATAACAATCGGACTGCAAACATGACAAACGAAGTAGAAACACGCACAAACTACGACCTTATGCTATAATATCACAAAACCATACCATAAACACTTTAAATCATTGAACTTGTCTCATAAATAAACCATTCTTCTTATAAATCGGCAAAAATAACACTATACTTTACATCAAAAACTCGTGGACAAGAGAACACAAATAGGATCTCGTTTGATTTTCAAGGAGTAAAGCAACAACAATTACCGGTATCACCTCTTTGACCAGGAAGATACAAACACTGACCATGAGTCCAACCACGAGGGATGCACTCATGGGTGCAAAATCCATCACCTATTCTCATTTTGCACGCGACATATGTACAATACTTTATCCCGTCACCGTTTGGTTCGAAACCTATATTTTACTAACAAGAAAATGTATATATTATTTTTCTACTGATATAACACATCTCATATTGTATGTTAAATTACATTATATATTTGAAGATTAAAAGCAATTATATGTTTTACCTTTAGCTGCTGGTGCAAATGTGGCAGTAAGAACTAGGAGAACAACCAATAGTTTCATTTTATTGTTTTTCTTCATTTTTGCATATATAAAATATGGTTTGCGATGTGAATATATACTGAAAAAATATTGGTATTTACCACCATACTAAATGAATTAAATTTGGCATTGAAATATTATCATGATGTATTTTTATATGAAGATCTTGAAGATTTTTACAATATATTATTAGTCATTCTTTTTTAAGATATTGATTAGTTAATTATGTATTGGATGCATGTAAATCAATCTTATTTTCACATTTACTTAAGATATTAACAAAATTTACTTTCATAAACCAAATACTTGAAAAAAATAAAAAATAAATAAAATAAAATAAAATAACTTACACTTGCAAAACACAAACATTATACTTAAATTTTGTTAAGAGTTCAGAAGCAAACAGTAAATATGTGATAAAATATTTAGATAGAATATCGCCATATCGGTATGAATATGGGAAGAAAAATAACACTAGCATGCAACTCAGATGAGTAGTTTCCAATTAAAATTAAACAAGAAATATTCAGTAAGTCTTAAATTAGCATAAACTACTACAAACAATAATCTAGAGGATGGAAATTACGAAATTTCCTACATTGTTTCACCATGAAACCTTCCTATGAGTTCACTAAAGATACCGAGACCCAAAGATGATAACTTATAGCTAGAACTCGCCAACAGTAACCTGTTCAAAAAGAAAACACGAGCCAAAGTTATTACATAGAATTTGTTTGGAGTTATACCAGGATCAAAGCTTTTTAAGGATTACAGGTGACAACTATCTAGACAAATTAAACTAGGCAGTATTGACATATGTACTCATGAATGGGTCGCTTCTAGCCATTTATTGACTTTAAGCCACCCATTTCTCCAGACAAATAAAACAAAACTACTGGTGGACTACAAACCTTCAAGATCTTGGTTGTGTAATTATGTAAGCATTTCAGTGACTGACTTCAAATCCAGCCCTTTGTTCAAACTGCATAATGCAAGAAGTATGTTAGCGGTGATCAAGAATATGAGCATAAATGATAACACGACAAAAGTGTACTAATACCTCTAACCATGTTTAAACACTGCATACAACTTTACAAGTAGCTAATAACTATCTTAAGTACCAAACATCCTCCAGACGTCTTGTTTAGCAACTAATTATTGAACTAAGCCTTAAAAAGAATCAAACATGATAGAGTAAAGGTGACAATTTTCACCAAATTACTTGGTTAGCTTGGGTTGGGTTTGATCTCAAATACAATTTAAGAATGGGTCGAAAGTCACCCAAAGTATATTTTATTGTCTACATCCTCCTAAGTTGCTTGATTAAAACTCTTAACTGATTATTGTATCGTATTTAGCACATTAAGTCTTAGAAATAAACCGTTTCAACTCGCACTGATAATTTATACTTTGACCCTGAACCTCTTATGACATGTTACCCATTCAAGTGTTCACTCGACCCGCTCATCTTGCCAGCTCTATAATGTAGTGTAAATCATTAAAGATAAAGAGTACTCACTAATACAAGGTATCCCCACTGAGATCGACCTTCTTAGTAATCCAGTCTGGTGCCTTGTTCACTAGAACCTCGAGGTGGTCTTCAATCTCTTCTGCTCAAAGAAACAAAAAAGCTTGATTATAAACGTAACAATAAACATATCTATAAATCAAATTAGACAAAATAAGACGAATTTGTGCATACCCCTTTCCACGATGTCAAAGTTATTCACCAAGATTTTGTAAACAAGTGCGTTTTGTGTAATAAAAGAACATTGTGTAGATCGAGATACGTTGTGAATTGTCTCAACAATAACAGTTAAGCAATCAGATGTAGGTTGAACTGCTTTTAATCCACTTTGTGCAATGATATCATTTTCGGAAGTATCTTCCACCTAACACCAAAATTGTAATTTCTTAGGAGCTTTAAGAATGTAAATGAATGTTAACATGTACACATGGCACCGTGAATCATATATGGTATCACAATGTCAAGCTAGAACTGACAAAATGGGTGGGTTAGGCAAGTGTTCAAAACAGATTCGGCCATTCAGACCAAGTTGACCCAACGAGTCTATGGGTTCCAGCGAACCATCCACATGTTTCATATCAATATCCAAGTATCATAAAATCAAATATTGACCTCAAGAGTGACTCACAAAAGCAAAAATTGTACCTTTGCATAAGGATCGCCTGCAGAAGTGGTTTTTCCCTCCAAAAGTTCACCATCATCATCATTCATGAAATTCAAGGACCTTTTTGTGAATGAACTATTTGTCATTGCTTTCTGGCTAAGCACACTCCTTAGCTTCTTATCTTCAGTAGGCACTGATCGCTTTGGAGTTGACAGGTCAGGGGTTTCAACACTTATCTCCCTAGGTATCAACGGAATTTTCATCGGTGTCTCTGCATTAACAGCTTGGAGAGGTTTCTCATGCTTGACTGAATCCAAACTTGAACTAACTGCAGTGTCTTTATCAGCTGTAGTATCAGAAGTAATAGAAGGTAAAACTGGAGACGATAACAGTTCAGTCTTTGCAGAATCCTCAACAACTTTTGTTGAAAAGCGTTTCTTAAAAGATGGTGGCAAATGGGAAGGGTTAAGTAGCTCAGCTTCATCGATACTTGGTAGTGTTTTGTTTGATGAGTCCACAGGCAAAGCAGGTGCAGAAACAGTGATCTCCCTTTGGTTAAATGGCTCTGGACTCACAACATTTCACACATTAAAAAACTATGTACCTGACCCATAACATTAAAAAACTATGTACCTGACCCATATAACATTAAAAAACTATGTACCTGACCCATAACATTTCACACTTCATACCCATGTACCCGACTCACAAATCACAATGGTGCTCCTAAGTTTGCAGTTTTTTATCAAGCTGATTACCATTGGTTTCATACTTTCTTTTGCGGTTATATATATCATTCTTTCTCATCATATTGAATGTTATTTTTATTTTATTTTTTAATCTTAGGGTTCTTAATAATTACTACTAACTGGGTTTGAAATTTGGTGATTTTTCCTGTTTTATTATTTTTAAGTCTTCTACATTGTCAACTTATTTCTTGATTTAATGCAAATAATTTAGGATAGCATCCTCGGTACTTGCAACAGTATATTTTTCATATATAGTGTCTCAAGAATTCGTAGATGACTTGGTCCTTAGATGTTCCAGTTTTGTCGCCTACGATTGCTTTAATTCGTAGATGACTTGGTCCTTTCTTGCAACACGATTGGACTTTAAATTTCTCTAAATAACTTATCTTCACTTGCATATATATTAAACTTGCATTTTTAACTGCTTGTGAGTTACTGAATAATGCGAGAGGAACATAGTTTGGCCTTTGTATCACAATTCTATAATCTTTTCCACATAGATATACAAATAGCTAATCTGTTTCATAAATGTCATCAAATCAGTAACTTCAGATATTTTCTTATGTTCCAAGTCAATTTATCATTTAAAAACTTCTTTAGTTTACCACTAATTAGAGACGGACCCAAGAATCTTTTAGAGGGTGTTGCACAAATTCTTTTTAATGATTAGGCTGAAAAATAGAAGACATTTAATAGTATAAATTCAGTAGAAGATGTTATTAGGATACGCCATTGTTATATGTGTGGAATTTCTCTTCTTACATTGCTTCTAATGTTTTTTTTGGTGCAAATGGTGAATATTATATTAACTCTCAAAGAATGTACATCATAAGAATAGAGACAATGATTTTCACATCACCCAAATCTTATACAAAGCTACACCAGAAACTACAACTATACAATCCAGGCATACAATCCAGGCACTCTATTTTATCAGATATCAGGAATACTACATCTATATATCTAATAGTACATGACTGTTATGTCTTCTCATTCTTCTTTTCCAAATGATCCAAGCAGCACTATAACAAAAACCATGCCAACTTAGACCCTTCATTCACCATTGAAATGCACCTACCATCTAGCTACATTTCCCTTCTTCTTTCCACTAACATTGCTTCTAATGTTTGTACACATTGCGCTAACTTTGCCAAAGAGATTGGTAAATACATTGTGTCTGTTTGCATCACACGAGTTTCCAACTTCTGTCACACACCATCTTGTAGTAAGATTAAAAAACAAAAAACAAAGATAAATAAGTAGCAAGCAAACAGTAGGTTCTATGCTAGATTGTTAGGTGAAATTTTGTAGTAAGATTAAAATAGCAAAGCCCACAGCTCTCATGCCAAACAAGCATCAAAAATAAAAAAGCTCCTTCTCACCGCTCATTACCCCAAAAAGCTCCAAAAAAGCTTCGCGCCAAACATAGCCATCATATGAAAAGGTGTGGAGTACATAGATCAAGAAAGCTATTTTGGTAGATCACAACTAATCATGCAAATCGATAGTATGCATAGACCATAGTTAAATCTGAGCAGTTTATATTAGTGGACTTTAGTATGTAGTATATTGATATTGTCCATCATGTATTGATTGTAGGGCCCAGCCCATGTATTTGTAAACCCTAGTATGTACGTATATTTATATGTTGGTTGCTAATGAGATAACACACATTCAAAGTCACTCTTCTATTAATATGGTACCAGAGCCATCACACTAAACAAACTTTCCAATTTTTTCTCCTCTTCCAACGATCCCTCCTCCACCTTCTCTGCAATCTCTTTTGCATTTTCTAACCCTTGCAATGGCAGGCGACGATGTCATCAACCCTCCCAAAACAACTAACGAAAAACCCTTCGGTATTACGAACATAAAAACATACATCCCTCTGGTTCTCGATCTCGATGAGTTAAACTATGACTCATGGAGCGAACTATTCACGTTGCATTGCAAGAGCTTTGGTGTTCTCTGTCACATTGAAGGTACTTCGTCAAGCACAGACCATAGCTCTGATGAATGGGGCAAGCTTGACTCCCTCATCAAACTTTGGATCTATGGTACCATCAGCAAGCCCCTGCTTCAACGAGTCCTTAAGAAGAACGTCTCAGCCAGTGACGTCTGGAAGCTTTTAAGAGAAGTCTTCCACGATAACAAAAGCGCGCTCGAGCAATGCAACTCGACAATGAACTTCGCACAATTGAACTCGGTTCTCTTTCTATCACCGACTACTTTCATAAGATCAATCGCATTGCCGACCTATTAGCTAATATTGATTCACCCATGGACGAGAAGAACCTCGTTATATATGTCATTAATGGGCTAGGTGACAAGTATGAAGGGGTGGCGGGAATAATTCGTCATCGAGACCCTCCACCAACCTTTGCACAGACTCAGTCCATGTTGTTGCTAGAAGAGAGTTGTCTTAAACGAAAAACGACTTGTCAAACTGCTCGTGACTCGACTTCGTCCTCACCTCAAGTTCTGCTCGCCTCCAACACTCGTAACAACTCCAAAAGTTTAGAGGTTTGTCGTAATTTTCAGCGTGGGTCATGCCTCTTTGGTGATAGGTGCAAATATGTTCACATGACTGGGATTGGTGTTACGAATGGTAATAATAATAGTGCTATTATTAGAAATGTAAAGGTCTATTAAGGGTAGTCTTGAACCGTCGTGGCATTAAAAGCTTGAGGAAGACTAGTTGCTCTACAGTATCTTACTTTCACACGGCCTGACATCTCCTATGCTGTTCAGCAGATTTGCTTATACATGCATGACCCACGGGAGCCACACTATACGGCTCTCAAGCGCATTTTGCGCTATATACGTGGTACTATGGATCATGGACTACAGTTATACCGCTCCATCACCACCCAGCTTATTGCATACTCCGATGCAGATTGGGTAGGCTGCCCTTCTACACGACGTTCTACATCGGGTTATTGTGTGTTTCTTGGTGACAACCTTATTTCATGGTCCTCTAAGCGACAACACGTTATCTCTCGCTCTAGTGCAGAAGCAGAATATCGTGGTGTCGCTAATGCTGTCGCCGAGACTGCTTGGGTTCGGAACCTTCTTCGTGAGCTTCATGTACCTTTGCGCTCCGCCACGCTTGTCTATTGTGACAACGTCAGCGCTGTCTACCTGTCTTCAAACCCGGTTCAACATCAACGCACCAAACATATTGAGATTGACATTCATTTTGTGTGTGATTTTGTTGCCACCGGCCACGTTCGAGTTCTTCACGTCCCATCACGCTACCGGTACGCAGACATCTACATTAAGGGGCTACCGTCTTCTTTGTTTACTGAGTTTTGCTCCAGTTTGAGCGTTCGTCCTCCTCCCGCTCCAACTGCGGAGGCGTATTAGTGGACTTTAGTATGTAGTATATTGATATTGTCCATCATGTATTGATTGTAGGGCCCAGCCCATGTATTTGTAAACCCTAGTATGTACGTATATTTATATGTTGGTTGCTAACGAGATAACACACATTCAAAGTCACTCTTCTATTAATAGTTTATGCACTTAGTACCAAGCACTGAGCTAGCACATGATTTCTTATAAGTTATAACTTTAACCATTGCTGTTATTTTTCTTTGGTCTTCAGATGGTGGTGATGTTTTATCAAACAAAATAGTCTGATTAGCGAAGGTGATGATCCAGTTAATCAGTACAACCTTCAAGTATGCAAACTGATCGTAGGTTCGTTGCACAAGCTTAACTGTTTGGGACACAGCAAAAGTTGGGTTGTTGATAATATGCGTTTTCTAACCCAAAACACCTTCTATTTATAGATGAAAACCGAGGGACTTGCAGTGTTATTTTGGGCAAACCACAGTGACGAGCGATGTAATTTACTCATAGTTTTATAAAAAGGACTCATGATGCAAAAATGAAAACCGAAGGACTTCTGGTGTTATTTTGGGCAAACAAGAGGGACGAGCGATGTAATTTACTCATAGTTTTATTAAAAGGCTTGTGTTTCAAGGCAAAAGTGTTTTATAGATCCAACTTTTACCATAGAAACAATCAAGCAATTTTACCCACTCATTTTTTCTTATCAAAAAAAAAAAAAAAAAAAAAAAAATCCACCATTTTATTAAAACTTAAATATCTCGCAAACCGGAAATCGTCAAGCTACAAAAAAATACCATCGCGACGAGAATTAAATTATCTTTTTATAGACATGCATTGCTATATACTTTCGATGAACTTTTTTTTTGATAACTTTTTTTTTCAAATTTTCCGCTCAGAAAAATCATATATGATTTGTAAAAATCATATATGATTCGTTAAAATCAAATCATATATTGTCGCGATGGTATTTTTTTTGTAGCTTGATGATTTACCGTTTGTAAGATATTTTGTTTTAAAAAAAATGTGGAAAATAAAAATGAGTGACTATGATTGGTTCATTGGTTTTATGGCAAATATGAGATCTATATTCTGTGCTTCAATGGTTGCCGTTAAAAGAAAATTTTTCTGGTTTTGAAAAGTATTATATTGGTCATCACCACAACATTACTATGTGCCATTTAAATCTTACATTATTTTTAGATCACTCGAAACCAACATTTATACTATTTTTAGAAACACATTTTAATACCTTTTTACCTTTTATTCAAAGTTACCAACAAATTTTCTAACAATTAAAAACTTGTCGGTGACCATGGATAGAGGTAACAAAATATTAAAACTAGTAATTAGAACAAAAGTATGAAGTTATCATACCAAGAATATGCACTTGTCATTCGGTGTTTGGCTTCTGAATTTATAAGGATCCTTCTACTAGCTAGAGTTGAGATCCATGAAGAACCCATACATGCCATAGAACCTATCAACCAATCATAGCCACTCATTTATATTTTTCACCTTTTTTTCAAAACAATATATCTTGCAAACGGTAAATCTTCAAGCTACAAAAAAAATACCATCGCGACGAAAATTAAATGATCTTTCTATAGATATGCATTGTTATATACTTTCGACGAATTTTTTTTCGCCTAGAAAGAATCATATATGATTTGTGAAAATCATATATGATTCGTAAAAAATCATATATGATTCGATTCTTCGAATCATATATGATTCTTACGAATCATATATGATTTTTCTGGGCGAAAAAAAAATTCGTCGAAAGTATATAACAATGCATATCTATAGAAAGATAATTTAATTCTCGTCGCAATGGTATTTTTTTTGTAGCTTGACGATTTACGGTTTGCGAAATATTTAAGTTTTAAAAAAAGAGTGGAAGTTTATTTGTTTATTTTGATAAAAAGAATGAGTGGCTAAGATTGTTTGATAGGTTCTATGCTAAAAGTTGGATCTATAAAGAACTTTTGGCCTACTAGCTATTGGCTTCAATCAAGCGATGTGGGATACTAATTATTTATTATTGCATCAATTTTATGCTTCTTTTTTTTCCTGTTTGCAACTACTTCCCCCCCCCCCCCCCCCCCCCCCCCCCCCCCCCCCTTTGTTTGCAACTTAGGTGAAATACTCCGTAATAAATTTAAGGTGAGCACGCTGCTAAATTTTTACTTTTTTACTATGTGAGTGTCTATTACTAACCTTAGGAATGGTGAATCTAACTTCAATGTATCTTCAAAAACTTTTTTGTCTTCTTGGTTTAACGAATATTTCATATCATAAGACACTTGAGTTTGCAACACATGATAGATATGTTGCTCGGCAAATGGTGTAAAATATATAAAGTAATGACGTGAACATGTCGTTGGCAAAACTAATTGAAAGCCGTAGGGACGTGTATAGTTTTTTAAATAGCAAACACATAATCACTTTGACTCCGGTGAGACTCGAACACACTATCACTTTGATTCTTGAGGCAACTTTTAATGCATGTTTGATATCGCTAGACTAAATGCTTGCTTGTTCACGCAACATATATGAATAACATCTAACATTCACCAGTAGAAAACTTCGCCTCATTTATGTTCAATGAAGTCATCCATTTGTTTTCTTTATCATGTACCATCATTTCTAACCAATGTGCTTGATCATTTATGTTATAACGATATAGTTTTTTGAGAAATTCTTGGATAGAAGTATTGTAGTACTTGCAAAACATTAACATTTTTGCCGAAAAAAGGTTAAACTTTGTTCGAATTTGACATAAACTTCCACAATCACGTGAACTCTAAAATTGGCACATGACAAACGAATTAGAAAGGCAGACAAACTACAACCTTATATGCTATAATAAAATAGAAACTTGATCATCAACAATTTAAGTCATTAAACTTGTCTCATAAACAGACCATTGTCCATTCTCCGTTGATTTATTTATTTAAAAAAAAAAAAAAAAAAAAAAAAAAAAAAACTAATTTTTTGTTACTTTTTTATGTTTTACAAGTTTTAGTGGAAATTTTGTAGCTTAATGATGTTGCTTTCGATCTATCATATGGAACAGTGATGGATCAGGTTAGCACTCTTTTTTTAAATCTTTGATTTCGTTTCAAGAATTATGTTACGGACAAGTGATGTATGGTATGAAACGATTTTGAATAACATTTGAAGGCAAAGTGGTTTCGTGCATTAAAAGTGAAATATTGTAGTAAGTAGCTGTTGTTTTGTTTCACGATATTTGGTTCCGAGTTGAATTACTTAAAGCATGAATAGATACAATAAAAGGGTGCAATAAAGTGTCCTGGTTTTATATATTGTCATGCAATATAAAATTTAAACTTAGTTAGAAATTTTTTTTAATATTCTTTTAACTTTCTTTCCCAAGAACTTACAACAAAGTTTTTATCAATTAAGGGCCCGATTGGTTCATGGGTGTGACCGGGTATAGAATGAAAGATTTTTTTAATCCTTTGTTTGGTTTACTTTTTTATTTGTCACATGTGATTTTGATTTCAAATTGTCATACCATCCTACCGAGGTTGCTTTGGATGAAAGGTAACCAATCATTTTTTTTTATTTGTTAACTTTTTGTGAGTCACGTAAATTCATTGTACTTTTTTATCTTTTATCTATTTTATTTTAAATAAATACATAAAACTTATTAAACTCATATATAAATTAAACATTAATTAATTTTATCTCTCTTTATTTTCTTTCAAATCTTTCTGAAATCCGAATCCAATTCCAATCCACTTACAAACCAAACGCACCCTAAAACTCATTGGAAGGACTGGAAAGAAAAAAGTAACAAAGTAGTAAGGGCCTGTTTGGTTGACTCCAATGTGCCTTGGATTTGGATTTGGGTTGATGCCAATTTTTCATTGTTTGATATAAAATTGTGGATTGGGCACCGCATGTGCAAATCCCTACCCCTTCCCTACTTTTATAAATTGTATTTTTAAGGTGCGTCCATGTCTAACCTCCACCTCTCATATATATATTTTTTTCTTTTGTCATATAATAAAATTTATTACATTCATTTAAAAATAAATAATATACAAATTTATTTTATTTTTCTCTCTCCAAATCCAAATCCAAACCCTAATCCTAATCAAATTCAAATCCTAAATCTACCTACAAATCAAACGGGCCCTAAAAGTTTAAAACTAGTAATTAGACAAAAGAGAAGTATGAAAAATCTAGCGTTTCTCTAATAAAAAACATGCACTTTTCTCTAATTAAAAGTTATCATACCAAAAAGGCAAGAACATATACTTTTCTCTTCTCTAATCAAGCGATGTGGGATACAAATATCTAACTTTTACATTGTATTGATCTTTTTATTGTTGCATCAGTTTATGTTTTCTTGTCTAGTTTGCAACCTTTGTGAAATGGTAGATTTAAGGTGAACATGTTACTAAATTCTTTCTTTTTATGTGAGTATGTTACTCACCATAAGATTGATAAATCTAATGTCCAATGTATCTTCACCATAAGAGAAAAGTCAAACAGAAAAGTCAAATGGCCAAAAACAGTTCAAACTACCTCTATAACCAATTTTCCCGCCCAAACTCCTCCTTCCTACCATTCCATTTAGTAGTTTTTGCTAATTGTTAGTGTAAAACATTCAATTGGAGTAACTAATTCCAGTTACATTTAATAACGTAGATCGAATTTCCATTTTCCTTCAAGTAATGAAATCATTTACGTACTAAATACTACTATTACAAAAATATGAATCAAATGGATGTTCTCAAATACATTGCAAGACTTATTGCATCATTAATAACAAAAATAGTCAAAGTGGTTTCGTTCAATCTAAATATGAATCAAATCGATGTTAATTAAATATGAAATATTGTACTAAGCAGCTTTTGTTTTGCTACACGATATTGAAAATCATTTCATTAAAGAGGACTATTACATCCAATCTAGTTGAATTACTTAAAGCATGAAAAGATACAATCTAAAAGTGTCTTGGTTTTATATGTTGTCATGCAATCTTATATACCATTAAAGAACAAAATAAAAGTGTACTTAGATACTTAATCAATGAATTAAATTTTCTGTTTGAAATAGAAAATTATTTCATTAAAGAAGACTATTACATCCAATCTAAAATTTAAACTTAATTAGAAACAAATTTTAATATTCTTCTATCTTTTTCCCCCCAAAACTTACAATAACGTTTTATCAAATAAAACTCATTGTAAGATTGGAAAAAAATAAAATAAAAGTAACAAAGTATTAATACTAGTAATTAGACAAAAGAGAAGTATGAAGTTATCATACCAAAATGCTAAGAGCATTTACTTCTCCACTTGGTGTTTGGCTTCTTGTTTTATAAAGATCCCTCAGTTGGCACTTTTCTCCAATCAAGCGATGTGGGATAGAAACATCTAGGGTGCGTTTAGTTGGGGGGAAACGCCTTTGTGTTTTACAAAATACTTTGTGAAAAACAAGGAAAACAGAGATCGTGTTCAAATAAACGTTTTCCAACAAAATGTTTTGTAAAACACAAAATCCCCTATTTCATAACTTAACAACGAAAATTACAAAACAAATTTTAGTTGTTTTCCTTGTTTCCCTTTGTAACCCACAACCCTCCCTCTCTTCTTCAAAATAGAAAGTACAAACTCTTCTTCAAAATAGAAAATACAATCATCAACTAAATGTGTTTTCTTTATTTTCAAGTGTTTTGTTGAGATAAATTTCTCTTTCAAATTTTTACAAAACTAGAGACATAAAACAAGAGATTTTTTTCTGCAACTAAACGCAGTTTATGTTATCTTGCCTTGTTTGAAGCCTTTGTGGAATGATAAATTTAAGGTGATCACTACACTAAATTGCTTTATTTTTTATATGAGTGTGTTACTGACACCAAGATTGGTAAATCTAACGTCTAATGTATTTTCAAACACATTTTCTATAAAAAAAAAACGACAATTTCCAGAAAGGAAAAGTGCACTTTGTGACTCAAAATTAGGTGCGACCCGGTCCCACCGGGATCCCATGTAAATTTGTCCTGATATCAAGAATTCATTTGTCACTACTACTCTTATTAAAAAATAAGGAACAAAATAAAAGTGTATAATGCCATTAAATATTGCTTAAAGAGTATTTTAGATACTTAAATGATGACTTAAATTTTCGATAGTTTTACTAAAAGGCTCTGTTGTAAAAATCGGTCCAGACGGTCGATTAATCCTCGCATAATTGCTGATCGCTCACTAAGCGCCTTGAATTATCATAATCGGCCTATTTAATCGTTTTGGTCAAAGATCGCTTAAAATCGGTCAACAAACCGACTAATCGGACAAAATCGGTCTAATCGTATTAATCGAACAAAATTGCTTAAAAATTTGCCAACAAATCACTTAAAAATCAGTCAAAATCGCTTAAAAATTGGTCCACAAACCAATTTATAGGACAAAATCAGTCAAAGATCGCTTAAAAATAGTCAATAAACTGAGTAATATCTATGTTTGACTTTAAACTTTGAATAATTATGTATTATGTTTATATTTGAACACTTGAAATATTTGAACTTTGATGTATTATCCTTATCGCATACATATAATATAATATAATATCTAAAATTACAATTTTGTGCATAAAAATTCCTATCCGATTAATCCCCGCCTAACCGATTAATCGCTAGGCCCTACCCGACCGCCTCACTAGCGTCTAGCGATTTTTACAATCTTGCTAATAAAAGGTTTGTGTTCCAGGTTGCAAATTAAAACCTGCTTAAAGCATGTTGTTTGGAATCTTCCGTTCAAATAGTTGTTGGTTGCCATAAAAAAAAATTCTGAGTTTATTCTACTCGTTATCACCACATCCTACTATGTTATTTAAATCTTTACATTATTCAGATCTTTAACTCGAAACCAACATTTATACTTTTACTGGAAACACATTTTAATACCCTTTCATCTTTTATTCAAAGTTACCAACAAGTTTTCAAAAAATAAAAGCTTGCGGGTAACCCAGAGAAAAAGTAACAAAATATTAAAACTAGTAATTAGAACAAAAGTATGAAGTACTCATACCAAGAATATGCACTTCTCAAACAGTGTTTGGCTTCTGATTTTATAAGGATCCTTCTACTGGCCATTGCCTTCAATCAAGCGATGTGGGATACTAAATTTCTAAGTATTGCATTCCTTTATATCATAGGACATTTAAGCTTCTAACACGTAATCTAGAGGCTGGAAATTACAAAATTTCCTACACTTTTTCACCATACTATGAGCTCGCTAAAGCTACCGAGACCCAAAGACGATAACTTATAGCTAGAACTCGCTGACAGTAACCTGTTTAAAAAGAAAACAGGAGCCAAAGTTATTACATAGAATTTGTTTGGAGTTTACTATGATCAAAGCTTTTTAAGGACTGGAGTTGACCAACTTTACAGACCAAAATAAAGTGAGCAGTTTTGACATATTTACTAATAAATGGGTCGATTCTAGTCGTTTGTTGACTCTAACCCGCCTATCACACCAGACAAATTAAACAAAACTATTGGTGGACTACAAACATTGAGAATCTTGGTTGCGTAATTATGTAAGCATTTCAGTGACTGACTTCAAATCCATCCCTTTGTTAAAACTGCATAATGCAAGAAGTATGTTAGCGGTGATCAAGAAGAAAAGAATATAATCATAAATGATAACACGGAAAAAGTGTACTAATACCTCTAACCATGTTAAAACACTGCATACAACTTGACAAGTAGCTAATAACTATATTAAGTACCACTTGAAAAGAATCAAGCATGATGGAGTAAAGGTGAAAATTTTCACCATATTACTTGTGAACGGGTCAACTTGGGTTACGTTCGATCACAAGTACAGTTTAGGAGAAAACGGGTCAAATGGGTTGAAAGTCACCCGAAGTATAATTTATTCTCTACAGCCTCCTAAATCGCTTAAGTAAGAAATATTTATAACTGTTGCATCATATATATTTGATGCAATAAGTCTTATTAATGAACAATAAGTCAGTAAACAAAAACGACCCGACCCGTTCCAAGTAGCACCGATAATTTATGGTTTGACCCTGAACCTCTTATGCTCTTATGACATGTTACCTGTTCAAATGTTCACTCGACCCGCCCATCTTGCCAACTCTATAATGTAGTGCAAATCATTATAGATAAAGAGTACTCACTAATACAAGGTATCCCCACTGAGATCGACGTTCTTAGTAATCCACTCTGGTGCCTTGTCCACTAGAACCTCAGGTGTTCTTCAATCTCTTCGGTTCAAAGAAACAAAAAAGCTTGATTATGAACGTCATAATAAACATATCTGTTCAATTTACCGGGGTACATGATTATTCCCCTTTACCCAAAAAAAATAAAAATAAATAAACATATCTATAAATCAGATTAGACAAAAATACGCCAAATTTTTGTGCATCCCCTTTCCACGATGTCAAAGTTATTCACCAAGATTTTGTAAACAAGTTCGCTTTATGTGATAAAAGGACATTGTGTAGATCGAGATATGTTGTGAATTGTCTTAACAATATCAGTTAAGCAATTAGATGTAGGTTGAAAAGCTTTAAATCCACTTTGTGCCTGCAAAAGTGGTTTTTCCCTCCAAAAGTTCACCATCATCATCATTCATGAAATTCAAAGACCTCTTTGTGAATGAACTATTTGTCATTGCTTTCTGGCTAAGCACGCTTTTTATTAGCTTCTTATCTTCAGTAGGCATTGATCTCTTTGGAGTTGACAGGTAACAACGGAATTTTCATCGGTGTCTCTGCATTAACAACTTGGAGAGGTTTCTCATGCTTGACTGGATCAGAATTTGAACTAAATGCAGACTTGTTATCAGTTGTGGTAACAAGTTTTGATAGGTTGAGTGCTCTTAATGGAGAAAGGAGGGGAAATGTAGCTAGATGGTTTGGTGCATAGTGGTGAATCTGTTTCCTGTGGCTTGGTGTTGCTGGAAAATAGTTGCTTAGCAGATATGGGTATAGCATTTGATGTATTGTGATTTCTGCTTTGTGTCTGAGTATTAATATAATTCACCTTTAAGACCAAAAAAACCAAGTTTTTATAGCGGAAGGCAACACTGGAGACGATAAGAGTTCAGTCTTTGCAGAATCATCAACAACTTTTGTTAAGAAGCGTTTCTTAAATGATGGAGGCAAATGGGAAGGGTTAAGTAGCTCAGCTTCTGCGATACTATTTCAATATTGACTTGTAAGCATAATAAGCAAATATTATCCTTTACTATGTTGATTTTAGAGGACTAGACCAGGTATATAGGTTGGGTACTTTGTTACTGGTCGAAATGGGTTTGGATTGAAATAAGTCATTTTTAGTAGGAGTCAAAACAGACAGCGAAGAATCAGTTTAACCCACAAACATTATATGAGATAGTTTGCAAATAGACTCTGGAGTTTGGATGACTTCAGACCTATTAGACCCTTTAAGCGTTTCCTGTGACTAGAAGCTAAACTTTTAATTCAACCTACTTGACTTGCCCATTCAATTCTAGTTACGTCTAAGTATCACTGCTAAACAAGTTTTTGGGCTCATGAAAACTCAAATAAACGAGTAATATCTCAATGGGTACGGCAATAGTGTCATGAAATTTATAAGTTTCTACACTTAAAGCATGAAAAGATAAGTTACAACCGTGCTATAAAGTCTCATAGTTTCTGTAATTTGAGAAATCTTGATGCCTTTCTCATTGATAGATGATAGATATATATACACAGGGAACTCCTATACATGTGGAAACCCTATTGACTACTTAACAACTGATAACAAACTATACAGGATATCAGGACTCATATATTGACCAAAGATACATTATTATCTATATCAAATATTTGACTAATATACCCCCGCAGTCGAAACGGGAGGAGACCGGACGTTGAGGCTGTCACGAAAGTCATCGAATAGAACTCTTGGAAGGCCCTTGGTGAAAATGTCCGCAATTTGGTAACGCGAGGGGACATGAAGAACTCTAACCTCGCCACGGGCCACCTTTTCACGAACAAAATGTATATCCATCTCGATATGCTTGGTCCGTTGATGTTGAATTGGGTTGCCTGAGAGATATATGGCACTTACATTATCACAATACACAATCGTGGCTTTACGAAGAGGAATTTGGAGCTCAAGTAAGAGATTACGTAGCCAACATGACTCGGAGACAACATTAGCAACTCCTCGGTATTCGGCTTCAGCACTTGAACGTGATAGAGTGGGCTGGCGTTTTGATGACCAAGAGACCAAGTTGTCACCGAGATAAACACAATACCCTGATGTTGAACGTCTAGTATCCGGGCAACCGGCCCAATCCGCATCGGTGTACGAGACCAGGTCACTAGTAGAGGATTTATACATGTGTAAACCGTAGTGTAAAGTACCTTTTATATATCGTAGAATACGCTTCATGGCAGCCATATGACCATCATGAGGATCATGCATATGGAGGCAGATTTGTTGAACCGCATAGGATATGTCCGGACGAGTAAAAGTGAGGTATTGTAAAGCCCCGGCTAGACTACGAAAATGTGTTGGATCAGAAATAGGAGAACCAACTACAGAACTTAATTTAGCCTTTGTGTCAACAGGTGTATGAGATGGTTTACAAGTGGCCATACCTGCACGTTCCAAAATTTCACGAGCATACTTGGTTTGATTAAGAAACAATCCATCTGTGGTATGGGAAACAGCAATACCCAAAAAATAACTTAGGGGGCCAAGGTCTTTCATTGCAAACTCAGCTGCCAGAACTTTCATGATATGTTGACGAAGCGAATCTGAAGAAGCGGTTAGTATGATATCATCAACATAAAGCAAAAGATAAGCAATATCCCGACCATTCTTATATATGAATAAGGAATGATCCGACCGGCTGTGAACGAACCCAATAGACGAAACATAATCTGCAAACCTTTGGTACCATGCTCGCGGAGCTTGTTTGAGGCCATAAAGAGACTTCTTGAGTCGACATACGTAATCGGGATAAACGGGATCCCGAAAACCCATTGGTTGGTGCATGTAGACTGTTTCACTTAAATTTCCATGCAAGAAGGCATTTTTTACATCTAGTTGATGAATAGACCATGATTTAGATAGAGCCAAGCTAAGAACAACCCGTATAGTGGCCGGTTTGACAACCGGGCTAAACGTTTCGGTACAATCAACACCCACCTGTTGTGACCTGCCATCACCAACCAAACGAGCTTTATACCGCTCAAAAGAACCATCACATTTCATTTTATGTTTAAATATCCACATGGAACGAATAATATGCATATTAGGTTTGCGTGGTACAAGTTCCACGTCTTATTCTCAATAAGAGCATTGAATTCATCATTCATGGCATGCTTCCAGTTAGGGTCTAAGAATGCCATTTTCGGGTTAGTAGGAAGAGGAGATGGGGTGACTGAAACAGAAAGATTAAATGGAGCTTTTGGTTTGTGGATACCTGACATGCTACGAGTCGTGATGGTACGAGCATTTGTAGATGGTAGAATTGGCCGTGAGGTAGAGCGAGTTACTGGAGAATGTATTAGAGAGGATTGAGATGTGGCTCGAGTTTGAGAGGGTCTACTTTGGGTGTGAGACTCAAGAGTTTGGGCTGATCTCGTGGGCTGAGAAGAGGAGGTACCAGAACTAGGAGAAACTGGAGTAGTACTATGTGGATTGCGAGTGGGGGGAGGAGTATGTTGAGCATGAAGGGGGCTGTTCATTCGAGAGGGTGAGGGTTGACTTGGGTTAGGGATGGAAACTGCAGGTGATTCATTTGAATGAAGTAATGATGGATGAAGACTACTATCATGTAAGAATTGATAGTTTTCTGGTTGAGTAGGTATAGTTTGTGCGAAAGGAAATTGTGTTTCATCAAATATAACATGACGGGAAATTATAATCGTTTTTGTTTGTAAGTTGTAACACTTATACCCACGGTGATTAGGAGGGTATCCGAGAAAAACACAAGGTGTAGAACGGGATTGGAGTTTGTGGATAGTGGTAGAGGGAAGTAATGGGTAACATAGGCATCCGAAAACGCGTAGGTGATCATACGAGGGATTTCGTTGATAAAGGATTTGGGTTGGAGAGTTATTAGAGAGAAGTTTAGTTGGGAGGATGTTAATAAGATACGTGGCCATAGCTAAGGCATGATGCCAAAAGTGAGATGGGACTGATGAGTGAGCTAAAAGAGTGCGAATTATGTTGTTAATTGCACGTATTTTTCTTTCGGCTTTGCCGTTTTGGGATGATGTATGTGGACATGAAAAACGAAAAACCATACCGTTATTTTTGCAAAATTGATGAAATGATGCATTGTTATATTCACGCCCATTATCACATTGAAACGCTTTTATATTGGTAGAAAACTGATTGCGAATATAGACAGTAAAAGCAAGAAAAGTGTTAAATACTTGAGATTTTTGGCCTAATGGGAATGTCCACAAAAAATTTGAGTAATCATCAAGAAACAAGACATAGTATTTGTGACCACCAGAACTCAAAATTGGGGATGTCCATACATCACTATGAACTATATTAAACGGAGATAACGTAAACGAAGTAGATTCATAGAAAGGCAACTTAATGTGTTTACCAAAAACACAAGGTTCACAAACAGATAAGTTTTTAGTACGATTACAGGTAATGGAATTTTTATTTCTAAGCATACGTAAAACATTGGCGTTGGGATGTCCTAGACGCCTATGCCATAGATCTTGAGAAAACGCAGCAAAAGCAGAGGGAGGTTGAAGTTGTTGAAGAGCGGTAGTGGTGAGAGGATATAGATCCCCGCTACTATTACACCTCATGAGTTGGATCCCCGTCAGGAAGTCCTTCAAAGTAAAACCAAAAGGGTCAAAAGTAATGGAAATATTATTGTCAGTAGATAAACGACGGACCGAGATCAAGTTTTTAATTAGATGAGGAGCATGTAAGACATTGTTTAATTTTAAAGGAGGGTAGGGAGCAGAAAGAATTGTGTTTCCCAGACCTTGGATTGGAATAGCATGACCATTACCAACAATTATGTGTTTAGGAATGCTCATATGAGAATAAGATGAGAGTGTACCTTGCGAACCTATCATGTGAGAAGAGGCTCCCGTATCCATGTACCAATTCTCGTCAGGAGGATTTAGTGTCATTGTGTGCATGGCACTATCAAGTTCATTATTGGGAGCATAGGCTAACGAAGGAGCTACAGAAGCTGCATAAGCTTGATTGGGACGTGGTCCAAGAATACCAGCAGATGGGCCAGTGGGCCGAGACCAGCCTGTAGTCGGGTAGGGACACGGTGGCATGTTAGCCCAAAATTGTTGCCAAGTCCATGGTGCCCAGTTAGCCTGACGAGTGTTGTTGTGGTTTTGTGTGGCCGAGTGATTATTGCTTCCAGTGTGATGATTACCTCCACGACCACGGCCACGGCCACGTCCTCCGTTTCCACGTCCACGTCCACCAGTTCGCCCACCACGACCACGTCCATTGGAAGGTCCATTCCCGTGAGATGCACGAGAGGTGTCATGACTCCCAATAGCAACCTGTTTTGTGTTATTGTTTGAGGTGGTAGTGGTGATTAACGCGGTTCCTGCTGTTATAGCAGCAGTGGTTGCTTGTTTTGCTTTGCGAGTTTCTTCCAAGATAAGTTTAGAACGGGCTTCGTAGAAGGGTGGAAGGGGATCGGTGTGCTGAATGATGGTGGCAACACCATCATAACTTTCATTTAGTCCAGCAATTAATTGCAAAACCAAACGTTGGTTAGTAACAGGTGCACCAACATTCGAGAGTTGATCAGCAAGCATTTTAAGCTCTTGACAATAGGCTGAGACATTAGGGAAATTGTCAAGTTGAGTGTTGGAGAATTGTTGTTCAAGATAAACCGCCCGCGAGTTTTTGTTATCTTGGAAGATATCTTTCAATCGATCCCATGCTTTCTTGGCAGTGGAGTCTGGTTCAAGAATGGTATGGAGAAGATCGTTGGAGATGGTGCCGTATATCCATTGAAGGACAATGGCATCAAGTCGGTTCCAGGTTTCAATTGGGATAGCAGGGGTGGGTGGGGTGGTAACGGGTGGTGTGGGTGGTGTGACAGAAGTAAGGTGATCAATGACTTGATATGCACGGCAATGGATCTTGAAAAGTTCAGCCCATGAGGAGTACTGACTTTTCTCCATCTCAAGAGTGATGGGGATGAAATTTTTGATGTTATTGACTGTGACAACAGGATGAATTTTAGAGTCTGCCATGGGATTAGTGTGAAGCTAGAAAAAGAAGGATAAGTGGGATTGTTATGGATCGGCTATGAGAAGGCCTGATACCATGTAATTTGAGAAATCTTGATGCCTTTCTCATTGATAGATGATAGATATATATACACAGGGAACTCCTATACATGTGGAAACCCTATTGACTACTTAACAACTGATAACAAACTATACAGGATATCAGGACTCATATATTGACCAAAGATACATTATTATCTATATCAAATATTTGACTAATAGTTTCATAATATGCTCATGCAATTTATTTACCATCAAAGAACAAAATAATATTGTGGATATTTAACCACAAATTAAATTTTTTGTTAGCTTGAAATAGAAAAATACTCCATTACACGTGAAGACGATGTCTATTACATAGAATCTAAAATTTAAACTTATTTTAGAAACAAATTTTAATATTCTTTTATCTTTTTTTTTCCAAAAACTTGCAACAAAATTTTATCTAATAAAACTCATTGCAAATCTCTTGAAAAAGAAGGTAATAAAGTATTAAAACTAGTAATTAGATAACTAAACAAGGTACAAAGTTATCATATCAAAAGGCCAAAAACATATGCTACTGAGTTGGTGTTTGGCTTCTTGTTTTATAAGGATGTGTCTATTGGCCATTTGCTACAATTGAGCGATGTGGGATACCATATTCAAACATCTAAGTTCTAACTATTGATTTTTTTGCAACCTTTTCGAAATAACAAAATCTAACGTCCAACGTATCTTCAAACACATTTGGTATTCTTGATTTAACGATTTATTTCATATCATCGAACACATAAGTTTGTAACACATGATTGATGTGTTGCTTAGCAAATGGTGTAAAGTACATTAAGTAACAATGTGAACGAGTCGTTGACAAAGTATTTGAAAGTTGTAGTGACAAATATAGCTTTTTTAATAGCAAATACGCAATCACTTTGATATGACTTGACAAAATACATGCTTGTTCAGGTAACAGGAATAACATCTAACATGATAGCAGCAGAAAACTTCCCCTCATTTATGTTAAATGAAGTCATCCATTTGTTTTCTTTATCATGTACCATCATTTCTAACCAAGGTGCGTGATCATTAATGTTATAATAACGATATAGTCTTTGAGAAATTCTTGGATAGAAGTATTGTAGTACTTGCAAAACATTAACATTTTCGCCAAAAAAAGGTTAAACTTTGTTCGAATTTGACATAAACTTCCACAATCACATGAACACTAAAATAGACACATGACAAACGAATTAGAAAGGCAGACAAACTGCGACCTTGTCCATTCTCCATTAATTTATTTAGAAAACAAAAAAAAAAAAAAAAGAAGCTAATTTTGGATTACTGTTTTAGTTTTTACAAGTTTTAGTGGAAAATTTGTAGCTTAATGATGTTGCTTTCGATCTATCGTCTGGAACAGTGATGGATCAGGTTAGCACTCTTTTTTTTAATCTTTGATTTCGTTTCAAGAATTATGTTATGGACAAGTGAGGTATGGTGTGAAACGATTTTGAATAACATTTGAAGAAAAAGTGGTTTCGTGCATTAAAAATGAAATATTGTAGTAAGTAGCTTTTGTTTTGCTTCACGATATTCTGTTCCTAGTTGAATTAGTTGGTGTTTTATAATATGAGCAGTGGGTGTGGTGACAAAGCTTCACCTCCTCATTTGAGGCCCACGGGTGCCACATCACCCAACACCTCTTCACAAGACCCCTCCTCACTCATAACTAACCTCAACTTACTTATTTGGAGCCCACCACTTACAACTTTATTTTTTAATTCATTTCACTAAATAAATTAAATTCATTTCACAAAAATTAAAAATACCACACCAAACTAAATTTATTTCATCAAATTAAAAAAGTTACAATACGGGAAAAAAAACGACGCGAAAAGAAAAAAAACGATACGAAACTTAAAAAAAAAACAATACGAAAATATAAAAAACGACACTACATACATATTAAACATTTTATTCATCGGCATCCTCATCGAGATTTTGGTATTTCTTCGTTATTTTTGCTTGTCTCCTTCAAATGATTTCGGCTCTGACCGGGTCAGTAACCAAGCTTGGATCTAGCATGAGCATCTGCATTTCCTGCATTTCCAATGCCCTTTCTTCCCTCCTCCTCTTCGCCTCGTAATAAGCCGTTTAAGCGTCTTTTGCTTGCGTATACTTTTCGGATAATTGTCCCGAAAAAGTACTCGTTTGACTCCCACTGGAGCTCGCCGCGCTCGACGTATCCGTCGACTTTTGTTTCTTTCCAGCTCGTTTGTTGGCTCTTTCGGGATGAGGTCGTGCGTCCGGCCCGAATATATCCTCGAGACAAGAAATGTCTAACGGCTCCTCAGCATCCCATTTCGGGTAATTTCTCAAAAACTCCAAAACATGCTCATACGTGAAACCCCTCGCACCAAAGCGTTCTGCGAAACTCGCCTTGGCATTGTTGATTTGATCATGCTCATTCTCACCACTTCGACGCCCAAAATGCTTAAATATAGCGTTGAACTTTTGGCAGTCGCCGTTCATCCTCGTCCATTTACCGGTAAGCATATTCTTGCCTCTAGGGTCATCCACAGTTTGCTGGTTGAACGTTCCTGTAATTTCGTTTCAAAAGAAGTCGTCGGTTTTGTCATTGCCCATATCTTTGTCTTGCGAAAATTCTATCCATGTTTCCGCAAGAAGATTTTCTTCGGCCTTGGACCATTTTCAATTCACACGCGTTTCACCTGCAAGTTCCAAGTCATCGTCATCGTCGGCATCTAAATTTATGACTTTTTTTCCTTTGACGGCCTTGGCTTTCTTGCCTCTACCTTTGGCCGGTGACCATGCTTTTGGAACTTTAAACTGAGGTTCGACCTGAAGTTGTAGTTCGACTTGAGGTTGTGATTGATAAGCTGGGAACGAGGATGGTTGAGACGGGTTAAAAAATTGTGGTGGCAACATTCGTTGAGAATGAGTTACGAACCCCCCTTGTTGCAACGCAATTTGTTGATTAGCATAAACGTCCATCGGATTGAAAGGTTGTGAACCATATGGCGATGAAGGTTGTGGGGAATTTTGCGACGAGGGAGTAGAAGTGTTTGACGATCCCCGTATCGTTGGTTTGAAGTTAGGAGGGTTGTGAAATAACCGGGTTCGTTCGGGTTCTTGGTTGAAGTTATATATTTGTTGAGTTGTAGTGATGAAAGTATGTGAAATTGGTTTGGTATTTATAGGGGTTGTAAAACTTTTTAAAAACAAATAAAGATAAGGAAAAAAAAAAAAAAAAAAAAAAAACGTTTGGTTTTAAACGGTAATATTACCATTTGTAAAATAATGCATGCTCCTTGTGCTCCACTTTTCGTACACATTGTCAGAATATAAACTTCGTCGTCTGCACGAGGAAGGAGGCAACAACGAGGGACGACGAGGGGGAGGTGGTACCATGGCGAGCTCCAACAAGCTCCACGTCGGAGGACGAGGAAATGTGGCGAGACCACACCCACTGCTCTTATTTACCATTAAAGAACAAAATAAAAGCGTACTTAGATACTTAATCAATCAATGAATTAAATTTTCTGTTTGAAATTGAAATTTATTTCATTAAAGAGGACTATTACATCCAATCGAAAATTTAAAGTAAATTAGAAACAAATTTTAATATTGTTCTATCTTTTTCCCTTTTTCCAGTGCTTACAACAAATTTTTATCAAATAAAACTCATTGGAAGCATTGGACGGAAGAAAAGGAAGTAGTAACAAAATATTAAAACTAGTAACTGAACAAAAGAGAAGTATGGTGTTTGGCTTCTTATTTTATAAGGATCCCTCTCATGACACTTTTCACCAATCAAGCGATGTGGGATACAAACATCTAACTTTTGTGTTCTCTTGTCTTGTTTGCAGCCTTTGTGGAATGATAAATTTAAGGTGATCATGGTACTAAATTGCTTTCTTTTTTATGTAAGTGTGTGTACCTGACCATAAGATTGGTAAATCTAATGTCTGGGTATCTTCAAACACATTTTCCAGAAAAAAAACGACAATTTCAAGGAAGGAAAAGTGCACTTTGTGACTCAAAATTGGGTGCGACCCGATCACACCTGGCTCCCATGTAGATTTGTCCTGATATCGAGAATTCATTTGCCACTACCACTCTTATTAACCATGACGAACCAAAAAAAAGTGTGTGTGCCATTAAATAATATTGCTAAAAGAGTATTTTAGATACTAAAGTGATATATACTAAAAGGTTTGTGTTTCTGTGATTGTAAGTTAAAACCTGCTTAAAATGTGTTGTGTTGGAAAATCAAATAGTTGTCCGTCACTTGGTTGCTGAAAAAAAAATCCCTTAGTTATGAAAAGTATTCTATTGGTTATCACCACAACCTACTTTCATCAAATAAAAATCATATTATTTAGATCTTTAACTTGAAACCAACATTTATACTTTTCTTGGAAACACATTTTAATACCTTTTTTTCTTTCATTCAAAGTTACCAGCAAATTTTCATCAAATAAAAATGTACTAGAAACCTCAAAAAAAGTAACAAAATATTAAAACTAGTAATTAGAACAAAAGTATGAAGTTATCATACCAATAATATGTAATAGTCTTTTAGTATTTAGCTTATGATTTTATAAGGACTAGTTATAATGCCCGCGCATGCGCAGGGTTTTTTCTAAAATTTTCAATAATAGATTTTTATTCATTAAAAAACAAACAGCTTAATTCTTTTTTTTTTTTTGTTTTAGTTTTGATTTATAATTATATTCGATGTACATGATAACAGCTTATATATAGTACTTTCATAAACATGGGTCATATTTATGTATAAAGTTTAACTATCACATGTTGAAACCTTTTAAAACTGTTTTCAAATTGAAAATCTTAATTCACATACAAATACAATTATATCGTCTAATAGTTCATCTTACCGAAACATATCATCCAAGTAATGTGATGAGCACCTAATTAACTTTACTATACAAAAAGGTAGCACTTTGTCTTTTGTAAAAAAATATTCACTAATCAATGAATGTGATGGTATACTCTAGAAAATGAGGAGGTTGACTTTAAGATTTTACTTTCAAGTTATCAATATATTTTCATCTTCTTTTTGGTTGCCAAGAATGTTGATAATCAATCTTTTTCACTGCCAAAAATTTTGATAATCAATATCAACTGGGAGAGACACTTTGTACATACGTTTTACAACTTTTAGTTCGTGCGAGCCCAAAATCAACTTATGTTTTCCACTTCTTGTTCGTAATAAAATGCACTTAGTCTATTGTTCATAGTATGTTTCAAAAGTAAAATAGATGAGCAACTTTAATATTAATAAGAAGTTCGTAACCTTTCGATAAATCCTAATTAATGCTTCAACATTACCCCTGAGTTCCAATGACGAATGTTTTTTTGACAAAAATGACTGCTTATAACTACATTATCTAAAGAGCATACTTCTTGGCAACTATGGCAAGCGAGCTTCCAACTTCCCATTTCCAGCTTTGAGCAAGCATGCTACATCCTTCTCCTAGTCCATTCCCTATAATCAAGATTAAAAATACTATTATTAGAACTAAGGATCCACATGTACATCTAATTATACACTGATATTAGAACTTTAGAATTATAAAAGGTGTTTGGGCGTGCGTTATGTAAAGTCTAAGCTATTAGCAACATAAGAACACAAAGCATAAAACATTAGATTAGTTTAATAAGTTGCAACTTGCAAACTTTAGCATAGCGGACTCTTATTTGAATATACAGTTTCATATAATCTATACTACATATAAAGGAAAAATGGTCAATCTTGAAAAAATGGTCAATCTTGAAAAGTGGAAATCTTGAAAAATCTTATTAAAGGAAATTATGAAATGTAATTAATACTCTTATTAAAACACCCATTACTTAAAAGTACAATGATTTATTCACATTGTACAACCAATTAAAAACATATATACCAAATTAAATACAACCAATTAATACAAATTACAAACCGAGTTAACCTGGGACGCTTCAAAGCTGACGGGTTGAACCGGTTTAATTTGACCCGTTTTCGACCCAACCTAGCAAGTTGACCCGGTTTAAATCGACCAATTTTTTTACCGGAACGGTTCACCCGGTTGAACCACCCGGGTCGAACCGGGTTTCAAAACATTATGTTTAATTCCCACTTGTGTAATCAAAATATCACTACAATTATCTAGGAGTGGCAATTCGGTTCGGGTTCAGGTTAACAGGTTAGCGGGTCTAGAATCCCAACCCGAACCTGAACCATTTAAATTATCAGGTCAACTATGTCAATCCTAACCTGTTTACACATAACCCGAACCTGTCTGATTTAACCTGTATATATACTTGAATACTTGGGTTAGCCGGTTAAATAGGTTACATAGGTTGAATATGTTAAACGGGTTTCGGGTTGACCCATTTAACACGTTTTATATACAAAAGTACGCACATACATGAGTTAAATAGGTTAAACGGGTTTGCGAGTCGACCCGTTTAACCCATGTAACCTATATAATAAAATATAAGTAGTTTTTACTTTATGTAAAAAAATCTAAAACAGGTTGACGGGTCGACCCGCTTAATTTATTTTCAACTCGAACCTGACCTATTTAATAAAGAGGTTAGTTGGGTCGACCCAAACCTGACCCGAAAGTTAATATAGACTTAACACGAACCTGTTAATTTGCGTGTTTTATGTCGGGTTTCGTGTTGGACAAAAATTGTCAACCCTATTTGCCGTTATAAATCCCGTTGCTATGCACGGGTACTCGTCTAGTACTTACAAATACCGTCACAATGACTATGAATACTACTCCCTCCGTCCCAAAATTATTGTCTCACGACAAAAAACATACAGTTTAAGAAAAACATAATTAATACAGCTTTCTCTCTCTTACTTTTTTGCCAAATAACAAATTTACCCTTTACCAATTAATTAACACTTATTTAAAGTTTGTAATATTAATTTCAACAAAGGGTAATATAGTAAACTTGACCAAACTCCCCTATCTATTTTTAGTATTGGACAATTAATTTGGGACATACCAAAAAGGAAAGATGGACAATTAAATTGGGACGGAGGGAGTACAAACTTATAAAGATATTTTTCACATTATCATTAAAACAATGCTTTAAAGGTCCACATTAAGTATGAGTAAACTACTACAAAAGTAATTTCATATAAACAATACACAATTTTGGCAGTAAATGATTATTTATCCATATTAACTTGTAAACGTGCTAATAACTTGAAAATGTCACAACGGTAAGGTTTCTCAATTTTCATTAAATTCAAATGATGATCTATATCACTCTTGTGATTCTGTGATTTATAGAAAGTTGATACATAAAATGAGCTAAACATATTGGGCTGTTGTTTTTTATCACTTCAGTAAGAATAACACCACTCTTATAATTTCTACCTCTTCTTGTGCACTTGTATTGATTTGTTGTGTTTTCCCGCTCTTTGTTCAAAACTTGATGTTCTAGTAACCCGAACATCACCATGTAAAACATGTTTTCTTTTTTTCACATTCACAACAACAGAATCACCACTATCAACACCTAAACGCACCTGATGGTTCTTGGCCTTTGATGATCTTTTCAAATTGTTGGGTTTGTGATTTATTTTGGACCAAAATCTACTTCTGGTTGTATAAGGTTCTGAAACACTCATGTCAATGTCAGTATCATCCTGATCACTTCTATTACTCTTGTCCACTTCACTGCATAAGTATTACCAAACACATTGTTATGTTATGAGTTGTTGCAACTTTAACTAATAAAATAAATATATAAGCAGAAAAGTATAGAGAATAAGTAATTCCAAACAGCTTTTCGTTAGCATTGGCAACCAGAAGTTACTGTGGTAGAAGCTGATTCTTTATATGTATACCATTTACTACTAAAGTCCTCACGCTTAGACCGAGTCAAAGGACTCATGTACTTATTAAACCCGAACAATCACCAAGCAGATACCACATTGTTGCACGAGCATATGCTAGTGCACAAGCTGATCCATTTGATAATACCATTACCACCATTATTATAGAGTACAACAACAACAATAGTTCCACTTCAAATCCCGTTATGCCACCTCTCCCTGCATATAACGACACTGCAACTATCACCGACTTCACTACCAGTAGGATTCCTATATGCTTGCAGAAGGATTTGGAAAATTAAACCTGAATACAGAAACTTCTAAATTTAACCTCGTGGATCCACCTCTCAAAAATACAATTAGCTTACCTTTCAAAGTGTGGGTCGTCATTCTTTTTGTTGCTGATAATCCATGTAAATAATAGGAGCCAGCTAGATGGGTAAGGTAACGGGTCCAAAATGGACTAAAAATTCAAGAAAATATGGGTTGGGTTGGGTGGTGTTGCTCAAACTCTTTTTTTAATAGAAAAAACTAAACTTTTCATAACTATATAGTGTGTGAGATATGATTTCAATATATTATTACTAATCTAATTTTTTTAAGGAGGTTTCCTGCATCAAACAAAATACACTTTTGCAACTTGCAGCCCAGTTAACCCATTATTCGTTTACGGTCGTTAGATAAAAAAAGAACCCGAATCGGCAGGGTCAAAATTGGCACATCTACCAATAATGTTGCTCAATATATACTTTATTATTCGATAGTAATTATCTTATGAATCATACAATGAGACAGCTACATACACAAATATAGTACAACTTAAGTACATCAAAAGAAAATTCAGTGACAGCTTTATGAAAGTCAAATGTATCTTAATCCTGGTTATTTCTTCTAAAAGCTATTTCTATGTTAGTCATCAAAAATACATATAGTTACCTTAATCTTGGAAAGTCAACGCGCACTCTTACCTTCTTGTAAAGTCATTAGATCCTTTATCTTATGACAGAGACTCCAGTGACATCTATGTAGTCTACCTGAATCATTTGAATCCATAGTGGAACTTACTTTATTTGCTCTATGTGTATTTATTCAAGCAGATTTAAAATTGAACTAATAAAAGTGTAATTTTTTGATCTAGTAATAAGCTAATAATCATGATTATAGTAAAAAGTTCTCAATAATCTGTTTCAAATTTGATGCAAAATTTTCCAAATTCCAGATCAAAAACTTAAGAGAGCAATAGAACATTGTATGTAAAAATAAGACACCTAATCAAAGAGTAAGAGCCTTTGTAGTCATCACCCTCCTTTTTCTCTTCTCTATCTCTTTCTTTTTCTTCTATCCTCCGGAAGGTGCTGATGTTGCTGCTCCACCCTCAAAAGAGGCTCCACCACAAATCATTACCTGCGAAGATCCAAAAAATTCCATGTGGAAATTTTTGTTGTCAAATAAACCATATAAGTCATAACACAAAAAGTGTAAAGCTTATATGTTGAGCATCAAACCACAGCTGACAATATAAGTAGAGTAGTTACTTTTTACAAAGATATATAAAATTATAAACACTATAATGAGTTATTGTTGTGTTTAGGTAGCTAATACTAATAGATGAATTACAAATATCACTTTGTAAAGATAATATTGACAACTTGTTTAAAATAGAAGTCTTCCAAACTTTGTTTGTATAAAAATTGAAAGATGTTGCCACTTAATTATAAAATCAGTTCAGGAATGCAAATCCAAACACCCTTAACTCCTTAAGTGATAACAAGGAATCTCTTTGTCATAAAGAATCCTATTTCTAATAGTTATCAAGAGTCCTATTTTAACTATTAGTCTTCGTCGTAAATAGTCTTATTTTGAATATTAGCCTCATGAGTGTGACAATGTTATCAACCTACTCTATGTTAAAACAATAAATAGACGTTTTAACATTCTTAAAGTTCCAGAATCAAATACACAACTAAATACTTCCTAAGTTTTTGACGAACAATTTTATTCACAAAGCTTATGGGTGAATAATAATGAATTGAACTTTGAAATATCGTCACATCTGCATGTTAAGAAACGAATCACATTATAGCAAGTGTAGAAAAGTCAAAACCATTTGGAACTCTAAGCAGCCTTTCACCAAATTTAAAAAATTTAGTCAATTAAAGATTATCAAGTGACTTCAATATTGTTTTTCTCAACCTTACTACTAAGGTATAAAATCTTTTGGGCCTGACGGTCCTAAAGGTATTTTAAACCAATAGCAACATCTTCGGCTATCTTATTTCTTATTCTTTCCAGTTGATCATTGAGAAACAAATGAAGAACGTGACCAAGTGATTTTACATTAATTGTCGGTGGGGATGCATAGTCACCTTTAAATGCTAGTACAACGATAAACATTGGATAATCTATCAAATTAAATCAATAGCCTTGTTTGAGTCCATTTTAAAAGTCAAAGCAAAAAGTTTACTAAGTACCTTATTGAACAGTGAATGCCATGAATAATAACTATAATCAACTGTGGTACTAATTTGCTAGCTCATGTAATCCCGGTCTACTGAATGCATCCTTGTTTAATATCCCTACTGGTTCACTAAAATAGCTCCAATCAGATGACTTTAACATTGCCCTAAAAAATGAAAAATTAAGGTTGATGATTTGTGGTATATAATCCACCAGTACCACTCTCAATAACACTTTTCTAAAAATAAAATAAAATGTAAATCAATTCATATCATTACCACAAACTATCTCACGAAGAAAAGCTCTAAATTGAACAACATATGCAAATAGCAACATGAGATTATTATTAAGAAGAAACAAACCAAATCAAAAACTAAAACCGCAACAATTCATAATATCAACAATCAAATAATTTAATAATTATAAACTACAAACTGAATTTAAGTTATAGAAAAACGGCTTACAAAATCGAATTAGGTTTTCGCTTAATAGAATAATAAACCTTTAAGTATAAAAATTGAAGAAGCGAGAAAACCTGATTTTTAGTTGATGAATGGATATTGTTATGGGTGTGATTAGGGTTCTTGTGGGCTGCATATTCTTTTGTGTGTGTCGATGTAATGTAACATAATATCATCAACTTTGTTCTTAATAGAATGTTTCATGGTGGTGGGGTGATTAGTTAGGGTGGACACATGAAGAATGGAAAAAGAGAGTGAAGTAGGTTTTTTTTTTTTTTTTGGCTCCCCGACTTATACACTCTTGTGATGGTGATGGTGATGGTGACGGTGATGGTGATAAATAAATAAATAAATAAATAATAAAAAAAATTTATAATGTTAAGGGATTGAAGAGAGGAAAATGTTCACCTCTTACACAACTATTAAACTTACTTTAAGCATATTTATACAAATGAGCAAATATGATCCATGCCCACATATAAATCTATCATTTACTAATAAGCAAATATGATCCATGACTGTATATAAAATTAGTTTATGCATATTCAAACTCTTTAACTTCCCTGCTTATGAAAATTAATATTAATAAGAAACATACCAAATAAAGATCTGAAAGATATTTTATGATAAAGAATAGTCTTAAACTCTTTATCAATTACCTTTGTTGTAGACTTGTAGGACAAATTGCCACCTTCAAAAGCCAGGCTATCCCAATATTCTCTATTGGCAAGTGCGGGATTTGAAGCTTCAATTTATTCTTCCTTGTACCCCTGGAGAGACCATAGGGAGAAATATAAGATGGAGCAAGTAAAAGAGATATCTGCTATAAAGTTATAATGAACTTCACCTAACAAAGTCAAGGTGCCACCCATCATAACCAATATACTATTAACTGTAATGTTAATCAGTTTATCACTTAACCAACATTTCATGGATCATGTTATCATAATAGTCTATCTAAGAATTGGAATTCTTGAAGTGTGAAACTAATCGTACATTTAATTATAATAACATTTGTGGTGGTACGGCAACGATGTTTATGCAGGTCATACTTCTATATTGTCTCGATATTCATTGGCTAGATGCATTTGCTAAATGCTATGTGTAACCTAATAAAGCCACGTAACTTCCATTTTCAAATTATATATAAAACATTAAGGGTGTTGCACGCAGCAGTTCCTGGTATTCTTAAAGCGTCAAAAGATGTGTTCTTCACGAGAACTCTCAGCATAGAAGCAGACCTTAGATCTTTGTTCTGATAAAATTAAAGATATACCTTGTCTAACATGCCCAGAAAAGCCTCAATGAAAAATGTATGTAATGGTAAGTATTTAGCTGCTTCAATTCAAATTCATTGTAAAGAATTGAAAGTTTCCAATAGTCGTAAAACTTATTTTTATCTTATGAAATTTGTGTTGATTTATGCAGGTGAAACAGAATGTTTCTTGCTAAAAGATATTACTGATAACGTTGACTTCTGTTTCAATCTAGCTAAAGAAGAATCTGTAATCCTTCTTCCGGGTAATGAGCACATAGATAATAGATTAGAACACTTCCAATACACATACTAATTTTTAAAATAACCTTGCATGTCTTTTCTGTTTTGCAGTACTTACGGTGGGTCTCAAAATCTGGGTTCGTATATCTTTTGTTGTAGAGTCATCTTCCCAAGAAGAAGCTCTCAACAGAGTCATGTTGTTTTACAGAAAACACTCCCATTAACATAAGGTTCAAAAGGATTTCATGTAATTCAAGTGACCAATAACTAAAATGACTGAACCAAATAACATGATAGTTAACCGCTGTTTGCACTTCATGTGATTCTCCTAATTGAACGTAAATGTCCTTGGCTTCTAAATGTGTGTTTATAATCCAAAAAAATCAATAATAAATTAGCCCATTATATTAATTCATGGTGCTATTGCTACAGAGTTATAGCTGCAATAATCTTTTATGAGTACATAATTGGCTTATTACTTTTCTTGCACTTAAGCCTAGAAAAAGCTGAACAAAAAGGTAATATAAAAAGCATGATTAAACCTTAACAATAACCATCTATCCACGGCCAATTAAAATCACACCAACATAAAATAATTTTCAATATAAAGTAGACAGATCCTATCGAAATATGGCTTTCAAATTAAGTTCAATTAGTGGATGCTGCCAAATAGAATGGATACGCAAAAGGGAAGAGACTCATACAATGGCAGAGGCAAATAGAGTTTTTGCACTTTTTCGTCAATGTTTCTAACCTGATTCATATCTGTACTACATCAGGCTATCAACATAACTAAAAAACATGATTATATTGAACATAAAGAGAAATATTGGATGGTAATAGATATTTTGGTTAAGAATCAAGGGCACTAACAGTTTAGGTGAGTTGCCTTTTCGCATCATGACTCGTACCACACTTCTCGTTGATGAAGGTCACAAAACTATCTATATCATGTCCACCTTCAGAGTCTTCAACATATTTGTTATTCTTTAGGAAGAATTTGATTCTTGGATACCCACTCACACAATACCTACATAAGCCAAATTCCTTGATAAGTGACAAAAATGCATAAAAAGAATATACCCAGACCACCATGAAACATCGTCTCGATAAGGAATTTTTTTTCTACAAAGGGCCATAACCATCTTTGTTAATATTACTAAGCCCCAAATTCAGACAAAAACACTAAAAGAAATTGAAAATTTTTAATAACCTAACACTGATCTAATGGTTCAAAACACATCAAAATCAAAATATTCTTACAAACCAAACATATTCAATCAATCATTCAAGAATCTAAATAAAAAGAATCCGAGACCTGATTTGTGAACATAACGTTAGGCTTTTCATAATCTTCGAAATTCTTGATCGACATTGGTGTTTTAGATGGCCTGGTTTTTTGGTTGGAAGGGATTCGGTGGTGTCGATGATATCCGAGGTTTATGAGAAAGAAATTTTGTAATGGAGCGTGATTTCATTTAAATTTTACAGTTTGACCCAAAAGTCACAAAAAATACCGTTTAGACCCATGTGTATTTTCATATTTTTTTTACATGTATGTATAAAAACGTTTTTTCAAAATTTGTGAAGCAAATTAGGAAATAATTAGGTTTACTTATTTTTTTTAATCCAAAAAGAAAAACAAATTAAAAAGAATATTAACAAAAAAGGTATGAATTGATTTTTTTGAAATGGAAAATTTCCAATAGGGTTTTATTTTATTATATAAAAGATTCTTCTACTACCCATTCCCCATTGGCCTCAATCAAGCGATGTGGGATACTAACTATTGCATTAATTTATGAAGCAATGGTTATAATGAGTCTAGGTTGACCTAAAACACTCTTGTCCAAAATTATAAATTTTTTGTTATCAAACACTTTGGGTCACTTTTGAACCATCCAGCCCGTTTGAACTGTTCCCTTTTAAGCTGATTATATTTACCCGTTTGACCTATTAAAGGTATGCAAAGCAGTCTTTTAAACCCATCTTGCCACTGTACTTAATAATCTTTTCATATTGTGTAGTCTTTGCGAGGAACGTTACTTGTTCTCTTCTATGGATCAACGATTTTTTCTGCTTTGCTACCCTTGGGTTGGTCTTACTCAAGGCCGGCTGTAAAGGAGTGCGACACGTGCATCGGCACAAGGCCACCAACCAAGCAGGGCCACCAAAATTTGGTTTCGTTTATTATATATAACTAGCAAAAATTTTCGTTTATGATTTCTTTTTAATGGAGTGAATATGGAGGGGTTGTTTCGGTGAAGAAGATTACAAAAAAGTCAAAGTTTTTGTTTTTATTTGCTAATTTAAATTTTAGCCCCTGTGGTTTAAAATTGATCAGTTAAGCCATTATTTTAAAGTGATTTGTTGTTTAACATGAAAAACTAAACAGCCCAAATATCTTTAAAAAAAAAAAAAAAAAAAAAAAACCTTGTATTATTTTTAATCCTCAAAAATCATTATGATAACTTACCCTCGTTTAAGTATAACAGATTTTTTTGGCTGTAACTATGTTTCAAGAAATTCCACACTTGTATTTAGAAAGAATAATACACAATTCTGTATTGTACGAGTGTTAGCTTTCGGACTTTAAAGGCAATTTACAAAAGCTTCCAAAGAAAAAAACATAAAGTGTATAAACAAATGAACAAAAAAATAAACACATTACTAAGATAATTAAAGAATGTAATGTCCATAATCAGTTAAGTTTGCCGATTTTTTAGTGGATATTGTTCAAGGGCCTCTAACATAATATGGCACAGGGCCTCCGAAATCCACGGGACGGCCCTGGTCTTACTTTCACGAGAACTTAAATCTGGTAATGAGTAAGCTCGTAAATGACGTTCCTTCCCCTCTGAAGGTAATGTGTTCCGGACTGTCTGTTTTGTGTTGTAAAGTTAGTATTTCGCCAAGTTTACTATTTATGATGGTTAAAATGTAAAGCTTGAGCACTGTGCATATATATAGTAGTAACTCCTTAGTACTCTAAATATATAATAATGCTGCATTCGAGAGAAATGCGAGTGATGAGATTGTTGAAGATGAAAAGAAACAATATGAACACGCCAGTATCCAAAAACAACTATTCAGTCATTCATTTCTTCATAGCCCCAAAACAAGGGGTTCGGGTTTGGTTCGAGTTCAAGGAGTCCAACAACAACTGTAGCCTTTCCCATCGGATTCATTATGTCTATACATTGACCATGAGTCCAACCGCGAGGGTTGCAAATTTGCAATCCGTAGCACACCACCGAACCTGCCATAACGAATTCACAAAGTTGAGCAAATGTTAGAAAATTTTGGGACTTAACATTAATCTAAACAGAATACGCCATACTTCATAAACTATATTTGACAAAACTAGTTGTAGTTGCGTTTTATCCATCATCTTTATTTATCATCATAATAGAATACGATAATTTATCCTACATTTCACTAGTAAAAACAAGTTAACATTCTTTTGAACACGATACCGGTTGAAATTGCTACATGTCGGTTTAACACGAAATTATATACGTTACATTAAAAAACAAACGATATAATTTTCGCGTTGAAAACGTATATTGAATCTGTATGCAAATATTAGTTGCAAAAGACAATTAGTGCATAAACTATGTACCTCTAGTTGTGAATGCGAATGAGGCCATAACCATTAGAAAAATAACGAGCAATTTCATTTTTATGTTTTTCTCCATTATGTGTCGATGATTATGGTTTGTATTAGATGTGTGTGTATTGTGGAAAATAAATAAATGAAAATAATTATTGCATTAAATATGGCATCCAAACATTTTTGTAATTTTGTTTATTTCTTATTTTGTTAGTTTTAATAAAGATCTTAATTCTTATCTATACTACATTATAATGCATGTGAGACTATTATATAATTAGAAAAACTTAAAATTCAGACTTTTTTCTTGTTTAATATACAAAGATTTCATAATTAATTTGTTAGAAAGCAAGTTGGTTAGAAAGCGGTTGGTTGTTCAAACTAAAATTATTTGGCTTAACCATATCTAATATCTCTACTTATAAAGCATGAAGACAACTAAACGTAATCAAATAATGCAAAATATAATCACACGGTACCCGCCACCGCATTGCGCTGGTACCGTTTTAGTAGTGTATTAATTGTGTTTTAGAAAATATATAAGTTAGTCAAAGGATATTATAATTAGTTATATTATTATATGATCTTATAAGGGCAAATTATTTTAAAAAAAATAATATATATTATACTTGCCATTGTTTCATCTTTTGGGTAGCGAACAATTTTTTTTTTCATTTTGAGGGTAATTTTCTTTCAAATTTATCATCTTTAGGGTATTTTGCAAAATTTTTGGACATTTTTTCCCCTCTTAGCTAATACAAATTTTTTTTCCTGAAGGGCAAAAATGTCACATATTACCCTAAAGATGATGAATTTGAAAGAACATTACCCTCAAAATGAAAAAAAAAAAAAAAAAAAAAAAAAAAAAAAAAAAAAAAATTGTTCGCTACCCAAAAGATGAAACAGTGGCAAGTGTTATACTTTTTTTTTTTTTTTTTTAATAATTTGCCCATCTTATAATGACAAAATAGATTATTAATACATTCATTTGGAGTAACTAATTCCAGTTATTAATAACGTAGATCGAATTTCCATTTTCCTTCAAACACCGGCCCTAACCAAAAAAACCGGCCCTAACCAGACTGACCGGACCTGATCACAAGATTGGACCTGACCACAAGATTGATAAATTTAACGTCCAATGTATCTTCAAACACGCTTTTCAATAAAAGGGCAACTTTCCTAAAAAATTGCACTTCGTAACTCACAATTGGATGTGGCTCGTGTTACCACTCTTATTAAACATAAAGAACACAATAAAAGTGTGTATCTGCCATTAAATATTGCTAAAAGAGTTTTAGATATTAAAAGGATGATTTGAATTTTCGATAGTTTCATTAAAAGGTTTGTGTTTGTTGTAAATTAAACCCTACTTAAAGCTTGTTTTGGAATCTCCCCATTCAAATACTTGTTGGTTGCCGCTAAAAAAAATCTCTTAGTTTTGAAAAGTATTCTGTTGGTTATCACCACATCCTACTATATGTTATTTAAATCTTACATTATTTAGATCTTTAACTCGAAACCAAGATTTTTACTTTTTTTAGGAACAAATTTCAATACCTTTTTATATTTCATTCAAAGTTACAAGCAAATTTTCATCAAATAAAAATTTGCCTGGAAAATAAATAAAATTAACAAAATATTAAAACTAGTAATTAGAACAAAAGTATGAAGTTATCATACCAAGAATATGTAATAGTCATTCAGTATTTTGCTTCTGGTTTTACAAGGATCCTTCTACTAGCCATTGGCCTCAATCAAGCGATGTGGGATACTAATTATTGCATTAATTTATGCTTCTTCTTTTTTTTCTTGTTTGCAACTTATGTGGAATAATAAATTTAAGGTGAGCAGGCTGCTTAATTTTTACTTTTTTACTATGTGAGTGTGTGTTACTAACCATAGGAATGGTGAATCTAACGTTCAATGTATCTTCAAAAACTTTTTGTCTTCTTGGTTTAACGATTATTTCATATCATAGAAACTACAAAAAAGCTCTTTTAGACCGGTTGAAAACGCTATTTAGACCGGTTACACTGGGGGTCTAAATGGGGGGAGGTCTAAAAGATTTTTACTATAAAGACCGGTCAAGACACCGGTCTAAAAGATAAGTTTTAAGACCGGTTCCTTTGGACATAAAGACAGGTTCACGCACCGGTCTAAAAGAGTTCTATAAGACCGGTTATTATTATATAAACCGGTCTATATGTGGTTTTTGAAAAAACAAAAATCTGGGCTGTTTGGGATTGCTCTATTAACTTGCTGCAATGAAGGGAAAGGGACTGTTTGGGATTTGCCTATTGAAATTCATGCTTGTAACGGGGCTATTTGGGATTGCTTATTGAAACTGCTTGTAAACTTTCTAATCAGTTTTAATAAGCAATCCGAAACAGACCTACTACATGCAGTATTCTCAACGGGTAATCACAAACACTCTCATTCCCATTATAGCAACAATTTAATTAAGCATTCCCAAACAACCCATATGAGCTAAATAGGCAATTGATTATTTAAAGTAGTCTAAATAGAGAATCTTAAGCATCTGTTATAAGCAATTGCAAATAAACATTACAAAATATCCTAAATAAGGAGCTTCAAACATCTCTTAACTTGATTATCTACCTAAATCGCTAAGACTCATATAGTCATATCACAAATATAAACTTTATAGCTTGAATAGTAACAGTCTTCTTGTTCCTCTTGTTAGACCTGCAAGTTGTTGCAAATTAAACATTGTAAGCAAACCAAAACAATAAACATAGATTCCTATTTGAGCTACATTAACCTGCAACAAGACATCTTATAAATAGAATAAAGTAAAAGTCAACAAACCTTTGAGTTTCTCCTACATTGTCTCTGCTCACATTGATACTCCTTCCTGTTTTGAACTTCCTATTGATGTCCACTACCACTTCGCCTTCTACACTTCGCCTCTGCAAGTTAACTTAAGCAAGAAGTATTGAAATTAAAATATAATATAAGCTCAAGCTATATGGAAAAACAAAAAACCAAAAACTGGGAATACGCTTCTTATGTGCAGTGCGTAATTCAACACCATGTTACAACCAAGTCAACTATGTAAGTTGCACACCATAATGCTAATGTGACGTAAACTGAAGGATGTTGCTGTTCAGAAAATTTATGTGTAAATAAGCTTTTAAGCAATATCTATGGCCCTAAATTAATGTGACTCTAAGCATATTATGGGTGGACAAATATCAAGCTAAGATTTGGTGGGTGAAGACACTAAAATTTATGATATTCGGTTCTTTATTAACGTATTTTATGATTTGTAAATAGAGTTCAGACATTCTATCTGATGCACCCAACAACAAACTTTAATCACTTGACTACTTGAGTAAACTATATTATTAGGATTATCATTATAACATGACTATAAAAAGTGAAACAAACCAACTCCCATATAGAGAGGATCAAGATTCCTGGTCCATGATCTTAATAGAGTTAAGAAAAGATTATATAATGAGTGTTAAGAAAAGAAGTACAACAGAATTCCAAATATTTATGAAAAATGAAAATGTACAATTGTAGATATAAATGAAAAGCCAAGGAATTATCATTGTTTTGTATAAAATTGTTTGTTTTGAAATGTGTGACGTTTTTCTTCAATATAGTATATGATTTAACGAACAAAAAACTTACGTAAGCAGTTTGAGATCATGTATCTTCAAAAGTAAAACAAAAACAAGCTGTATCTTAAACATGTAGTATTTACTTAGACGTATAGCAAAAGACACACATTAAACGATATATGGTTAAGAACCCAAATTAGAAAACGACTACAAGATTAAAATCCCAAAAGGCCAGAAGTTAAAGGTTACAAGAGTGCGCATACATAACCAATATGTATAGCTTAAAGTACGTATTGCGACAAGATTATAATCCGTATTGGTTTTGTTCATCATAAAATGGCAGCAATGTAACTAAGGCTCATGGGAATTACTAATCAACTAAAAGGAGTGTACAACTTTCTGCTTATATAGGATTACAAATAATGAAGCCATGACAACTTTTATGTTATCAAAGTCGGTGTTTAATAAAGTGCTATATAAGCAAATAGCAAATTAGCAACCGCTTACTAGTGAGCATAAGCTTACCGAAACACCTTATTAGTCCGAAACACCTCATTAGTCCAAAACTATCTTGACTATCACTATTCACCTTCATAACCATAATTTTTTTTAAATCAAACAAAAACATTCAATAAAGATCAACTAGTCAACAAAATGAGCATCACTACCTAATCGAACAAAAAAAAAATAACAAATTCTCACAAAACCATAATTGTAACATATATAAACTTAATTAGGAAATCAATACCACTCAGGCACTCACCGTGGTTGACCGACTGACAAGATAACCCCTAACAAAATTAGTTGCACCACTGCCTTAGCTAACCCCAAACAAAATCTCGATCATTCGTTGTCTTCATCACTGTTAGGGGTTAGCAAAGACAGCTGTGGTAGGTGACCGACTGACCGTGGTGGATAGGGTTTGGTGACAGATCTGATGGTGGAGGTTAGGTGAAGCGGCACCGGTGGTAGTGTAGGTGTCGGTGGCTGGTGTTGTGGTGGTTAGGGTTGATGGCAGTGTAGATCTAGAGAGAAAGAGTGAGTTTATGTTGCTTTTCTTTTGGTGATCAATTGAAATGTTTGAATTTGGCTAAAAAAATTGAAATGTTTGAACTGATCCCGCATAAAACTTTTTAGGCCCGTGTATTTAATTTTAACCGGTCCAAAAGTGTTTTGACATTTAGACAGGTGCAAACTAAACTGACCGGTCTAGAAAAGTAGTCTTTTAGACCCGTTGTTTTCAAGGCAACCTGTTCAAATGCATTTTTTATATTTAGACCGGTGGGAACCAAGTAAACGGGTCTTAAAGACTTTTTGGCAGCCTAAAGTGTCTTTTAGACCCGTGTTTTTTGTAAAAGGTCTTTATAAGAAGGTCTAAAAGAGCTTTTTTGTAGTAGTAGGGACGTATATAGTTTTTCAAAATATATCAAGTAACGATGCGAACGAGTCTTTGGCAAAGTAATTGAAAGTCGTAGGGATGTATATATATATATTTTTAATTTCAACACATAATCACTTTGACTCCCGTGAGACTCGAACACACTATCACTTTGATTCTTGAGGCAACTTTTAATGCATGTTTGATATCGTTAGTCAAAATGCCTACTTGTTCACGCAACATAAATAACATCTAACATAACACCAGTAGAAAACTTCGCCTCATTTATGTTAAATGAAGTCATCAATTTGTTTTCTTTATCATGTACCATCATTTCTAACCAAGGTGCTTGATCATTTATGTTATAACGATATAGCCTTTGAGAAATTATTGGATAGAAGTATTGTAGTACTTGCATTACATTAACATTTTCGCCTAAAAGGGTAAACTTTTTATGAATTTGACATAAACGTCCACAATCACATGAACACTAAAATAGACACATGACAAACAAAGTTGAAATACAGACAAATAACGACCTTATGTGCTATGAAAAACAAAAACTTGATCATCAACACTTTAAGTCATTGATATGGGTCATAAGAGAAAAGTAAACAGAAAAGTCAAATGGCCAAAAACAGTTCAAACTACATCTATAACCAATTTTCCCGCTCAAACTCCTCCTTCCTCCCCGTTCCATTTAGTAGTTTTAGCTAATCGTTTGTGTAAAACATTCATTTGGAGTAACTAATTCCAGTTATTAATAACGTAGATCGAATCTCCATTTTCCTTCAAGTAATGAAATCAGTTGCTAAATACTACTATTACAAAAATATGAACCAAATCGATGTTCTCAAATACATTGCAAGAGTTATGGTTCAAGGCAAAGTGGTTTTGTGCATTAAAAAATGAAATATTATAGTAAGTAGCTTTTGTTTTGCTTCACGATATTTGGTTCCTAGTTGAATTACTTAAATATGGAACGGGCCTCACCAGATCAAATGTATTTCAGTCCGGTCCTCGTCCACCCTTTTAACCGTTTTCGGTCCTCGGTTCGATCTTACGTACAACCAGACATTATGCTTTGTTGGACCGGATCGACCGACGAACCGGACCAGACCAACCCAGACATAGACCGAACATTTCGGTCCGGTCCTCGGTATAGGTATAATATATTGGGCCAAACAGGTTTTCGGTCCGGTCCAATTTTGATCGATCCGGCTTTCAGACCGTGCTCGGCCCTAGTCTTAAAGCATGAAAAGATCCAATAAAGAGGTGCAATAAAGTTTCATGGTTTCATATATTGTCATGCAATCTTATTTACCATTAAAGAACAAAATAAAAATGTACTTTGATTCTTAATCAATGAATTAAATTTTCTGTTTAAAATTGAAAATTATTTCATTAAAGAGGACTATTACATCCAATCCAAAATTTTAACTAAATTAGAAACAAATTTTAATTAGTCAAAAGAGAAGTATGAAGTAATCATACCAAAAAGCCAATAACATGTACTGCTCCACTTGGTATTTGGCTTCTTATTTTATAAGGATCCCTCTCATGGTACTTTTCTCCAATCAAACGATGTGGGATACATGTATCCTCAAACGCTTTTGTTTTCTTGGTTTAGCAATTATTTCATATCATGGAACACTTAAGTTTGTAACATATAACTAGTTATAATACCCGTGCACGCACGGGGTTTTTTCTAAATCTGTTAATATTAAATTTGTTTATAGATTGTAATTATGTTGAAAGTTCGTGGTATAAGATCAAATGCATACAATCTACTATCTACTAAGTTTTATTATTTTTTGATGATATTCATCCTCACATACATGTGGCATATTTGTGGTTTCTTTGTAGGTATTGTTCGATGTGGCACTTCGGGGAATTGTCATTGTCAGAGTTAGCCATGTGAATTTGATAGTGATCCTAGATATTTTTATTAATAGAGTGATGTGTTACAAAAGATGTTGTATATAAGAGGGTGTATATAAGAAGTGATATGTTCATATATCAAAAATGAAATCAACCCAAAAATACATCTTAACACCACCGAACCCTTCTTCCCGGTTCTGATTTGCCTCCTTCGGATGAGACTTTCTTGTTCCACCATTGCATAAGTTAAGTAAATTAAGCTGAAACACCTTCACACATTCTTCGTCAAGACAACTTAAGGGTTTTTAATACCTTTATTAATTCTCATGCAACACACTAAATTAATTGGGGTAACCTGATGCTTCAGAGTCATAGCACCTATTAGTGCAATTACATGTATGCCAACGATAAAACCTACTACTAACCAACGTGTCTCTAACAGATATTGAAAAAAAATTCTTATACAAATATCATGTTTTCTAAATTGATATGCAAATGTGTATCCACAATGGCAACATAAGAGATCATAATTATAACTTTAATTTATATACCCATAAAGTTATCTTTTCTAGGCATCCTCAATCATTTTTATCTGCTGTAACTTACCCCGTTTAACTCACTCCAAGAGGTTTTCAAGTCATCATCCCAATCATTGTGTACATCCCAAGCTTCGTATGTCCATTGTATATACAGATTTGTATTTTTTTCGCATATCAGCTAGCAAAACTTGCATGAAAGAGATGATGAAAACCTGCCAGGAGATGATTACAAATATAAAATCTCAAGAAGTATCGATCTATGGAGCCATCAGCCATCTAATGTGGTCTGCCCTTCAAGAAATATCAATTACATGTGCACAATGATGTGTAACAATTTGATTTAAATTATGATAGCATGATCCTTCAGGAAACTACATGGATTTATACTGGTTCATAAATTACGTAAATTGGGTAGGTCCAAATCATCACAAACTGTTTTGTCCCCTTACCGAAAATTATCTCATTTCGACCCATTACTCAATCTCACATGATCATCACTAATTCCCCCCTTTTACAACTACTTTGGACTCAAATAAATACTATTAAACTTGGCACATACCACATTTATCTAAAGGGCGTAATAGTCGTAGCTTGGGACAATAACCGGACTTTGGACTTAAATGGCACCTCATTATCTCCTTTATTCACAAACACAATTCCATCTTGAAGTTTCCCAGTGAGTTTCATCTAAGAAACAACAAAGGCGTAATGTGTTCAGTGAATTTATATAATTTGGTAATCAATATATGGTTTGGGCCTAATTAGGCTGGGGATAAATTATCCTTACTTTCCATAGTAATACCCAACATGGGACCTTTCAATAAGAATCACTATCTATTTAATAGCTAAGAAAGTTGTTTTCAACCTAACCCATTTTGAATTTTGACCCATTATCCTACTCGCTCGTCATGTCCATCTTGACACCTGTACACATTTGCACCATCATTTGAATGGTAATGTTTGGTGGAAGTACGTGAAACCTTATTGTGGGTTGTAACTTGTAACATCATAAATGATCTTCCATGAAATGGGTAATTCTGGCTCATATATGGGACTATAAGGTTAACGGGTAATTCTAAATTATATAACTTAGTTAGATGCATGTGCAAAATCACCCATAATCTCACAATCTCACTATATAAGTGCGCATATATGAAATGATCTTCCATGAAATGGGTAATTCTGGCTCATATATGGGACTATAAGGTTAACGGGTAATTCTAAATTATATAACTTAGTTAGATGCACGTGCAAAATCACCCGTAATCTCACAATCTCACTATATAAGTGCGCATATCATCAAATGTATTATTGCTAATTTGAAGCTTGCTAACTAAAGATTAAGTGTTTATTAACTTATCATACTTAAGTACAATAGGTAAGATGAATGCAACGTAAGTTTTAACTATATTTGGAATATCTTAAACGGAACACTTAAAATGGATAATAATTATTTTAAGGCTTGATATTGAAATTTTAATAGGTTTCATAAGACAAATCCAAACACCCCTAACTATTCGTAAGTCCAGTCAATTGATTGTTTAAGCATGTCCTTGAAATAGCAATAACCACTTTAGAAACGTGCATTTATTATAGATAGAAAGCTATAACCTACTCATAAACAGGAGAGGATATCCATTAAGGATAGTTATCTTAGAAAGATTACTCAATAGGATACCTCAAAGATCAAGCTCCAGAACGTAATTGCTATTTTAGGCTACTAAATATGTGATTGGCATGACAAAGATACATGTTAATTTTCTTCATTCAAAGCAACGACTCATCTTTACGGGAAGGAGATCTCAAAATATGGGCGTGCTTTTTTATTTATGTAACCGTATTGGTCGGTCCTCTGTTTTTTTTATGATTTATCCACATCGCTTCACTGGAATGTGTTCACGTGACCCAAAAATGTCAAAAGTATACCACATTTTCCATGAAAACTTTTACCGTCAAGAAGCTACATTCCTTATAACAGTAGGTTTCATCCCCATCATGAATCACTCACACACGTTCTTCATATACGACTCGAACATGCATATATGAAATCACACAACCCCCCAATTATTTAATGCATACTCCAAAAGGTTGGCCAGGTATTCATTATTCCTTAAGAATCACATACTCACATTACGTTTCCTAAATTTGAGTTACAAATATAACAACTACCATATTATAATCATATTCACAAAGACAAAATATGTCTTACTATGATCATGCTCATTTCCACTTTCCAGGTCGTCTCTCTGTGGCATTTTATTGAACACCTTCCGAATATATATCTTAAACAATATCACCAACCCCTCGATCATCATCGTCTGTAGTAGGCAATTGATGACCAATAAATTTTGTTTGGTCTTGAAGTTCCATAATCTCCCCTGTCAAGTAAATATTGTTAGTTTAGTAATAAAAGTTATAGGTGAAGTGTATATAAACTATATAGTAGTTAACATAAAATAAGTTATTAATTGTGTAGTTTATGTTGTTTTCATCTCTAGTCTTGGTTTTTTTGGCTGTTGTGTTTTGAGTATGTTCAAAACACATAGTTTATTTTGAGGGGTGGATCATGACCACTCTTCCTTGTATGTAAAATGTTTTTATATTTTTTTAATATATTCACCGGGTATAAACTGTTTACCCAAAAAAAAGTTATTATCTTCAAGTATGAAGATATTTCAATTGTCACATGGCTATCCACCATTCATTTCTAACATCAAGTTGAAAGGAGTTGTATTTTATTTCGATGTCTTAGCTTGAACTTTCATAGTTTCATTTATATAGAAAAGAGCACAACAATACACCAAAGGTAAATTACAACAAAACAATATCTCCTGCTCTTATGCCTCATAATTTTATATCGCATAAAAACACACATAATACCAACGTACTTAGTCTTTCAATTTATTTCTATTCCTTTATAATATTGAGCATGCTAATTCATCATGCTACCATCAATATTAGCTATTAGTATTGTTACTAATCATACAGAAGTTAAAGTTGTTATGCATGATTACATGTTGCATATTTGTAACATGTTAGCTAAATTACATTGTATAATCTCTTCCTCAACTACAACCTTTGGGGCAATCCCCATCTCTATCTTTCAATTCGTTTCACAACGTTTGTGTTAATTGCTAATTGAATAATAGAAGAAAATATTCAAGTAAAGATTGTCTAGGAGAAAACATCACAAAATAGACATCTTAGCCTCATAAAATTTTTGATTAGTCACTTGTCGAGAAGGTAACTTAGAAACCACAAAAACAAATTTCTTAAAAAAAAAAACAAAAAAAAAAAAAAAAACAAAAAAAAAAACAAAACCAACCAAATCAACTGATGAAAACACCAATTTAATTATCATTAGCTTAGAATAAAAATCAAGAAATCAACAACATAAGCAAATTAATTGCAAAAACTCATCATAAAGTTCACACCTTTATTAAACAAAACCCACTAATTCATCAAAGTAACAATTGAATTGAAATTAAATTAGGGATAATTGATACCATTACTGACAAACTGTCAGTTACATCATCGAAATTAGAGGAGATGAATTCTATGAATATCTATAATATATGCTAATAGATATTAAGATCCTTATTATAAGAACTAAATATACAAAAATTCAAAATACAAATAGAGTACCTCAATTATGATAGTAATATATATGAAAACCCTTACCTTACTCTTGAAAAAATTTAATCTGGGTCCCGATATCCCATCAGAAAACTGGATTGATAGAATTTGGTCATTCGATTTTGATTTAGGGTTTGATATAGTTGGTTTTCATGGATGCTTGAATTGGGCAAATTTGTCTTTTCTGAGAGGAATAAGAAATCGGGTTTTTGATTATGTTGAATCTATATTCAATCAGAAGAAAAGAACGAAGAGTAGAAGTGTTACCCGGTGCATTAGGATTGTAAGGGAAGTAAATATGATGCGTATGTTGGGGAAGAATGGTGGGTTTTGGAGTGTATGTTTTGATAAAAAAAAAGTTTGGTTTTGACCCCTATGCTATTGTAGATTTACCCCATCTTTTTAAAGTTTTATTTCTTTATATTTTTGACACATATAATTTTATACCCACTTTTCACTTAAAAACGAATTTATATTACTTTTTGCCAAATCAAGAAAATTTTAAGATTTTTTAATTCAAAATCTTTTAAAAATAATATATCAAAAATTCAATTATTACTAAATAAGGTATGATTTGATTTTTTTGAAATGAAAAAGTCCCCACTAGGGGTTTTATTTTATTATATAAAAGATTGATGTGTTGCTAAGCAAATGGTGTAGAATATATCAAGTAGCGACTCTCTTTCTCTCGCTCCGTGGTCTTGTGTGAACTCCTTTCCGCCTATTATTGATCTTCACTCTAAGGTGGTGAATGTGTCTTTACCAAACTGATTGAAATTGTGGCGACGTATGTATCTTTTTAATAACAAATATGCAATCATTTTGACTCCAATGCGACCGGAACACATTATATCTTTAATTAAATTCTTGAGGCAACTTTAAATGTTTGATATGGCTTGACAAAATACATGCTTGTTCAATGAAGTCATTCATTTATGTTATAACGACATCTTTGATAAATTCTTGGATAGAAGTATTCTAGTACTTGCAAAACATTAACATTTAAACTTTGTTCGAATTTGAGATAAACTTCCACAACCACATGAACACTGATATAGACACATGACGAACACAGTAGAAATACAGAGAAACTACGACCTTATGCTATAACAAAATAAAAACTTGATCATCAACACGTTTAAGTCATTAAACTTGTCCATAAACAAACCATTGTTCAAATAATTCAGCGAAAAACTATCCAAAACTCGTGGACTATAACCGAAAAAGGATCCGGTTTTCACACCCAGGAGTAAAGTAACAACACTTACCACTGTTGCCTTTTTTGGCCCGGCAAATACAAACCACATACGTGTAAATTTGATCACAAGCTCCCACATACCTTTATTTTACACTAACTGGTTCATGTCTACACTATTTTTTGACTGAACACGTGAAAATGGCAAATACTCATTAGCTTATGTGAAAATATAAGAAAAAAAGTATTTTGAATAATATATGAAGGCAAAGTGGTTTCATTCATTATCATGAAATACTGTAATTTGATAATACCGACAACTAAGTAGCTCTAATTAGTTTTGCTTGACGATATTGGGTCATAGTTTAATTAGTTTCTACACTCGAAGCATGTAAAAGATTAAATACAGCCGTGCACTAAAGTCTCATCATGATAATGCTAGTTTCATGTTAAATGAGCAGTATTGCTACAAATAACATATCGAAACTTCATTTGTCAGCTAGTAACTCCTTAGTACTCTAAATCTATAGTAATGTTGCATTCGAGAGAAAGGTGCAGTGAGTGAAGAGATTGTTGAAGATGATGTCCATCCTGATTTCATGTGAACTTCCTCGTCTTGATTCATACTGCTAGATACACATATCCTGTTTTCAAAAAATATAAACCTCATTTTTGAGTTGAAAGTTGAAACCATGTTAAAGTTGTTTGACCACAAAAGTCAACCATTACAGGAGTGTCAAATATCCATCTTTACATTGCTGTTGTGAGCTGATAGAAGCCCCTGCCAAACTTTTTGGTCCTGTCGTTTTTTAATAGAGGAAGTATCAATATGAATGTATTTGTAGCTGGTATTTTTAGTTATTGTATTAGTGCTCCATGCCCAATTGACCAATTGCATTGGTTCTTTTATGCCAAGTTGTCTGAGATTTTACCCAAAGACTAGACTCATATACAAGATTGAAACATATTTACTGTTTTAGGCTTTTAGGTATTAAGAATAATGGAGTATGGAATATAGTTATGTAATATACTGTTTGATCAGTTTTTGCTGTTGAGAAGTATTTAATTTTATATATATTTCTAACTTGCAATGACTATGTTGGTACACCGTATAAACATTTTTAATCACGTCAAGTTAAGAGGACCTGAAAAAATTAGAACCAGTGACAACTATGGCTATTCTGCGTCTAGGTACAGTTAAGAATATACACGCACCCTGTAATGGCCAATTCAGAATAAAGTAGTTCATTATTATAATGAATCAGATCATTTAGTAAATATTACTTACAAAAATATGAATAAAATCGATGTGCTCAAATACATTGCAAGAGTTATTGCATCATTTATAACAAAAAGAGTCATTACTGTTAGTCGTAGTATTTATCTATTAGAGAGTCCATGTAATATGTGTATGGGCTAAAGCCCAAGGTCTAGAATATTCTTGTAATGGGTTTATATACCACGTTTGATGATGAATAACAGATATACAATTCATTCTAAAATCCTACATGGTATCACAGCCATCAACATCGATCCTTCACAAACCCTAATTATTTTTTTTCTAGTTTAATTCAGTCGATTGTTGGCTTCCGTTTGATAGTCAGTCGACCTACAGATTGGTGTTGTTTTCTAGTCGATCGTTGGTTCCACTTTGATAACCAGTCGACTACTACTTTTGTGGTTTTTCTTTTGCACGTTACGGTTACAGTTCCCTCAAACCCTAGTTTTATTTTTTTTTTCTTTGAGCCACATCATGTCAGATACTCCACCCCCATCTCAAGTTATCCTTCTTTCTGATAAACTTATGACCATTACCAATATTCCCACTCTTGTTCCTGTCAAATTAGATGTTGAGGAGATGAATTATTCATCTTGGACCTATTTTCTCAAACATATATGCAAAGGCCATTCCATCTTGGATCACTTACTAGGCAAGACGTCGGATGCTACAACTTCAAGTACTCCACCATCACCTCCCGATGTCGAATGGTTAAAGATTGACACAATTGTTCTCTCTTGGATCTTCATTACCTTGTCTCCAACGGTTCAACAACGTCTTGTTAATGCGGATCCTCAAACGGCCAAGGAGGCATGGGACATGCTAGCCTCGATCTTTAATGACAATAAGCGCTCTCGCTCTATTGCATTGAAGGCCGAACTACGTGCTATTAAACTTGGGGACTTAAGTATTGATGCTTACTTTCGGAAAATTGAAAACATGGCTACTATATTATCAAGTTTGGGTTCTCCTATTAGCAATGATGACATTGTTACTTTTGCCTTGGAAGGGTTGCCCGCAAAGTATGATGGTGTTTCAACCATCATTGCTCATCGTGAACTTTTTCCGGATCTTAACACGGTGCGATCTATGCTTACAACGGAGGAGATGCGATTAAAAACTCGTGGACTAGAAACTCTTGTTGATTCTAGCTCTTCATCACCAATGGTTTTATTGGCTAACTCGCCTTCTAATATGCGGCGTACCAATAATTCTAATGAAAAGGTGCACAAACCTTGTTTTCTTTTTGCTCAAGGACATTGTCGGTTTGGTGTGCATTGTAGGTTTTTACATGATGGCATTCATAATAATCCTTCTAAGCACCCTACTGTAACTGTTCCTACATGCACCTCCTTATCCTCAAATGAATTATAACTCTTCAATCTCTTTTAGCAAAAATGGGCATTCAAGGAACTGTGAATGGAGGTGACTCTAAATTCTCTCAAGCTAGTGCTAATGTTTCAAGTGGCCAGTCACAACCATTGGCGTGTTATGTCAATTCTCCTCCGCCTGGATTTGGTGTCCAGGCCCACACTGGTTATTCTCAGCCCAATATGGGGGGTCATCTTGGCAGGGGGTTGTTTCACCAGGGGGTCCATCTTGGCAGGGGGTCAGTTCACATGGCGGACAGGTCATGGCAGCAGGTCATGGGGGTTCACACGGCGGACAGGTCATGGCAGCAGGTCCGGGGGTTCAGTGTAGTATTCCAGGGGGTTCAACACTAGGGTGCACTCATTCAGGGGGTTCTACGCAGCAGGGGGTCCCTTCTCAGGGGGGTTTATTTGTGGCAGCAGGTCCCCAACAGGGGGTATTTTTTCAGGGGTTCAGTATCCTTTGACAAGGGGTTCGCAGCCTGCTAATACTAATGTGCATGGTTCACAGCAGGGTCAAGAAACCCTTTTACCTCATGCTTTCACTACTGAGACTCTTCAAGCCCCCACTGATGGTAATTGGAATATGGATACAGGTGCGTCCTCTCATATTAATGATGATATCAATTGTCTAAATGATGTTTTTAATTCGTGCATTTATCCCTCTGTTTCGGTTGGTGATCGGCATTCTATTCCTGTCATTAACTCTGGCCATAGCATTTTGCCAACTCCTACACGTCCTCTTCATTTAAATAATGTTTTAATTACTCCTAATATTGTAAAAAATTTGATCTCTGTTCGTCAATTTGTCCGCGATAATTATTGTACAGTTGAGTTTGACCCTTTTGGTTTTTCTGTTAAGGAGTTTCAAACGCGTCGGGTGCTGCTCCGCTGTGATAGCAATGGAGACCTTTATCCAGTCACTCAACCTTCCACCATTCCGCATGCTTTTCTAGCGAGTCAGTATACGTGGCATCAACGTCTTGGACATCCAGGAAGTGAAGTGCTACGTCGTGTCCTTTCCAGCAGTTCTATTTCGTGTAATAAAGAGAAGTCTCCCGTCCTTTGTCATGCTAGTCAGCTTGGCAAACACGTGAAACTTCCATTTGTTAGTTCTAATAGTTTAGTTCATTCGTCATTTGATATTGTACACTCGGACTTGTGGACTTCCCCAATTCCGAGTCTTTCCGGTTTCAAATATTATGTCTTATTTTTGGATCATTATTCTCAGTTTGTTTGGGTTTATCCTTTAGTTAATAAATCTGATGTTTTGTCTAAATTTACTTTATTTCGTAGCTTTGTTCGCAATCAATTTAAGTGTGACATTAAGTCTTTTCAGTGTGATCATGGTGGGGAATTTGATAACCAAGCTTTTCATAAGCTCTTTTCTGATAATGGGATTCAATTTAGGTTTTCTTGTCCTCGTACCTCTTAACAAAATGGCAAATCCGAGAGGATGATTCGAACTATCAATAACCTTATTCGTACTTTGTTATTTCAAGCACATCTTCCTCCTAATTATTGGACTGAGGCTCTTAATATGGCTGTTTATCTTTTAAATATATTACCATCACGTGCCATTGACAATGACGTTCCCTTTACTCGTCTTTTTAGGTTAACACCTGACTATACTCTTTTGCATACCTTTGGGTGTCTTTGTTATCCTCATATTGATACTAATAACAAACTTGGTGCTCGGGCCACACCTTCTCTTTTCCTAGGTCATGCCACAAACCATCGTGGTTATCGTTGTTTAGATTTGAACACCAATAAAATTATTCTTTCACGACATGTTACCTTTGATGAAACTGTTTTCCCGTTTGCCACAAAGTCTTCCCATACCAATACTCCCACTGTCAATTCTTCTTATGAATTTTTGGATGACTCGTTTAATGTCATTTCTAATACTCTAAGATTATCTCCCACCTATACACCCAATCTCCCTACACCTGATGCAACTGTTGAGCCTCTTAGTCCATCACCTGCACCTACACCAATACCACAAACGCCACAAACCCCACAAACGCCACAGACAACTCCTCCACAAACGCCACAAACCCCACAAACACCACAGACACCTGATCCACCAATTCCGCAGCCCACTGGATCGATTCACCCCATGGTCACACGTGCTCGTGTCGGGATTACTCGTCCCAATCCTCGTTATGCTGGTCATGTGTCTACGATTTCTTCGTTACCTCGGTCTCATAGTGATGCGTTTCGTAATCCTAACTGGCAAAATGCTATGTGTGATGAACATGATGCACTTATTAAAAACAAAACTTGGATTCTTGTACCAAAACCCCCAGATGCGAATGTTATTCATAGTATGTGGCTATTTCGTCACAAGTTTTTAGCAGATGGCACTCTTAGTCGATACAAGGCTCGTCTTGTGGCTAATGGTAGTAATCAGATAGAGGGTGTGGATGTAGATGAGACTTTTAGCCCAGTTGTTAAACCTGGTACTATTCGGACGGTTCTTAGTTTAGCTATTTCTCGACATTGGCCAGTCCATCAGCTGGATGTCAAGAATGCTTTTTTACATGGGGATTTGGTAGAAACAGTTTATATGTATCAGCCACCTGGGTTTCGTGATCCGGTTCATCCTGATTATGTTTGTTTATTGCAGCGTTCACTGTATGGTCTTAAGCAGGCTCCTAGGGCCTGGTTTCAGCGCTTTGCAAATTACATCACTACTGTTGCCTTTTCTCCTAGTCGTTGTGACTCCTCGTTATTTATTTATAAACAGGGTGATGATACTGCATTTTTGTTGCTCTATGTGGATGATATTGTGCTCACTGCTTCGTCTGATGGTTTATTACAGCAGATAATTGCTTCTTTACATAAGGAGTTTGCTATGACAGATTTGGGTGTTCTTAATTATTTCTTGGGTGTTTCAGTTACACGTGATTCTTCCGGGACGTTTTTATCACAGCGTAAATATGCTATGGAGATATTGGAGCGTGCTCATATGGTTGGTTGTAACCCTTCTCGGACTCCTGTTGACACCGAGTCTAAATTGGGTGCTGATGGTGATCCTGTTTCTGATCCTAAGTTATACCAGAGTCTTGCTGGTTCTCTACAGTATTTTACTTTTACTAGACCTGATATTTCCTATGCAATACAACAGGTGTGTCTTTTCATGCATGATCCACGGGAGCCTCACTTAACATCTCTTAAACGGATATTGCCGTATGTTCGTGGTACATTAGACTATGGTTTACAGTTGTTTTCTTCATCAACTTCTTCATTGGTTGCTTATTCTGATGCTGATTGGGTTGGATGCCCTACTACTCGGAGATCAACTTCTGGCTATTGTGTTTTTCTGGGAAACAATCTTCTCTCCTGGTCCTCTAAGCGTCAACCGACGCTTTCTCGTTCTAGTGCTGAGGCAGAATATCGTGGGGTTGCAAATGCTGTTGCTGAGACTTGTTGGTTGCGAAATCTTTTACGTGAGTTACATACACCTCTTTCTTCTGCTACGCTGGTTTACTGTGATAATGTTAGTGCCGTTTACTTATCATCTAATCCGGTTCAACATCAACGTACGAAGCATATAGAGATTGATATACATTTTGTGAGGGATTTGGTTGCTGCTGGTCAAGTTAGAGTGCTTCATGTTCCATCCTGTTATCAGTATGCTGATATTTTCACCAAGGGGTTACCTTATGCTTTGTTTCAGGAATTTAGGTCCAGTTTGAGTGTCCGGTCACCTCCCGCTCTAACTGCGGGGGAGTGTTAGTCATAGTATTTATCTATTAGAGAGTCCATGTAATATGTGTATGGGCTAAAGCCCAAGGTCTAGAATATTCTTGTAATGGGTTTATATACCACGTTTGATGATGAATAACAGATATACGATTCATTCTAAAATCCTACAATTACTTTATGTGAAAATAAACAAGAAAAAAAGATTTATGATATGAAACGATTGTGAATAATATTTGAAGGCAAAGTGGTTCACGATATTTGGTTTCTAGTTGAATTACTTAAATATGGTTTAGCATTATAGACCGCGGACCGGACCGAACCAAAAAAAGGGCCCGAACCGGCCTGACTGGACCGGATCGAATGTTTTTCAGTCCGGTCCTCGTCCACCTTTTTAACCATTTTCGGTCCTTGATTCGGTCTTACGTACAACCGGACATTATGCTTTGTTTGACCGAATCAATCGACGAACCGGACCAGACCAACCCAAACATGAACCGAACAATTCGGTCCGGTCCTCGGTATAATGTGTTGGGCCAAACCGGTTTTCGGTCCGGTCCGATCCAGTTACTTAAAAAAAAATAAAAATATGTAAGATGCTGTTAAGAGTAGACGCTAAAAAACAAAAAGAAAAAATATTTCATTGGCTACTACCATATTGTGCTACAGTATTTTCTTATACAGTATGATTTAGATTTTAACTATACGTCTTTTAAAGTTTACATAATTTGGATTTTAACTAAAAACAGACATTATTATATATACTAAAAGGGGAACATTTCACTGTTTGACACTGTAGCTACAGTGGACGAAACAGTGCCCACTTGCAAAATAGTCCCTAATGTGAAACTGTCGTTGCAAGATAGGTCCTTCAGGGACTAACGATGCAAAACGCCAGGGACTAACGATGCAACACATCGAGAATTTTAGGGACTTTTTATGTAAAAAACATATTATTTCCAGAATTATTTTGTACCTAACGAATTTACAAAAATGGTCCTTCCGGTTAGCTGTAAATAGCACCGTTAGTCCCCCGTTAGCGATCTTTAGCAAATTTAGTCCTTAATAAATTTTTTTCCAGATCGTTTTATTTCGATTTTAGATTAGACACAATATTCTCGCAGCGATTTTTTGCAAATTTAGTCCTTAATAAATTTTTTTCCCGATCGTTTTATTTCGATTTTAGATTAGACACAACATTCTCGCAGCAACGCGCGGGTGCCCTCACTCGTTTATACTAAATTTAGAAAACAAATTTTAACAACCTTTTACCTCTCTTTTCATAATTGACAACAAATCTTCATTAAATGAAAAGCTCCCAGCAAGAATGAAAAAAAGAATATAAAATTATTAAATCTGATAATTAAGAAGACTGAAGTATGAAGCGATCATCATACCAAAAATCCAAAAATGTAATTGTCTATTTGGTGTTTAGCTTCTTATTTTATAAAGATCTGTCTACCAACCATATGCTTCAATCAAGCGATGTGGGATACTAAGTATTGCGCTAGTTTATGCTTTCTTGTCTTGTTTACAACCTTTGTGAAATAATAAATTTTAGGACATTTAAGTACGAAGTAACGATATCAATTGCAATTTGTAGCAAGTAGCAACGTGTATATAGTTCTTACTTAAAGATAAACGTTTTAGCAAAAAAGTTCAGCGAATTTGACATAAACTTCCACAATCACATGAACATATATTCAGACCGCAAACATGACAAACAAAGTAAAAACACACACAAACTACGACCTTATGCTATAATATCATGAACCCAGCTCATAAACACTATGAATCATTGAACTTGTCTCTCAAACAAACAATTCATCTTATATATAAATTGGCAAAAAAAAAAAAAAAAAAAAAAAAAAAAAAAAAAAAAAAAAACACACTATACTTTACATCTAAAACTCAGAGGGGAGGGAGTAATAACGCCCCAACGGCGTTTTTGCCTACATGGCACGGTTTCAACGCCGTTTAGGCGTTAACACCATTTCCAGGTTCATTTTTTTTGCCCTGCGTTGCCTTTCACATTTCCACACTAACGCACGTTATTACACTTTCATTTTGGTTCAAAAAAGGCCCCCTAGTTTATTACCGTTTGGAATTGGAACGTTTAGAATTGGACTGTTGTTTGCAACGGATACATTTTCTAAAACCAAAAAAAAAAAAAATCAACACTACTATATATACATATGCTGATCATTTGCTACAATCGAGCGATGTGGGATACTATATTCAAACATCTAACTATTGTCTTGTTTGCAACATTTGTGAAATAAATTTAAGGTGAACATGTTTACTAAATTGCTTTATTTTTTATGTGAGTGTGTGTTACGAGCTATGGTATAGGCAAATATAACATCCAACGCATCTTTAAACACTTTATGTATTCTAGATTTAAAGATTTTTTTCATATCACAGGACACTTAAGTTTGTAACACATGATTGATGTGTTGCTCAGCAAATGGTGTAAAGTATGTTAAATGGTGTCGTTGGTAAAGTAATTGAAAGTTGTAGTGACAAATATAGCTTTTTTAATAACAAATACGCAATCACTTTGATATGGCTTGACAAAATACATGCTTGTTGAGGTAACATGAATAACATCTAACATGATAGCAGCAGAAATCTTCGCCTCATTTATGTTCAATGAAGTCGTTCATTTGTTTTCTTATATCATGTACCATCATTTCTAACCAAAGTGCTTGATCATTAATGTTATAACAATATAGTCTTTGAGAAATTCTTGGATAGAAGTATTGCAGTACTTGCAAAACATTAACATTTTCGCAAAATAATAATAATAATAATAATAATAATAATAATAATAATAATAATAATAATAATAATAATAATAATAATAATAATAATAATAATAATAATAATAAATAAAAATAAAAAAATTGTAAACTTTGTTCGAATTTGAGATAAACTTCCACAATCACATGAACACATGAACACTAAAATAGACGCATGACAAACGAATTAGAAATTCAGACAAACTACGACCGTATGCTATAAAAATATACAAACTTGATCCTCAACACTTTAAGTCATTGTTCATATAATTCAGCGAAAAACTATCCAAAACTGGTAGACTATAACCGAAATACAAAAAAGGATCTGGTTTTGCGTTCTAGAAGTAAAGTAACAACAGTTACCATTGTCACCTTTTTTTGGCCCGGAAAATACAAACACTGACCATGACGAATGCAAACATAGGTGTGAAAATCGATCACCTACTCCCATTTTGTACGCGACATATGTACAATGCTTTATCACATCACCCCGTTTGGTTCAAAACCTGTTTTTTACTACTGATACACGTAAAAATGACAAATACTCATTAGTTTATGTGAAAATATAAAAACAATTTGAATAATATTTGAAGGCCAAGTGGTTTCGTTAATTATCATGAAATTCTGTAATTTGATTATACCGACAACAAAGTAGCTTTAATTAGTTTTGCTTGACGATATTGGTTCATAGTTTAATTAGTTTCTAAACTTAAAGCATGAAAAAGATTAAATACAGCTGTGCAATAAAGTCTCATCATAAATTCATAATCAGGCTAGTTTCATGTTAAATGAGCAATTTTGCTATAAAAAACATATCAAAACTTCATCGTTACTCATGTTTTCGGCCACTCTTAAGAGCAATAGGTGTCTTAACGTGAGTTATTCAATAACTCAGCGCCACGTCAGCGCAACATCAAGTTTAACTTTTTCACAATAAATCACAAAAAAACACCCTATACTTTAACTTACCTTTAACTCACAATAACTCAACTTTTATTCAAATATTTTTAAATTCAACCCCTAAGCTAAAACAAATACTATATTTATTAAAAAAAACATAAATTACAATATGGACTTAAAAAAATTACAACGAAATATAAAAATAATAATAATAATAATAATAATAACAATAATAATAATAATAAATCTACTACATAATGGAATAAAAAACATACGAAACATAAGAAACTTATTTATCGTCTTCGGAATATTCTTCTTCTTCTTGTTCTTGTTGACGTTGAAGACGTTTTTGCCAAACGTGCTCCGTAAGGTCTTGTTAGAGTTGAGTATGCATACCTCGGTAAAGTAATTCTTTATTAATGCGACGTTAGGTGTCAAGTTTGTCGACCCACCTTTCTCGTCTAAAACGTGGTGACGGATCAACCCACACTTCACCATACTCACGTAGTACAAACTTTTGATCTTTTAAAATCATGTTATGCAAAATAATGCAATTATACATGATTCGTTGTAGCTGGACAATTTCCATTTGACGTGCCAGTTGTTATATAATACCCCAACGTCCTTGAAGCACAGCAAAAGCACGTTCGACATCCTTTCGTGCACTTTCTTGCTTTCTTTTAAAGTAACCATGTTTTTCATCAGTTGTTGCCGTGTAGGATTTGACGAAACATGCCCGTTGTGGGTAAATTCCGTTAGCTAAGTAATATCCCCTTTCATACCTTCAACCATTTACCATATAAGGTGCTCTAGGGGATTCGTCAACAAGAAGATCGTTGAATAACGGAGAGTTATCTAAAATATTAAGATCGTTATTCGCCCCCGCTATCCCCAAAAATGCATGCCATATCCATAAATCATACGAAGCAACAGCTTCAAGCATCAATGTTGGGTCTCTTTTATCACCCCGACCAAATTGCCCTTGCCACGCAACCGGACAATTTTTCCACTCCCAATGCATGTAGTCAATGCTACTAAGCATTTCCGGAAAACCATGTTGACACTCATGTTTTTCATAAATACTTTGAACATCGGACCATGTTGGTTTTCTTAAATACTCCAACATAAACAGATCCATAACATACTTGTTAAAATTATCAAGACAATCACGTGCCAAATGCTCACCCATTTGCAAATACTCATCAAGCGCGTCAGGAGGTGTCGTACGCCAATTGGCGTATGGCAGATGTACACTTCATAAGAGCACTTATGCTAGGTCGACAACAAGCATCAGGCCCTTTCCTAAAGAAACTAAAATGTTCTGGAAGAGGATCAGAATGATAGGATTCAATACCTTCGACTATTTGTAGAAATAGTCTCCGGCTCATACGAAAACTTCTTCGAAAATTACGCTCCGTATACTTGCAACCTTGATAGAAATAGTCGCTACGTAGGTGTTCTTCGGCAACCTCACAGTCACGATAGATATTAGTACGGTGCACAGGAGCTTGTGATGATTCTGCTTGTTCCAATTGTTGGTGATATTCGTACGCAGCTACCATAAACTCAATGCCGGTTGCATCATCTACATCGGACCAGCTCATTTGTTCGAAGTTAAATTGATTCGGATCCATTGTGAATAAACAAGGGTATTTTTTTGTTATGGAGAATGTGTATAAATATTATAGAAGTGTAGAGAATAGTTGGTTGTGAAAATGTGAAAAAAAAGTGGGAAGTAAAATAGGCATTTATAGTGTTAGAAAAGTGATTTTTTTTTTTTTTTTTTTTTTTTTTTTTTTTTTTTTTTTTTTTTATCTAGCCGTTTTATAATGTTGGGGGAGAGGGAGGGGTAAAATGAATTTTTTTTTTTTTATTTTTTTTTTCAAACGGCTAATATAACCGTTATAGGGGGTGAATATGCAACATTTCATTTGGTCTTCATTCATAATGCAACGTTATTCGAATAACCCCGGCGTTAACGCACCAATAATGCGGGGGGACGGTACCTTAACGTGAGCTTTAACGTGGCAATCGAGTGGTTAACGTGGGAGCAAAAGGCAACGTACCTAATGCTCTAATTAACACTAAAGAACAAAATAAAAGTGTATCTACCGTTAAACATTAATGAGTTAAATTGTCTGTTAGAGCACTGGGTGCAAAGGCAAGCTTTTGCCTCCCCATTCGGGCCCCACCATGCAACATCACCAAAACACCTCAACTTCAACTAACCACAACAAACCCCCCTCACCAAACAACAAACCTCAACTTCCCCATTAGGGCCCCACCTCTTACACATTTATTTTTTTATTCATTTCATTAAATAAATTAAATTCATTTCACAAATACTAAAAAATAACAAAACATACTAATTTTATTTCATCAAATAAAAAAAGTTACAATACGGAAAAAAAACATACGATTTGCGAAAAAAAAACGTACGATACGGCACGAAAATAAATAAACCGATAAATATGATATGCAACATCATCAATAATTTATAAAGCCTTATAATTATCGATGAGTGCTGACTTTTCTTCCCAAACTTGCAATACTTGTTCCCTGACCATTCTCAAAGCGACTTGAAGTTCCAAATCTGTTTCATCATTTCTTAAAAGGGTTTGTACACCGACCATGACTATTGGATGGTCTTGAGGTAGCTCACGTAACCTTTCGACCTCTGGAGCACGAGACTCCCTCTGTCGAATAATCCGAGCTATCTCTTGTGAACAGCAAGGACAAAGAATACCCGTCCCTCATCCAGTCGTTTTACGACACACACTGCGACAATGATGGTATGTGGTTGCAGGATGAGGCTCGTGTTCAATATGTAAGTATCTTTTTTTTTTTTTTAATTTATTATTTATTTATTTATTTATTTCCCCAAACACGCACTTTAATGATTCATTGAAACATAATCTTGTAATTAACCCGATATATATATATATATATATATATATATATATATATATATATATATATATATATATATATATATATATATATATATATATATATATATATACACTTACATATATATATAAATTTTCTCAATTTTTTTCTCAATTAAATAGGAAGAGATGGTCCGGCTGCGAGATCTGGGAGCGAATACGCCGGAAGGGGTGGCGTATACGGAGGAGCAGATACTTGCGATGGTTTTGAAGGGCAAGCAGCGGGGCCACATCGCCGGACGGGGTAGGGTCGTACCCGGGCTCTCCAGGCCACCGTTACCACACACCCCGCCTCCACCTCCAGGTATGTACAGTTTGATAATATATTAATTATAGATTACTCGATCATGACTCAAATTAAGTATTGCAATAGATGTTTTTTAATTTTGATTATTTCATTTTCAGGATATGCTGAGATGGAGAAAAAGCTTGCTGAGGCCGAGAAGAAGATTGCTGAGGCCGAGGAGAAGAGCCGTAAAGACGCTGAAGAGCGTAAGCTCTTGAAGGCGCAGATTGATATGGTCACAGGTTTTATGTCCTCCAACCCGCGATGGAATGAGTATGTTAGTCAGGCGGGTTCTCAGCGCGTGGATGGCTCAGGCAGTGGCGTTGGAGGTAGTGGCGTTGGAGGTAGTGGCTCAGCTGGAGGGAGCGGGAGTCTCAGAGGCGATGAGGATGGTTCTGGCGATGATGAGGGTCCTACTGATGATCACGAGTGATTTTGGATGTAGAGGTACAAACTTGGGTATTTTGTGTTGTACTTATGCTTGAAACAATATTTTGGCGACCCATATGTTAGTATTGTATAGTTTAACCTTTTGGCGACTTGAACGTCGCGGATATTAAAACATTTGTGGATATGGCAGCTAGGTTTAGATATTACCACACCCCGTTTTGTAAACTTTATATGTTTTTATGCATTTTGAGGGTGTTTAGCGATATTTTGCAAGTGTTATAGCCGATGGCGAGTTATACGTTTAGGATATGTTGATATTGAGTGGTTATAGGTGCTATTACTATTACAGGTTTTGGTAGATTTTTTCCGGAAAATCCGGAAAAAATCTGGAAAATTGCAATATTTGCAGCCTGCTATTAGCAGGATGGTAATAATGATGCCGTCGACATGTCGACGGCATCATTATTACATAGTATTTGGGTATTTATCATACCGTCGACATGTCGACGGTATAATTAAAACAAAAATAATGTTTTTAATTTTATGGCGTTGACATGTCGACGGCATAATATAATAATACTATTATTGTTCTATATAATACCGTCGACATGTCGACGGTATTATATAAAACATAATTATTATTAACTAATTAAAACATTAATTAGTTATATGTGCCCGTCGACATGTCGACGGGATGGGTTTTGACGGACAACAAATCCTTTGACTGGAAAACGATGTGGGACCCACCGTGTCGACGGCGATTTTCGACGGGAACACGGTTCCCGTCGAAGGATAGCCGTCGATATGGTGCCGTTGACATGTCGACGGGACGGTATTATTCCGTCAACATGTCGACGGGAAGGGGTTAAAAAAGTCGCCGGGGAAAGCCTGTTTTATACTAGTGAAGTTGTTAATCAACTTAAGTTCATTTTCTTGTTCATTGCGTAATCGGGTAAGTATTCTTCTTTGCACCTCAGATGGTTGGTTAGCCATAGTGTATGTGTGGAATTTAGTTTCAGTTGTTTGATAATAAGAAGTTGAGTAAAGCTGGTATTTATACTGAAACTAGCTGTTGATATTTTTATTGGAGAAACTAGCCGTTAAGCATTTTATTCAAACTGAAACGTACACTGACATAACATCACAAACGAAACGGATAAGAAGCTGAACAAGACCGTCAGCAAAGGGAGCGTGAGGTGTACCTCAAAGGAAAACAAGAGCGCAGGAACAGAAGAGCCGAATGGCGTTGGGCTCAGGGACTTCCACCTGTCCCATCCAGTGAGGACGACTCAAGTGCCTCTTACTCGAGTCAGGAGGGATACGTGTCGGATGATTCATTTTATTGAATCATAGTTTTTATTATTGTATGGTAGTTTATGGTTTTTAATTTTCGTTTTTAAGTTTAATGTTGTTATCGTATTTGTAAAATAATTGTATGTTGTTTCAAGTTATTTTAATCCTATGTTTAATATAGTTGTATTATTCAAAAAAAATATACGTATAAAAAACATACATATACATATACATATACATTTTACAAATAAAAACACACATATACATATACATATACATGTTACAAATAAATACATACATATACACATACATTTTACATATCACTATTCAAAGTTTAAAAAAAAAAAAAAAAAAAAAAGGGAAACAGAACTTTTGTCAGGATTTCACCTCGCCGTCCCAACGGGGAGTTTGCTTACGGCGAAGAACGGCGAGGCCCAAACGGTGTGGCGGCGAGCAACGGCTCGCCGTTGGAAGTGCCACCTCGGACGGCGAGGCTTGCTTCCCCGTCTGCACCCAGTGCTCTTAGGTTTGAATTGAAAAATATCCCATTAAAAGTGACTGTCACATCGTATTATCTGTCATCTAAATTTTACATTAGATTTCAAAACAAAACAAAAAATTTAAATTTAATTTAGAGACCAATTGCAATACCTTTTTATCTTTTATTAACAATTAACAACAAATTTTCATTAACTGAATATTAGCAGCTAATTGTAAAAAAAGTAACAAAATATTATAACTAGTACTAGTAGTTTAACAAGACAAAAGTATGAAATTATCATCATACCAAAAGCCAAGAACATGCAGTGGTCAATGTGGTGTTTGGCTTCTTCTTTTATAAGGAACCTTCTATAGACCAATTGCTCCAATCAAGCGATGTGGGATACTTATTGTTGCATTAGTTTATGATTTCTAGTCTTTTTGCAACCTTTGTGAAAATTGCGTTTATTTTAATGTGTGTTACTAACCAATAGTATAGGTAAATCTAACGTTCAATGTATCTTCAAACACTTTTTGTATTCTTGATTTAATGATTTATTTCATATCATATAACACTTAAGTAGGTAACACATGATTGATGTGTTGCTCAACAAATGGTGTAAAGTATATTAAGTAACTACGTGAACGTGTCGTCGGCAAGCTAATTGAATGTTGTAGAGACATATTTAGTTTTCTCCAATAAGATTTAACTCTAACGGGACTTGAACACACTATCACTTTAGTTTAATTCTCGAGGTAACCTGTAATGCATGTTTATTGATACACCTGAGACATGCTTTAATGTATAATACAAGTCGAAAACTTCGAGTCATCCATAGTTCAAAATAACTTTCGTCATACTGCTAGCTAAAAGAGCAATTTTGCTATCAAGAACACATATCAAGAGATCATTTGCCACTCATTTTTATCACTCTTGTTTACCATTAAAGGACAAAATGAAAGTATTTTTGCCAGTTAACATTGCTAAAAGTGTCTTTTAGATACTTGATCAAGTAGTTAAATTTTTTGTTAGTTTTGCTAAAAAGACATGTGTCCTAGTGATACCTTACTTTGTTTGAAAAGCTTACCAAATAAGTCTGGGTTCGAGTTCTACTTATAATATGTCAAATGTAGTTACTTGACGTTAAAAGCACAAAGAAAAAAAATGTTCCGTTAGTTTTGAAGTTGAAAAAAATATTCCATTGGGTTACTACCACATCATACTATATGATTTAGATTTTAACTATACATCTTTTAAATTTTACTTGATTTTAATTTTAACTCAAAAGTAACATTTATATTAATTTTTAAAAACAAATTATAATAACTTTTTACCTTTCTTTTATAATTGACAAGTTTTCCTCAAATAAAAACCTCTTATAAAAAATCAAAGAGAGTTATACAAGCTCTTAAAACTCGTTATTAAAACAGAAGTAGGAAGCTACCATACCTAAAAGCCAAAAATATGTACTGGTTATTTGGTGTTTGGCTTCTTATTTTATAAGGATCCTTCTACTAGCCATTGGTTTTGACTTGCAATTGGTTTGACTTTTGAGTTCAAATTTGTATCTTTGCTACATGTTATAATGAGACTAAGTGCATATGACTATGTGAACTCACCTTGTTGAAACAGTGTGGACAAGAGCTCGGAATGGTGTTGTTAAACATATCTCGAGCATGGGAGTCAGCAGATACATTGACTTCAATGGCTTTGTTCAGCAATTTACCCGTGTTGGTCAAATCTCTTACTAGCAACAACACTAGCAACAACAAATCAGGCAAGAGTAAAAACCAAAAGCTTTGAATATAAATCTTTCGTTAGCACACGGGTTTCGTCCATCTAAGTTGATTCATATGATGTTGGTGATTAGCACTCGGCAAACATTTGACTTCTGCTTGATGGAGGTTTCAGTCAATGGGGCAATATGGTCAAGGTGAACTGCAAAAGGTAACCTACATATTAATCTGTATATACTTTTAGCGGTTTAAAGATGATATTTTTTGCTATAGATCGAACTAGATGTGTTGGCCTTACTTTCCTGAGAACTTTCTATCTGGTAATAAGTAAGCTCGTAAATGACGTTCCTTCATAGGAGGGTCGAAAGAGGAAACCCGGATGTTCAAGGTACTCTTTTAATCTGTATACCCAATGAAAATTTGACTCAGAGTCTTGAGGCCATACAATATTTGGAGAGCTTCAAGTTGAATTAACACGAGAGAAAGCTTACATCGGTGCAGCAATGTGCTAATTTTACGTACTCTCATACTTGCAATGGGTTTGACTTTGGAGGTCAAGTTTGTATCTTTGCTACATGTTATAATGAGACTAAGTGCATATGACTATGTGAACTCACCTTGTTGAAACAGTGTGGAGAAGAGCTAGGAATGTTGTTAAACATATCTCGAGCATGGGAGACAGCAGATACATTGACTTCAACGGCTTTGTTCACTAATTTACCCATGTTGGTCAAATCTCTTACTAGCAACAACAAATCAGGCAAGAGTAAAAGCCAAAAGCTTTGAATATAGATCTTTCATTAACACACGGGTTTCGTCCATCTAAGTTGATTCATATGATAAAAAGGTAGCCTACATGTTAATCTGTACATATTTTTATTTTTATTTTGTTATAAGTGTTCCTATACACAGGTCACGCAGGTTGGGTATCGAGTTAAAGATGGTATCTTTTGGTATGGGTCAAAATAGATGTGTCGGTTGACCTGGAACAAATTTTGTCCAAAGTTGTTTGACCACAAAAGTCAACCATTACAGGAGTGTCAAATATCCATCTTTACATTGCTATTGTGAGCTGATAGTATCGTAAACGTTTGCTTTAATCATTCATGAAGCCCCTCTCAAACTATTCCCTAAATTGGTCCTTCCGTTTTTTTAATAGAAGGAAGTATCAATATGAATGTATTTGTACTTGGTTCTTTTATGCCAAGTTGTCTGAGATTTAACCCAAAGACTAGAATCATATTCAAGATTGAAATATATTTACTGTTTTAGGCTTTTAGGTATTAAGAATCGTGGCCTTCCTTTATTTCTTTTCTCAAATGTTGTCATTTTCGAGCTTAAAAAGTGATCATACTTTTCCTATGGAATATACAGTTATGTAATACACTGTACGATCAGTTTTTGCTGTTGAGAAGTTTTTAGTTTTATGTACACAAGTGACAACCATGGCTATTCTGTGTATGGATACAGTTACGATATACATCAACAAGATAACCCAAGGACTTCACATCCACCATTTCCTCGTCCTTGAACTCTTCCCTGCAAATATTGCACATGACGAGAGCACATTAAAATTACCTCATTTTTGTTTTAAAACTCGTCATGAAAATTTTAACATTCTTTTTGGTCGACAGAATCCTCAATTTCATGTATATATCGTATGGTATCTAAGACATCCAGGTTGATCATCTGACATCCCGGTCACATGTTGCAAATTTTACCACATATAGCCGGGCCAAGGCCCGGCTATATCCGGCCAAGACCCGGCAATTCCGGACAAGACCAGGATAGACTCAGCAACGAGAAACAATAGGTCCGAAAAGTCTTTTCCCAGGCCAAAGATGTTCGCAAATTCGTTCTGAATTTTAACATGTCTCGCCAATTCGCTGAACAGCAACAGGAGTTGTTAAGAGATGAAACTGAAACCCTAGGTAGTGATCACGAAACTGAACGGAGTAAGAAGCAGACTGATTGGAGCGATCCTGATATTAACAATGATAATGATGATGTTCAAGGTTAATTAGTCGGTTATTCATTAATATTTTCCGGAGCTTAAACCACATATTTTGTGACCTCATTTAGTTTTTAATTAACTCGATTTATGAATTTAGAACTAGTGTATGTTAAATGTGACTATCGATAGCTTCCAAAACCTAACCACAACAGACACGGTTAAAATGCAGTTGATGTTGTTGGAAAACACGAGGGCCTTTTAGGCTTATACTTGATGAAGAGAGGAATACTTGGAGAACTTTCACAATAGAACTTTTATTCCTTAAGCTTTGCTTAGGTACTTTTCAAATGTTTACATCCATCACATATTTATACTAGTCCATGGAAGGTTCTAGACTCGGGATATTCCATAGACATTCTTACATACTCTAGATCATTCTAAATACATCATCATCTCTATCCTAATTCTAGATAATTCTAACTAGATATTTCTATCACAACTATCTAGATACTTCTAGTAGATATCATCTACTACAATATTCTAGAAGCTTCCATACCATTCTACGACTTTCTAGAAGATTCCATACCATTCTTCGTCATTCTAGAAGCTTTACAAATTTCTAGAAGCTTCCATACCATTCTTCGTCACTCTAGAAGCTTTACGACTTTCTAAAAGCTTCCATACCATTTTCGTCATTCTAGAGGCTTCTTGATCACGGGCTTGCGCTTTTATGGATAGTTCAATCTTTTTTGAACTAAATCAAGTTTATAATCCAACACCCCCCTTTAAACTTGATTTCTCTACTCCAAGCATCATCCTTAGTCTTGAGAAATCTCGCTCGTTGAGCGGCTTGGTGAAGATGTCTACAACTTGGTTTTTGGATCTCGCATGTATCATTCTTACATCGTTTCTCTTCATAGTCGATACCATGCTTCTGCTTGTACCCTTTTGCCACAAGTCTTGCCTTGTACTTCTCCACTTCGCCTTTGGCGTTTTTCTTGGTCTTCTATACCCACTTGACTCCAATAGCCTTTTGGCCTTTCGGAGGGTCGTCAACTCCCACGTATCATTCTTCACTATTGACTTTATCTCCTCGTCTATGGCTTGTCTCCATTTCTTACTTTTCATAGCCTCCTCAAAAACTAAAGGTTCACAATCAGCGTATAAACAAAGAAGGGGTATCTCGTCAGTTACCTCGTAGAGCTCCTGCAAACTTCTTGTCTTTGGTTCTCCTTCACTTGAACTTGAAGGTGAGTCTTGGGTTGGAGTTGGACTTTGAGGTTGTTGGACTTCTTCACTTGATTCACATGTCTCTTCTTCGTTAGTGATAGGAAGAAAGTCATACCTTTCATTTTCTTTGATGCTCCAATCCCATGCTTCTTCTTCATCGAAATCCACGTCTCTACTCACTACCACCTTCCTTGTGATTGGATTACAGAGCTTATAGCCTTTTGACTGCTTGTCGTAGCCAAAGAACACATGCTTCTCACTTCTATCATCAAGCTTGGATCGCCTTTGGCTTGGAACGTGAACATACGCTATGCTTCCGAATACCCTTAGGTGAGAGACGGTAGGCTTCATCCCATTCCATGCTTCTTGTGAAGTCTTGTTATCTAAACTCTTTGACGGACACCGGTTCAATAGATATACCGGACAGTCAACCGCTTCGGCCCAAAACTCCTTTGGCATCTTCTTACTTTTCAACATGCTTCGGACCATATTGAGAATGGTTCTATTCTTTCTCTCCACCACTCCATTTTGTTGTGGGGAGTAAGGAGCCGTTAGAAATCTCCGGATCCCATTATCCTCACAAAATTTGTTAAATTCTTTTGATAAAAATTCTCCACCTCTATCGGATCTCATGGATTTCATTTTTAAACCTTTCTCTTTTCTACCATAGCTTTAAATATCTTAAAAGCTTCAAAAGCTTGGGATTTTTCTTTTAGAAAATATACCCAAGTTTTTCTTGAAAAATCATCAATAAAAAGCATGAAGTAAAGATTCTTACCATGAGAGGGTGGAGAAATGGGACCGCACAAATCCGTGTGAATTAGTTGGAGAGGCTCCTTAGCTCTTGATGTCGCTTCTTTCGGGAACGAACTCCTAGCATGCTTCCCAAGAAGGCATCCTTCACACACTTGATTGGGATGATCAATTTGATCTAACCCTTTCACCATTCCTTTTGAGGATAATAACTTTAAGTCACTAAAGTTTAAGTGCCCATACCTCATATGCCAAAGCCACGAATGATCCTTTAAACAACTCTTTAAGCACTTAGCTTCATCATGCTGAATGTTTAGAAGGAACATTTGGTTTTTAGTCATAGGGACTTTAGCTATGAGCTTTCCTTCGGGATTTCTTATTGTAGCACTACGATCTTTGAAATGAATATCGTAGTTTTTCTCTAAAAGTTGTCCCACATTTAAAATGTTACTTTTAAGGTTGGGCACATTATATACGTCCGAAATATATTGGTGACTTCCATCTTTAGCTAGGATAAGTATCTTACCTTTTCCTTTCACCGGTGCCTTTGATACATCTCCAAAGGTGACGTTACCTTTACTTTCCTCCATATCCACGAACAAGTCTTCTTCACCCGTCATATGGTTACTCGCAGCGGAATCTATATGCCATGGTTTTATCCTCTCTTCTTGTTCGTCACGTCTTGCCATTAGCAAGGTAAACTCATCTTTGTCTTCTACCTCCACAAGATTAGCTTTTTCTTCCACTTGTCTTGAGCTACTACACTCACTGGCATAATGACCATATTTGCGACAATTATAACATTGTATTTGTGGCTTACCTCCTCTTTGAGATTGAAAGCCTCTCCCACGACCTCTTCGATATGAAAACCATTGGTTTTCATCTTCTTTGTTGACATCTTCTCTTCCTCTTCCTCTTCCTCGTCCTCGGCCTTGGAAACCACCACGACCTCGAAAAGTACCGCGTCCTCGTCCTTGCTCCTTTCCATCTAGAAAGCTCTTTTCTCTTTCTTTGAAAGAGACCTTCGAGTATAAAGCTTGCTCCAAGGGTTCTTTCTCCCTTCTTTTCTTTAATTTTTCTTCATGGGCTTGTAAAGATCCCATGAGTTGATCAGTGGTCATAGAGTCTATGTCTTTTGACTCCTCTATGGCCACGACAATGTAATCAAAGCTTGGTGGCAAAGAGCGAAGAACCTTTTCTATCACCCTTGTGTCACTCAAGCTTTCACCATTTCTCTTCATTTCATTTGAAATGGTCAAGACACGAGTGAAATAATCTAAAATAGTTTCAGATTCCTCCATTTGGAGTTTTTCGAACTCTCCTCTAAGAGTTTGAAGACGTACCTTTTTCACCTTATCAATTCCTTTGAAAGCATTTTGAAGGATCTCCCACGCTTCCTTAGAAGTGGTTGCATTTGCAACTTTCTCAAACATCGCATCATCAAGACATTGATAGATGAGTGTAAGAGCACTTTGATCCTTCTTTCTTGCCTTTTGCAACTCCACCCTTTGGGCGGCATTCAACGAACTTTCATCATCAACTTTCTCAACACCCTTTTCGACTATCTCCCACACATCATGTGAACCGAGTAACGCCTTCATTCGAATGCACCAACTACCATAGTTGTCTTTGGTAAGACGAGGAAATTGGAACAAGTTCATTGCACTTGACATCTCGATCTTCTAGCTCTGATACCACTTTGTTGGAAAACACGAGGGCCTTTTAGGCTTATACTTGATGAAGAGAGGAATACTTAGAGAACTTTCACAATAGAACTTTTATTCCTTAAGCTTTGCTTAGGTACTTTTCAAATGTTTACATCCATCACATATTTATACTAGTCCATGGAAGGTTCTAGACTCGGGATATTCCATAGACATTCTTACATACTCTAGATCATTCTAAATACATCATCATCTCTATCCTAATTCTAGATAATTCTAACTAGATATTTCTATCACAACTATCTAGATACTTCTAGTAGATATCATCTACTACAATATTCTAGAAGCTTCCATACCATTCTACGACTTTCTAGAAGATTCCATACCATTCTTCGTCATTCTAGAAGCTTTACAAATTTCTAGAAGCTTCCATACCATTCTTCGTCACTCTAGAAGCTTTACGACTTTCTAAAAGCTTCCATACCATTTTCGTCATTCTAGAGGCTTCTTGATCACGGGCTTGCGCTTTTATGGATAGTTCAATCTTTTTTGAACTAAATCAAGTTTATAATCCAACAGATGTTAAAGGGCGAAATTGCATGCTAGTGACGTGTAATTTTAATGTAACAAGTTTATAATCAAATAAACTATTTCGATAAAGGTTTAAGGTGGATTGCATACTTGTCATATTTATACTACTACCACAAAAATGATTAAAGTTTCAATGTTTCTGTCAAGGTAATATTTGTAAGTTAACATTTTATTCGCTGTCACGCCTAAAAATAGTAAAGCACAGTCAATGTCTATGTCGCTTTAGTGTCATCATTTTTTACCGGGTAACCTCTAATTCACCTGATCAAAGAAAGGAAAACGGTGTACAGTAATAAAAAACCTATCAATAAGTTCCCAGTTCAAGAAAGTGTCTTTGGGACCATTAGCCTCAAAATCAGTCAGTTGCGTCCCACCAAAGAACAGTGCCAATAAAACGTACCCCCTAACACGAACCGGTTCAAGACTCTTTGAACCAGCCCCTAACCTCACTGCCACATTATGAGCAATGTTCCCTCCAGCCAAATCACCAGAAATAACAACATGACTAAAGTTCACACACTCAACCAACCATGGATCAGGCTCAGCAGCCACAGCTTGAGCCTGAAGCCACTTAACAGAATTAAGCCCATCTTCAACAGCCAATGACATACGGTTCTCAGGGGCTAGCCAATAGTCAGGATCCACGATCACAGCTTGTAGAGCCGACGCCAACTTAAAACAATATATTTGACAATCAGGCCATGCTCTTGACCCAGTGCAAAAATCACCACCAAGGATGTAATAAAACACTGGAAGCTTTTTACCCACTACATTAGCCAGCTTGTAAAGTCGAAGGAAAAGATTGTTGGGCTATCTGCATAGTCTTTTGTCACATGTTTGACCTCTGCTAGAAGAAGGTTTCAGTTAATGGGGCAATATGGTCAAGGTGAACTACAAAGGGTAACCTGTTAAATCTTTAACTAATTGCAAGCATGGATGGGGAGCGGTGGGGGCTGTTTGCATAACAGGTTAACGATGGGTTTTTTTTTGCATGGGTTGAAAGAGGGTGTTTGTTGACCTGAAACACTTTGTGTCCAAATTTTTTGATTTTGTTGTAAGCAATTAGAATGACAAAAATACTTACAAAAAGTACATTTGAGTCAAAATCTAACGCTTATTAAACGAGAGGATACAGTTTCTTATTGATATTTTTGTATTGGTTAGATTTCCAACGCAATAATATCAACCGGGAAGCTTTTGTCTGCCACTCCCGTAGTTGTTGAAACCGGCGGAAGCAATGGTTATAATGAGTCTTGGTTGATCTAAAAACACTCTTGTCCAAAATTATCATTTTTTTGTTAACAAACACTTTGGGTCACTTTTGAACCATCCAACCCGTTTGAAGTTTGAACTGTTCCCTTTTAAGCTGATTATATTCACCCGTTTGACCTATTAAAGGTATGCATCGTTTACAACAAAAAGAGCCATTAGTTTATGTGAAAATAAAGAAGAAAAAAATATATTTATGGTCACTAACGATTTTAGATAAAGTATTTGAAGGCAAAGTGGTTTCGTGCATTAAAAATGAAATATTGTAAGTAGTGAGTAGCTGTGTTGTTTTGCTTCACGTCACGATATTTGGTTCCTAGTTGAATTAGTAGGTGTTTTTGAATATGGTCATGCAAACTTATCTATACTACATATAATAGAAAAATAATCAAAAGTAAAATGTTGAGTTTTCAACAATGGTCAAATGACAGAGAAAGTAAAATGTAATTAATACTATTATTAAAACACCCAAATACTTAAAAGTACAATTATTTATACACATTGTACAACCAATTCAAACACAAATCGGGTTGACCTGGGACGCTTCAAACCCGGCGGGTTAACCCGGTTTAATTTGACCCGTTTTCGACCCAACCTAGCAAGTTGACTCGGTTTAAATCGACCCATTTTTCGACCCAAACGGTTCAACCGGTTGAACCACCCGCGTCGAACCGGATTTCAAAACGTTATCCATTACTTAAAAGTATAATGATTTATTCACATTGTACAACCAATTAAAAACATATCTAGCAAATTAAATACAACCAATTAAAACACAAACCGAGTTGACCCGGGACGCTTCAAACCCGTTTTTCGACCGGAACGGTTCAACCAGTTGAACCACCCGGGTCGAACCGGGTTTCAAAACATTATGTTTAATTCCCAAATCTTCAAACTTTTATTATTTTTTGTTTATAACCTATAAACTTTATTTTATCAATAAACTATCTGTCGCTATAAAATCCCGTTGCTATGCACGGGTACTCGTCTAGTTTACCATTAAAGAACAAAATAAAAGTGTACACTTCGGTTTGAAATTGAAAATTATATGAATAATGAGGAAAAGTACAACCAATCTAAAATTTAAACTTATTTAGAAACAAATTTTAATATTCTTCTATCTTTTTTTTTTTTCTTAGAACTTACAACAAAGTTTTATGAAATAAAACTCATTGCAAAAACTAAGAAAAACAAAAAGTAACAAAGTATTAAAACTTGTGTAATTTAACAACACAAAAGTATGAAGTTGTCATACCAAAGAGTCAAGAACTTGTAATACTCCGATTAGGTGTTTGGCATCTTAGTTTATAAGGATCCCTCTACTAGCCATTTGGTTCAGTTTAACGATGTGGGATACTATATACAAACATCTAAATTTTACATTGCAATGATCTTTTTATTGTTGCATCAGTTTATGTTTTCATGTCTAGTTTGCAACCTTTATGAAATGGTAGATTTAAGGTGAACATGTTTTTAAATTCTTTCTTTTTATGTGAGTGTGTTACTCACCGTAAGATTGATAAATCTAACGTCCAACGTATCTTCGAAACATTTTTCAGAAAAACAACAATTAAAAAAAAATATATATATATATATATATATATATATATATATATATATATATATATATATATATATATATATATATAAAATAAAAAATCACACTTCGTGACTCAAAATTAGGTGCGACCCGTGTCACACCTGGCTCCCATGTAGATTTGTCCCTATATCGAGAATTCATTTGTCACCACCACTCTTATTAAACCATAAAGAACAAATTAAAAAGTGTATCTGCCATTAAATATTGCTAAAAGAGTATTTTAGATACTAAAATGATAACTTAAATTTTCAATAGTTTTACTAAAATGCTTGTGTTTCAACGGCTGCAAGTTAAAACCTGTTTAAAACATGTTGTGTTAGAATCTCCTGGATCACCGCAACCTATGTCATTTAAGTCTTCCATTATTTAGATCTTTAACTCGAAACCAACATTTTTACTTTTTTTAGATACACATTTTAATACCTTTTTATCTTTTATTCAAAATTACCAGCAAATTTTCAACAAATAAAAACTTGCTAGTAATTGGAAAAAAAGTAACAAAATATTAAAACTGGTAATTAGAACAAAATATTAAAACCAAGGAATATGCACTTGTAATTTGGTGTTTGGCTTCTGATTTTATAAGGATCCTTCTACAGGCCATTGGCTTCAATCAAGCGATGTGGGATACGAAATTACGAAGTATTGCAACTTCCTTCTTTCTTTTTTTTTTTTCTTTTTTTTCCCCCTTGTTTGCAACTTTAATTTTTTACTTTTTTACTATTATTACTAACCATAGGAATGGTGAATCTAACTTCAATATATCTTCAAAAACTTTTTGTCTTCTTGGTTTAACGAATATTTCATATCATAAGACACTTGAGTTTGCAACACATGATAGATATGTCGCTCGGCAAATGGTGTAAAATATATCAAGTAATGACGTGAACGTGTCGTTGGCAAAACTAATTGAAAGCCGTAGGGACGTGTATAGTTTTTTAAATAGCAAACACATAATCACTTTGACTACGGTGAGATTCGAACACACAATAACTTTGATATCGTTAGTCAAAATGCCTACTTGTTCACGCATCATGAATAACATCTAACATAACACCAGTAGAAAACTTTGCCTCATTTGTGTTCAGTGAGTTATCCATTTGTTTTCTTTATCATGTACCATCATCTCTAACCAAGTGCTTGATCATTTATGTTATAACGACATCTTTGATAAATTCTTGGTTAGAAGTATTCTAGTACTTGCAAAACATTAACATTTAAACTTTGTTCGAATTTGAGATAAACTTTCCACAACCACATGAACACTGATATAGACACATGACGAACGTAGTAGAAATACAGAGAAACTACGTCCTTATGCTATAAAAAAATTAAAAACTTGATCATCAACACTTTAAATCATTAAACTTGTCTCATAAACAAACCATTGTTCATATCAAGGTTTTCAAAATCGGGATCCTACCCAGAATCGTTTTCGTCTTTACAAGATCGTGATCGTAAGATCGGATCAGGATCTTAAGATCCTACTATAATGTCACTTTCTTAATAGTTTTTGTAATAATATACAAATTTACAAATTATTATATATCATAAACACAAAATTATACGAATGTTCCATCAAAAATTTTGTCCTAAATTATGATTATGAAATGTTTAATAACATTAACGTGTTCTTTTTTAAATTCTACAAAAAATAATCCAGAAATTTGCATTTTTTTAGTTTGTTATTCGAGAAAAGTAGGATCTGATCGGATTAGATTTTAAGATCCAATGGACAAGATCGAGATCCTATAAGATCTTATGCTTTCAAAGATCCTATGTAAGATCCGGATCGTTTTTGCTTGGTAGTATCGTAAAATCGTAAGATCCTAAGATCAGGATCCCGATCCTGACAACCATGGTTCATATAATTCAGCGAAAAACTATCTAAAACTCGTAGACTATAACTGAAAAAGGATATGGTTTTCACACCTAAGAGTAAAGTAACAACAGTTACCAGTGTCGCCTTTTTTGACCGACAAATCCAAACACTTACCACGAGGGATGCACATATGGGTGTAAAATTGATCACCTACTCCCATTTTGCACTCGACATATGTACAATGCTTTATCCCATCGCATCGCGTGGTTCGAAACCTGTATTTTACTTATAGGTTCATGTCTGCACTATTTTTTGACTCATAACACGTGAATGTTACAAATACTCATTAGTTTATGTGAAAATATAAGAAAGAAGTATCATCTGAAACAATTTGAATAATATTTGAATAATTTCATGTTTTTTGCTATTAAAAAACATATCAAAACTTCGTTTGTCACTCATCTTTATAACCACTCTTATTTATCAAAATAAAAGTATATCTACAATTAAACAGTGCAAATAGTCTATTTTAGATGCAAACAATTTTAAGTGGCCACGTCAACTTTCTGAAAAAGGGCTTGTGACTATCACTCTAAAATGTGTGAGGTCTCAAGTTCAATTCCTGCTATTTGCAAACAACTTTAAGTGGTCACGCCAACTTCCTGAAAAATGAGGGCTTTACCTGGTTTGAGTCTGTGTGGCGGTGGGTTCAAACCCCGTGGATTAGTCGGCCAAAAGGTCGGAAATCATGGTTAACAAAAAAAAAAAAAAAAAAAGTGTTTTAAATAAGTAATTAGTTAAATTTTCAGTTAGGTTTGAATTAAAGAATATCCCAATGAGATGAGATCTATGCAAAACAAGTATCACTTAAAAAACAAATAAGTCAATCTCAACCATCCATCCACCTTTCATCTAATAGCTAAGATCAAATAAAAAAATAACAAAGGGAGGGCAAAATTGGCATTTTAGCTCATTTATTCCACCTTTTTATTAAAAACAACATATCTTTCAAACGGTAAATCTTCAAGCTACGAAAAATACACCATCGCGACGAGAAAAAAATTATCTTTCTATAAATATGCATTGTTATATATTTTCGACGAACTTTTTTTTCAAAATTCCTTCCAGAAAAATCCCACGGGATTCGTAAAAAGACTATTTTTTTTTTTCAAAATTTCCGTCCAGAAAAATCTCACGGGATTCGTAAAGAAATCCCAAAGGATTCGTAAAGAAATCCCAAAGGATTCGTAAAAAGATGATTTTTTTTTTCAAAATTTTTGTCAAGAAAAATCTCATGTGATTCGTAAAAAGACGATTTTTTTTTCAAAATTTCCGTCCAGAAAAATCCCACGGGATTCGTAAAAAGACGATAAATCTCAAAGGATTCAGTATGAATCCCATGGGATTCTTTGATGCATCTCATGGGATTCATTGTGAATCCCATGGGATTCTGTATAAAATCACAAGAGATTTATTGTGAATCCCATAGGATTCATTGTGAATCTCATGAGATTCATTGGGATTCTTCATGAAATAACAAGGGAGTATTTTTTTTTTTTTTTTTTATGAATTTGCAGTGACAATTACATTAATCCAATCATCTCACATTAAACTACTAAACAAATATTACTACCTAATAAAAAAATTAAGTTATAAAAGCAAAAAAAAATCCTTTTTTTAAAGCTTAATGTGGTTGATCTTCCTTTGATTTGTATACCAGTTGATAAATGAAAATGAATGCTATTTCTAAACTTATTGAAGCTTATATGACCCCATTTCATTAACGATAACAACTTAAAGACGTTAAGATAAAATTACATAACAGTAGAAGTCCTTTAAATATTTATAATACTTTTATAATATTACTTGGTCAAAAAATGAAAGTTGTGCATAGACTTTGTGGTAGATATTTAAAGCTAAAAACTCGACAGCTAAAGCAAAACAATATCCAAAGTCATTTTGAACATATCATACAAAATTGGTAACTTTTTTATTGTCAATCTATACTACTCCTACTTATAATGGAGGAAGGACCCTCTCTCTAAAAAATTCAGATGTACACAAAATGATGCATGGTTTACAACACTTTAAAGCAAGCAATTTTCATAATTACAACAACCAAAGCATTGTGTACAACAAAACTAGCATGAATCGAGATTCAGACCATTTTCCTTATAATTCTACATTAATAGCATTAAAAACACCCCTACACCAAATATTATAATTATTTAAACACAATGTACAACCCTCATTCTACATTAATAGCACTAAAAACACCTCTGCACCCAATATTACAATCATTTAAACACAATGTACAACCCTCATTCTACATTAATAGCATTAAAAACATCTCTACACCCAATATTACAATAATTTAAACACAATGTACAACCCTCATTTTACATTAATAGCATTAAAAACACCCTTACACCCAATATTACAATCATTTAAACACAATGTACAACCCTTCATCTTAACCTAGACATGAACCTGTAACCAAGACTCGAGTCAATAAAACCCGACTCGATACACAAAGCTGTGACCAAGCAAATTTGTCAGAATGACATCCTGTGACATTTTTATTAATTTCATTGAAATTTTTTATTTCAGGGTACCCGCCGCTGCAACGCGCGGGTACCCTGCTAGTAAATAATAAAGCTTTTACAAATCACAACCATCATTTCCCAAATTTGCTTCAACAATATTCGATTCACACCAATAACATCCATTGAATTATCTTTAACGATATCAAGTATTGCTTCAACAATATTCGATTCACACCAATAACTACCAAATCAAACAATCACACATTCTCCGGCGAATCGCTGTCACCAAACCACCGCCACGTCATCGATGGCGCGTTGTAGATCTTTGGATTCTCCAGCGAATCACCGTCACCAAACCACAAAAAATCAAATTTTTAGTAAAGATTTGGTTATGGCAAAATGATCCCTGCTGTAACAGCAGGGAAGTTCTCTACTTTTTGTATTATAGCCAAGGATGATTCACGTATAATTCAAAATCATGAAGGATTAAAAGTGTAAATATTAAAAAGATATTGTTCCTTGCAGCAGGCAATTCATATGCTGTACACAGCAGCGATGTGAAGCCCATCTAACTATTGTATTTTTTTTGCAACCTTTTTGAAATAACAAAATCTAACGTCCAACGTATCTTCAAACACAATTGGTATTCTTGATTTAACGATTTATTTCATATCATCGAACACTTAAGTTTGTAGCACATGATTGATGTGTTGCTTAGCAAATGGTGTAAAGTATATTAAGTAACAATGTGAACGTGTCGTTGACAAAGTAATTGAAAGTTGTAGTGACGAATATAGCGTTTTAATAGCAAATATGACAAAATACATGCTTGTTCAGGTAACATGAATAACATCTAACATGATAGCAGCACAAAACTTTGCCTCATTTATGTTAAATGAAGTCATCCATTTGTTTTCTTTATCATGTACCATCATTTCTAACCAAGGTGCGTGATCATTTATGTTATAACGATATAGTCTTTGAGAAATTCTTGGATAGAAGTATTGCAGTACTTGCAAAACATTAACATTTTCGCCAAAAAAAGGTTAAACTTTGTTTGAATTTGACATAAACTTCCACAATCACATGAACACTAAAATAGACACATGACAAACGAATTAGAAATTCAGACAAACTATGACCGTATGCTATAAAAATATACAAACTTGATCCTCAACACTTTAAGTCATTGTTCATATAATTCAGCGACAACAAAGTAGCTTTAATTAGTTTTGCATGACGATATTGGTTCATAGTTTAATTAGTTTCTAAACTTAAAGCATGAAAAAGATTAAATACAGCCGTGCAATTAATAAAGTCTCGAATAATGCTAGTTTCATGCTAAATGATCAATTTCGCTATAAAAAAACATATCAAAACTTCATTTGTCACTCATCTTTTGAACCATTCTTATTATACTAATATACTAAAACCCAAAATTCCCGTTTAACACAAAATGCGATCTTATTGGCTGAAACCCCGTAAGTCAACTGTTTGAAACACTGTGCAACACTATTCATTAATTTTCTCCCGTTCCAACCACTGTTCCCGTCCCGTTTTCCCTTGATATTTTTCACATCTAAACAACCCTGGAACCTTCTTCCACCTTCTTCCCCATTCACATATTTCAACTCCATATCATCAAAGCCCCACGCTAAATTTATCATCAAAAAACAGACACTAATTTCATCACCAAAAAACACACCCCACGACAACACAAATCCAAACCACCATCCACGAATTGAAAATTTGAATGACGGGCCGTATCATCAACAGCTTCTTAGCATGTTTATAAAGCTTCATAAAATGAAAGAATTGATTAACACCCACGACAACACAACTCAGGTACGGGAATTTTGGGTTTTAGTATATTAGTATAATATAATTGATTAGTGGAAGGTACAAGTATTTGTATCTTTTAATTTTTATTGTTTACTTTGTTCTAATTTGGTTAGGGTTTTCACCTTGATTCCAAATGAAGATCATGATTTGATTGTGTTTGTGTTTTTATGGATTGGGTATTTCGAAATTTGTGCTTATGTTCATTTGCGTATGGTTTAATTGGTGTTGTTTAATTTTTGTTTACCGTATCTGGAAAATTTTCAGATTTTTAGATTTTGCGGACAACCCTATAGCCTTACTTTTGCTGTATTAGCATTTTAATTATTTGTTCATATATGTCACATAGAGTTGTTTGGATTTGTGTTAGAGTTTGTGGATAAATATTAATAAGTATATGTCTAGTATCGAACCCGAGACCACGGGATTGCACACTTTACGTATGAGAATTAAAGTTTAATAATTTAATATATAAAGTTATATTTAATTATTAATTACACAAAACAAATAAAGAATGTTAGTAATTGGCGAAAATTGACTAACATACAAAGATAAGGACCATGGATAAAAAATGGAGAACCCTAAACTTGTTCCCTAAGTTTTGTATCCTATAAAAGCAAAGTCAAGGATTTTAATTTAATATCTCTTGTACACATTAAATTAAAAATCTTGTTTTTCTCCTTTTACTTTTCGACATCATCAGAGATACACATGCATGATTTTTATCACATGCATGTGCATGGGAAAAATATAGTTTTCTACTCTTTTGTATTCTGTGATCGAGAGAACTACAATAACACAAATGGGTTTGGTGTTTTATTTTTCTATTAGTCGATTAGTTTGTTTTTTCTTAAAACAAATATTGTTTTGTGTATACATTAACTAGCATTAACTTTAATTCGTTAATAGTACGTGTGTACAAGAACGTGGTGTAAACATACTTTTGTTTACATCTTGGATCGATTAACAAAACGGTAAGGGGTTAATCAATAGATCCCTAATTCATATAAACCCTAATTAGGGTTCATCACATGTTCAAGATTAGTAATTGATTCTTGTTTTGCTAGAATCACTAAAGGTACGTTTCTATTTAATTTATGTTAATCTCTTATGTGTTATAGATGTTCCTACGCTTCTGCATATGTGTTTACCTATTTATATGATTGTCATGTTATTAAATTCTAACAGTGGTATCAGAGAGCTTGCTATAACATGTAATTGATTACATAAAACACATAAAAAAACGAATTTTGATTGTTTTAGATACATGTTTTGGATCTAGGGTTTTGTTTTTTTTGCCCTAACCCTAATTTTGGGGGGGGGGGGGTCGATTTATTCCATGAACCCTAATTAGGGTTTGTGGTTTTATTAATTAATTAGATTAGAAACCCTAGGTTGCCTACATGTTTATGTGTTATTTGGGCGTATCCTTGACCTAATTGGTAATTGTTATGCTTTGATCCGTGACGAAACATGCATGTTAGTCATGGGTTATTAATTGTTTATTAATTGTTAAGCTTTTCACATGTTTAGATAGATCTTATATTGGGGAAGACCCCATAATTATTAAAATCAATTTTATATGCTATGTGGTGTGTTTTTAGCTTTGGCCTACGCAATTGATTCGTCAATGTATGTGACTCACCTCCATTAAGAGGGGAAGGCCTTAGTTGATTACATGCATTATTATACCTAGAATTGATTTTATTAGGATCTTTTCTAATACGGATAGCATGTGGCTAAATGTTTCACTTATTATTATTGGTTGTTTTGATTTTCTTTGATACTTGTTTTATTGTTTTAGTTGGACTTGTTGTAAGCAATAAAAGGGTTGTTTTCATAAAGAAAATTAATACGGTCTAATAATTGTGAAACCCTAAAGTGATAAAGTAAGAATCTTGCAAGGTCTTATTGCCAATCGTGGTCCGATTCGCACGGTAATCAGCTCCCAGGCGAGACTAGCAAAATTCAAACTTTGTCACTATTTTGAGATTGAATCCATAAACTTTTGCTTGAATGATGTTTTGTGCAAATATACTTTTAAAATTAAGTCTTTTAAGATGATATTCATAACCGTGATTTGAAGGCTTAGAAAAGAGCCTTAGAGTCTGCCTTGGTTATCACAATCTTGAATATGTCTTAAACGAATTACTTTTAAAATCATATGTTGTAGAAAGTCATCTTAGGGTTTTGGCATAAACCTCAAGTAAAACTTTGTGTATTGATTTCACGAATTGGATATAAAAAGTTTTTATGAAAACTTATGTTATAAAGATGAGTGCATGCATCTTTATACATGTTTTGATTTTCACATCAAAAAATTTATACCCTAAAATTTAAGTTACATGCCATCTAACTATAAGAAACACTTGAAGTTATTATTTAGTAAACGTGAGACGCAGGCTAAATTTTAATGACAAGGTAAATTTCCGAGTGTGCGTGAGACCACACATGGAGAATTTGCAGTTTCTAAGTTAGACGACTTAATTAAGTTGATGCGTGAGACCTAGAGCTTAAGGCATGAGATGGGATGAAACATGCTTACATGACAAATTGATGAATCAATTTGATGTAAATCCCATAATGATCTAGGAATTGGAAAAGTGTTTGCCAATTATTGTTCGACAGATTACCATCTTTTATACTTTCACCACTAGCAGATCAACTGATGTGGTGGAATCTATGTAAAGTTGGATCCTAGATTTTCAAGAAGTTAGTTGGTTATATGAATATAACCTTGGGTATTATATATTTTCTTGGAAATATAAATTATCGAAAATACTAAAATTGAATTTTGTAAATTCTTTAAATGTATTAATGCAACTCAAAACCGTAAACGTAAGTTATTCTTTTAATTGATCTACACCCGTTTGGGTTTTTGGTTAGAGTCAATATTTACAAAAAGAATAAATATAGTCTTCTTTCCATTACGAGAAGTGTGAGACTTAAATCCTATTCCTTTTCATGAATGAGAAAGGTATAATAGGATGATTAGAATTATCTAAATTCTAAATACATAACTCATAGCAAACTTTAATAGTAAGAGTATATGCACCTTATGAGTTATTAAATTAGAAGCTAGACTGATTACTGCATAATGGTAAAAGACAAATTAGATTATTTTATCTAGTTGTTTTGATTTGACCATTTAAAGATACTACATACAATTGTTGGAATGGTAGATCTATACAGGAAGAAATTGCATGCCCAGTTTTTTCAAGTTAATAGTTTGGAATGTGATGAATCACATTTATGTAGTAGAATATATCATTTTATAACCTATATATAATTGTTGGAATAGGTTTTCTTAAAAGATGTAGGAAAGTAAACAAGTACACTATTTCCTTTCACTGATTAATGAAACATTTTCAATGTTGTCAAATTCAGTGGGAGTATTGTGTTTTTATTACTGAATAAGGGATTATTACTATATTCTCTAATTCAGTGGGAGTTACACTTAGATTATCTTTTGAATATCTCAAGGTAATTACTTTCCAAATATAGACACTAATATTTTCAAGGATAGTCATGTACGTTTCCTTGATTGATTGAGTAAACTCTATATCTACTAAGTTATGTTAATGACACAAATCATATTGTTCACATTAACAAATGCGTGCGTGTTGTTTATATGATACATGGTGTTGTACCATGCACAAGTGGGAGAAATCTTCATTATGTGCAAAGTACAACACATAAGAATATGATTTAAAAGATTCTCTTAACTGCAAAGTAAGAGATTATAATTCTAATTAGATTAATACATCTAATCTAAGAAACACTTGGTGTTAAAATTTAATAAACGTGAGACGCAGACTAAATATTAACAACAAGGTGAATTTCCATGTATGCGTGAGACCAACATGGATAATTTACTGTTTTTAAATTAGACATCTATTAGAACATACGTGTCAAATAAAAATACTACTTCAGCTTTAATATTTATGTATTATTGGAATGACATAAATGCATGAAGTAATATAATACTACTACAATAATTATGTATTCTTAGAATGACATAAATAAATAAAGTAGTGTGTTAACTTGAAAATATTATTGAAACCAAATGATAGTGTTCATGATTACTTTAATTATACATGTTTATACTTTATTGTATAGTTATAAATATGAAGTCTTCTAAGTATTACAAGACTTATAATTAAGTAAGACGTTAGCTTGTTATGGTCTTTTAATAAGACATATACAAGAAGTCATTGAGTTGATTAATGATTAATAATGTATAGTGGGATTATAACAAGTTTATGTTTTATAAGACATAAACATGAAGTGACTTGATTAATATGTACTTGGGTTATAAAGCATGCAATTGGCTTGAAAATACTATTATACCATTAAGTTGATTTAGTTGGTAAATAGGTATGCCAACAGGAATATGGTTATCTTATATATATTGTTAGATCTTCTTACAATATTAATTCTAATTGAAATACCACATATAGATGGTATGTTCAGTTAGGGAATCAAACTCTTGTTAGATTGTTTGATTGAAAATAACTATGATTTCTATTCTTCTAAAAATTATCAAGGTTAGAAATTGGGTATGGCTTGAATATACTCAATTAGACTCCTAGAAGATTAATAAGACGTTATTGAATTATGAAATGTGATGAATCACATTAAGTCTTAAAATTGAAGTTCTAAATTTGTTAAGTTACTTATGTGAAGGTTATTAACAAAGAGCTATCAATGCGTATTTGTAAAGTCCTAAAAGAGAAAATTGGATTGTTGCTCTAATTGCTAAGTACTTATATTCTATATAATGCTAAAGGCAAGTAGAAGTATTTTATCTTGAAAAGATAGAATTACAAGATACATAATCTTCTAAAACTACACTAGTTAAAATCATGATGAGGCTTACCATGTAAATGATAAACCTCAATATGATGGAATTATCATTCATAGATCCACTTGGATATCTCATATATTTAATGAATATACTGACGATTATATGATGTAGTATTACCAAAATAATGAATTAGGTAAAATGCTCATAATATGAATGTTATAGATGTTGTTCATAAAGATATTCAAATTTAGAAAATTTGGTTTATCTTAATTCTTAATAGTTAGAGAATGATGATGAGTTTATTCAAAGATAATATAACCCTAGTGGTTTAAATCCTTGTGAAATAATCATATGGACAAAATTGTACACATATCTTAATGCATGTCTTATGACAAGATTATTAATCATACTTAAGCAATTAACTATGATTGAATACTCTTTCCTAAGCACATTAAAGATACAAAGATGGTAAATTGTCATATATATATGAATATGAAATTTGACAATGAATATCAAAAACCCTTCTTGAATAATTACTTGAGCGAGGACGATAAGTAATCAAAAGGAGTTTATGAATTCAATAAAATCTTTGGAAGTGTACAAAGTGCAATAATCCATGAATAGATAAATGCATGCATCTAGGAAATTATTCTTATGATAAATTATTAAATCTATGTTTAGGTTTATAATTAAAATAAGGTAATTTCTAAGTATTCCTGAAAGCTAGTGGGAGTATTAAGTTTGATTTACTAAATCATATATGTCGTATAACATATAAGAAGTTACATTCCATATAAGTGAAATGTTAAGACTTAGTTTGGAATGAAACTGTAAGTGAAAGATTTAGAAAATAAAACATACAACCTTGGAACAAAAGTTTATTATTTAATAAACATGTGCGGTAAATGATTCTAAAAGAATATGATATATCATTTAGAAAATGGATATACATATTTGTAAAGATAGTACATGAATAAAATCTAAGTTTGACTGAAGGATTTTCATGTGCACTGTGTTATTGTTGTATCATGCTTAAGTGCTTAAATGATTTGACAATATTTGATATCCAATTAAAGGTTATTATATAACTTGTGTAATAGATATTCTAATGGAAAATGTTTGAAATTAGAATAATGATCCTCAACCTGGAATAGCTCCTAAACATTACTCTATGGATATTAAGTTTACGGAAATTTTAAAGAGCATATTGTGTTTAATATACAATGATGCTGGTTTAATTGAGATGACACTCAATAACTAGTTATGAAGGATTTCATGAGAACTAGTTGTGCTCAACTAAGAGCATAGTTGCATTAAACATTAAAGAATTAGAATACTTTAAACTTTAAAAGGTTTGAAAGTTTGATTGTCATAAGTTGGTGATTGAGGATATCACACCATTTATGAAAAATTATGTGGCTATATCAAGATAGTTGGATTTACACATACAAGAATTTTAATTATTGAATTCTTGAAAGAAGTATTCTCAAAATTCAGATAGATCATAGTTAGATGAAATAAATGCCTTGTCAACAAGTATGATTGTCATTACTTGAGGCATAATTGTCAACAAGTTATTACTTGAGACAAAATTCATTAACTAGAATTATCATGCATTGATCTATTTAGTATTTGGATAAAGGACATTAAGCAATTATTATTTATAATGAATTAAAGTACTTAGTACGTTTGTTTTCATTAATAATATATTGTGTCCTATATTTGCATGTTTAAAATCCGTGAATAACTAATATTATTCTAAATTGTCCATTGTCGATTAATGATATGGGAATATCATTAAACTAAGACAAATCTGAGTATTGGTTAAGAATATACTTGAAAGTATATTGATGCGTTGACATACCAATTTCACATGATATTCGATGAATTGAATATAGGACTTATCCCAACTACATGATTTTACTTTATGGATCTTGTCAGTAAGTAAATCATGAATTTGTTATCCTCAGACTTGAGATACCAGATAAGAGTCATGGATGTAGTGCATTTTTGTGAAGCAATCTACCGCTCACCGTAACAGGGAGTTATAAGGGTTGTTTTCAGAAGTGTTGCAAAGTTCATGGGTTATTCTTGTAGTCAAGAAAGAATTTGTTCCTTCAAATTTGTTTTGAAGTTTAATACTGCTGGGCCCCTCGTAAGGTTGTCAAGATGTTTGCGTGCGCACGCCCAAAGTCTATCTGGAATACGTTCAGATGTTTTGGTAATCTTGCTCAATCATAAACAACGAGAAACATAATTGTTAATTAAAGAATGACTAAGATCCATATCTTTATTAATGTGGTATTAGAAACAAAAGGATGATAATAATAATGATGGTGAATCATTAAAGGTTTTTCCAGGAGACTTTCCTCGAGTTGATCTAGGGGCATTGGCGTGTTGCTAGACGCTAACCAATGTCATTATACTATTAATAGATATCCAAGTGGGAGCTGTTAGAGTTTGTGGATAAATATTAATAAGTATATGTCTAGTATCGAACCCGAGACCACGGGATTGCACACTTTACGTATGAGAATTAAAGTTTAATAATTTAATATATAAAGTTATATTTAATTATTAATTACACAAAACAAATAAAGAATGTTAGTAATTGGCGAAAATTGACTAACATACAAAGATAAGGACCATGGATAAAAAATGGAGAACCCTAAACTTGTTCCCTAAGTTTTGTATCCTATAAAAGCAAAGTCAAGGATTTTAATTTAATATCTCTTGTACACATTAAATTAAAAATCTTGTTTTTCTCCTTTTACTTTTCGACATCATCAGAGATACACATGCATGATTTTTATCACATGCATGTGCATGGGAAAAATATAGTTTTCTACTCTTTTGTATTCTGTGATCGAGAGAACTACAATAACACAAATGGGTTTGGTGTTTTATTTTTCTATTAGTCGATTAGTTTGTTTTTTCTTAAAACAAATATTGTTTTGTGTATACATTAACTAGCATTAACTTTAATTCGTTAATAGTACGTGTGTACAAGAACGTGGTGTAAACATACTTTTGTTTACATCTTGGATCGATTAACAAAACGGTAAGGGGTTAATCAATAGATCCCTAATTCATATAAACCCTAATTAGGGTTCATCACATGTTCAAGATTAGTAATTGATTCTTGTTTTGCTAGAATCACTAAAGGTACGTTTCTATTTAATTTATGTTAATCTCTTATGTGTTATAGATGTTCCTACGCTTCTGCATATGTGTTTACCTATTTATATGATTGTCATGTTATTAAATTCTAACAATTTGTACCTGTCATTTAGGGGGAAAGGTGCTGAGACGGAAATGCTAAGACAGAAAAAGTAACCTTATGAGTTGTTTATAAAGCAACCATTGCTTTCTTAGATGAGAATGATGATGGTGTTCTTTGTAAGGGGTTATTGTCATGAGTCTTGGCCGGTTCGATTGAGACTCAGATTGTCTCCGTCTTGGCGGGGCAACTTATTACAATTGCAGCCACGGCAAGTTTGTTTAGATTTGCGGCAAAGCAGAACCGCAATAGCCAATTTCATGACTCGGTAAGCATCCCAACCGCCTGTCAAGTAAGAAATACCATAGAAGTGAAAGTGTGAAAAAAATAAAAGTACTTTCGTTGAGTGTATTTACAGGTCTAAAGGAATCATAACGGGACTTGATGATACAAACTCCACTGGGTGGCCGGAATTGAAATGGAAGTGCTGAGCTTATTGCCTTTTTTTCCATATGAAATAACCCCATAAGTCGACAACTTAAGCTAACCCAAACACCCTCTTTTCATATATTAAAACTAAAGATTTTTGCATTCAAACGCTACCAGTCACATGTGGGCACTGGTAGGTGAGTGACTGTTCTGATTTATAAATATCGGTTTTGAATTTTGAATGTAATAGAGGAATTGAATGTTATGTGTTACAAACTTATCTTTTGTTTTTCCGTTTTAGCTATTGCTGTACTTCTTGACAATTCTTTGGATGAGGTGCGTACTGGAGCCACTTACATTAAGGTTCACGTGCTGAATAATGAAAAAGATTCTTGCAAAGATGTTACTGATTGAAGGTATATTACTGATCCAAGTGTTATCATTCATAACCTTGAGTTTGTGTCCCTAAACATTTTTAATGTTATAATTGATGGCAGATAATAGTGGTGCAATGACTCCCGATAAAATGCGCGGGTGCATGTCTCTTGGCTACTCTGAGAAAAGCAAACTGGCCAACGCTATCGGTCAATGTGAGTTAATCTGCAAATTTAATATGATCATATTTATAACGTATGATCCAGTAGTAAGCATTATTTACCAATTCGAGAGTCTTTGTGTTTCAGATGGAAACGGTTTCAAGACAAGGACAATGAGGCTTGGAGCAGATGTTTTAGTTTTTACCCGTAACCAAGGACAGGATTTTAATAGGTATGTCAAGAATTATCTCGGATATGCTTTCTGCATTTATAATTTCATTTCATCGTATATTTTACCAACTTTTTTGCTATTTTGTTCAGACCAACTTAAAGTATCGGAATGCTATCATACACGTTTTTAATGGAAACTGGAAAGCAAGGTATTGTTGTGGATGGTAAGAAATATAACTTTTGTTTTTGTATTTTGGGTATCATGATTAACTCCGTAAGATGTCACTCAAATGTTTTGTTTTTGTCGAATTCTAGATTTTGATTTTGAGAAAAGAGGAAATGAGTGGGGAATGATGCTGCGATCTACGGCTGATGATTGGAAAAAGAACATGGATATACTGGTTCGGTGGTCACCATACTCGAGTGAAATCATTTTAACGATCAAGGCACACGAATCATCATATACAACATTTGGGAGGATGAAGAAGGACAACTCGAGCTTGAGTTCGACACTGATATGCATGTATGTTATATTCCCTTCTGTTATATGCACGCTCTGATTTTTACTTTATCTTCACTGTAAATGATTTTTAAACCAACTATTCATGACAGGACATTCAAATTAGAGGGGACCAAGATCCGAAGAAGATATAGATGGCAAGAGATTATCCTAACTCTCGCCATTTTCTAACCTATCGCCACTCATTCAGGGTATATATAGTTACCTTCTTTGCAAATTATTTGCAGCGAAATTAACAGAATTATACCCGGAGTATAACATCCCCAGGTATTGTAGGTTGCTACCCAGCTTTTTGTATATGAATTAGTTCACGTGTGAGGTTTCATTTGATGCTGTAAAACAGATTGATCAGCTAAGCACACAAGGTTAACACAGATCATGGAATATAAAAGGCTACGTTTTCATTTTGTGTAGCCTGAATGAGGAGTTGCTAGCCGGCAAGAGCACTTGGACTTTAACCAAGACGGATTGCTATATGCTGATACGCATAAAGCAAAATTTGGGGATAAATAGTTAAGGCCACTGAGAGTGAAATCGAATTAAAAAGTTGGGAAAAGCAATGTGTATGCGAAAACAATATCACCATAGAAAGCTTATCGAAAAGGTAACGCTTACCCCATTTTCAAATGTTTGGTTATTAAATGTGATAACTAAGTTGATTGAATTTTAGATTTTTTTTATTGTATTATTATTATTATTATTATTATTTTATTTTTACGCGATGACATTAAAGTATTTGGGGCAAACTGATGCACTATATGTAATTCTTAATCATTTTTTGCTGCAGTGACTGGACCATGATGGTCGAAAGTAGATGACACCATCAAACTGAACTAAGTTTGCGAGAGCTGTTGTGAAGGCACAAAGGGCTTTGTTCAGGTCAGTTTACAAAACGACTTCACATAATCAAAAATAGTTGCTAAACTGCATATTATGTTTTTTTAAAGTTGACTGCATACTTCGGATGTTGTAGACTCGACAGGCTGCCTCAAGATAAACACCTTTGTATAAATATTCAAAATGGTTTGAATTTTGTGAAACCAATATAATATGTGCATATATATGGTCCCTTTGAATTTTGTATGTTACTGAAAGGGGAACAACTCTTTAAAGATAAGATTAAAGCCGACAAAGTGCCACATTTTGAAGACCCAGTGCCACTTCTAAAGCGAAGGGTGTGTTTGACCAAACTTTCAAGCACGTTTTCTTAGCGTTATGATTTTTATATGGGTCCGTTAACCGAAATGCCAGATTTCTATTCAACATAGGAACCACAACAGTACGTGCAAGTTCAACATTATTCTTAAAATACTAAAACTTAGGTGCAACATGCTAGGTATTATACATTATAGATATTTATTATCATTTTAGACAAATATGATGCTCAAAACATATACCAGGTCTTTTTATAATGAATGGGCTTTGTGGACATAGATCCTCAACAAGATGAAATTTCTCTCAGAACTTGGTGACGCTGTCTCTTTTTTGTTATGCGGTTTCTTTATTTGACTATTTGACCCATTCCCTTTTAGCTAAAAAAAACTTCTATGACCTGTTTGAAACTTAACTATCTACATCGAAATGATCAGTATCAACTAACTATATCGAAAATATGACATAATTTTGTTTCCCATACAGATTGATCATTCAGTCATTGAGAGCTTTGGAGGAGGAGACAAAACTTGCATTACCGAATTTACCCTACATTAGCCATTGGAAAAAAAACTCGGCTGTTTGCATTTAGCAACGGACTGGAAAGTGTGGAAATCTTTGAGTATCTTCCAAAGAGGATAAAATGATGCAGATTAATAGTTTCTATTGAAGAATGCATTATTCATGAATTATCACATTCGTAGCATTCTAAACATTTATACATGATAAACTATCTTCATTGTGTGGTCAAGTATTATTTAAGTGAACAGCTAACATGCTACGAGTCTAACTTTCTTAATTATCTACGTGTTTAACTTTAACCTTCAACACGATGCCTCACGGAAACGCACGGCCTTACAAAAAATATCTTCTATTGAATGCATAAATATACTGTTGCAAAACACACCCGCAGCATCGCGCGGGCTTCCCCGCTCGTTTATCACTAAAGAACAAAATAAAAGTGTATCTACCGTTAAACATTGCACATAGTGTATTTTAGATAATTAATGAGTTAATTACTTTGTTAGGTTTGAATTGAAAAATATCCCATTAAGTTACTGTCACATCGTGTTATTTGTCATCGACTCATCGTATTACTGTCACATTTTATGATACGAACAGTCAAACGGCTGGTTATATCTCAACTACAAACATCAAAAGTGTATCAAAACACAATCTTAGAAATGATCATCTGATTATCACAACTTTGAATGTCCGAGTTAGTGCACATTCTTTCTTTCTATATTTGCACAGTCTACACAAAAATGGAAATTAGTGTTTAGTTTGGCAACTAGCATATGTTATGTTTACTCCAATATTACACGGTGTGACTTTAAGAGCGATAAATGTATCTTTGCTCACATATATTCTGATCAAAGGGAGATATGCCGATAGGGTCTGAATACTACCCAGAAAAATGTGCTAATTTTATGTACTCTCATACTTGCAATGGGTTTGACTTTTGAGGTCAAGTTTGTATCTTTGCTACATGTTATAATGAGACTAAGTGCATATGACTATGTGAACTCACCTTGTTGAAACAGTGTGGACAAGAGCTCAGAATGGTGTAGTTAAACATTTCTCGAGCATGGGAGTCAGCAGATACATTGACTTCAACCCGGACATGGACCGAACATTTAGGCCGGTCCTCGGTCCAATGCTTTGGGCCAAACCGGTTAAAGCATGAAAAGATACAATACAGGGGTGCAATAAAGTGTCCTGGTTTTTAAATAATGTCATGCAACCTCATTTACCACCATTAAAGAACAAAATAAAAGTGTACTTAGATACTTAATAAATGAATTAAATTTTCTGTTTGAAATTGAAAATTATTTCATTAAAAAGGACTATTACATCCAATTGAAAATTTAAACTTAGTTTAGAAACAAATTTTAGACAAAAAATACACTGTTGGTCCCTAAACTTTCCACAAAACATCACCATGCACCCTAAGTTTTGAAAATCGTCGTGGTGCGTCCAAACCTCAAGGTTTTGAGGCCGATTGCGTCCTTTGACCTGGAAATCTAAGGTCAACGCCCATTTTTAGTTATATCATCAAGGGTATAAAAGACCAAACACATTTTCAACTATATCTTAGTTAAATCTAACTCAAACACCTTTAGACACCATCATTCATCCATGTAAAGCTGATCATTTGTAACAATTGCAGCAAGAAAGAATGGTGAAGAAAGCTGAGATTAGGAGGCTGAATGTTTTATACAAAACCAATGCTATAATCCATATAAGTTGCATTAACAATGACAGAGTCATACGTGGAATCGATGATCCCCTTCTAAATGAATGTTTTATTGATATTGGGGGTGTTAAGAAAAAGAGGTATTGCCGGAGTTATACATGTGTGGAAAGTGGAGGTGAAAGTGGCAGTGACCAAAGCTTGAGTTTTGATAAGTACCAAGTTCATGGAAGTCGGTGGGTTACAAAGGATTAGTTGCAGTGACCGGAAATACATGAAGAGCAAAGTATGAAAAGGCTTGTAACATGTATCAACTGTTTGTTTCCCATATAACATGAACTTCGAAGAGCTGATTTTTACCGAAAATTTTGTGTTGGCAATAATAAGTCCCTTGTCAAACCAGCCTACCGAGAGTAGTAAGTGGATGAATTACTAATCATGATGTATGCCATGAGACCCTGGAGGGCTAGAAGAAAGTTTTGGTCATTTAGCATTGTTATTTATTTCTTATTTATATTGTATCAGATGAGACTTGATTTTGAGTTTTGTTAATTTGATTTTAGGTGAAATAGATGATGCTAAGAAAGTTTAGAGCAATGAGGCAGTGTTTTGCTCCTTATTTAGTCAATTACACGTACCAGTCGGTTACGCATATATGTTTCAGGTTCAATGTCATCAGATGGATCAAGACCATGTTCCCGTCATATGGATCGTTACTATTTGCTCAAGTTAGCTCTCATTATGATAAAAGGCGAAGAGGTTTTTGAGCCTAGATATGTTACAAATATTGATGACCAAGAAAACATTCATTCTAAAGAGTACACTATCATCATATATTATAATGGAAAGCAAAAATATAAACAACAATGCAACTAAAACTCTAAAAGTAGTATTCAGATGTACATGATAAAGAAATTGATATGACAAATCAAGAGCTCTCTCTTCTTTGCGAGCTCGATCAGACCAGGTAAATGCTCGATGTGTGCATATGAATATGATGATCAAGAGTTCACTACCAACTTCTTTGCGCACTTGCTATCAGCTTGTCATGATAACACAACACACCAAATTGTTATATATGTGTGTTGCGTGTATACTCATGTTATATGCTAGAATGGGCGTCATCAAATGTCCCTCTTCATTGGGCTTTAGTTTTTGCCATCTTTCATATCCTCTGCCACAAACATTTCGTATGCCACCATCACAAGTCAAGTGATTTCCCTCCGACTTCTTTCAAAGATTTGAAGGGCATTTAGACTTAAAAAAGTCGCATCTTTTCCAATTTCATGCCTATGATTCCATAAAATTATTAATGAGTACTACTTCCATTATTTAAAGAACAGGGGTGACGTTCAAAATCCTGATCCCTCCATGGATGCACAAGCATCACTATATTTCTCGTCGCCGTTGATAGGATACATCATCTGATCCATCTGATCAACCAAAATCAAGGATTCTACATATGAACCAACAAAGAAAGACCGTATATTCCCATAAACACCAGAACTCTTTATATTCCCCAAACAATCAACCGATACCAACTCATGATTCTTTAATGCCACAACCACATCCCCATTCATCCTAAACCCCACCACCCTCCTGATCTCAGCTTCTTTCTCCATTCTTTCTTGCTGCAATTGTTACAAATGATCAGCTTTACATGGATGAATGATGGTGTCTAAAGGTATTTGGGTTAACTAAGATATAGTTGAAAATGTGTTTGGTCTATTATACCCTTGATGATATAACTAAAAATGGGCGTTGACCTTAGAATTCCGACGCAATCGGCCTCAAAACCTTGAGGTTTGGACGCACCACGACGATTTTCAAAACTTAGGGTGCATGATGATGTTTTGTGAAAAGTTTAGGGACCAACGGTGTATTTTTGTCCAAATTTTAATATTCTTCTCTCTTTTTTTTATCCCAGACCTTACAACAAAGTCATTGAAAGATTTGAAAAAAGAAACATTAACAAAGTATCAAAACTTGTAATTTAACAAGACAAAAGTATGAAGTTGTCATACCAAAGAGTCAAGAACATGTAGTAATCCAATTTGGTGTTTGGCATCTTATTTTATAAGGATCCCTCTACTAGCCATTTGGTTCAGTTAAACGATGTGGGATACTATATACAAACATCTAAATTTTACATTGTACTAATCTTTTTATCGTTGCATCAGTTTATACTCTCTTGTAAAGATGAGCACGGTATCTGTCCCGTACCGGTCTCGTACCGAATTAGTAGTACCGATTTTTTCCCGAGCATAAATTAGTGGTACCGGTACTGTACCGAAAAAGATTCGGATATCGGTACCGGTATCGGTAACGGTACCGGTACTGGGAAATCGGGTTTTCCTTGTTTTCTTTCTGGAATTTCCCGATTTGGTACCGGTCCAGTACCGAATTTGTGGTCCCGATTTTTTTTCACATTATTTCGTAGTCCCGGTACCGTACCGTATATCGGGAATCGGTACCGTTTCGGTACGGTACCAGTACGGTTCCAGTTCGGTTCCGGGATTCGGTTCAAAATGCTCATCCCTACTCTCTTGTCTTGTTTGCAACCTTTGTGAAATGATAAATTTAACGTGAATATATTACTAAATTGATTTTTTTTTTATGCGAGTGCGTGTTACTGAATATAGTATAGGTAAATCTAAACTAACTGGGGTTTGCTCTAGTGGTATCAGTCCCCAATAGCAAACGCTAAGTTGACCGGTTAAGGGGGCCTCTTGGAGATAATAGTCTGGGTTTAATCTCAACTCTTGACTAATTAGGTCAATGAGAATAGGTGATCAAAAGATGCATGGGATCGAGGTGTCCCACCAATTTACACCTTTGGAGTATAGGTAAATCTAACGTCTAATGTATCAAACACATTTTTCCATAAAACGGCAATTTTTAGAATAAATGCATTTCGTGACTCAAAATTGGATGTGGACTGTGTCATGCATGGCTCACATGTAGGTTTGTCCCTAGAGATTTCATTTGTCACTGCCACTCTTATTAACCATAAAGAACAAAATAAAAGTGTATATGCCATTAAATAATATTGCTAAAAGAGTATTTTAGATACTAAAATGATGGCTTAAATTTTCAATAGTTTTATTAAAAGGCTTGTGTTTAAATCTTACATTATTTAGATCTTTATCTCGGATCAAAACGTTATTGGTTGCCGTTAAAAGAAAATTCTCTTAGTTTTGAAAAGTATTCTACTGGTTATCACCACATCCTACTATATGTTATTTAAATCTTACATTATTTAGATCTTTAACTCGAAACCAACATTTATACTATTTTTAGAAACACATTTTAATACCTTTTTACCTTTTATTCAAAGTTACCAACAAATTTTCAACAAATAATAACTTGTTGGTGACCAAGCAAAAAGGTAACAAAATAATAAAACTAATAATTAGAACAAAAGTATGAAGTCATCATACCAAGAATATGCGCTTGTCGTTTGTTGTTTGGCTTCTGATTTTATAAGGATCCTTCTACTATCTATTGGCTTCAATCAAGCGATGTGGGATACTAATTAAGGTGGCGTTTAGTTGGAAAACATTTTCTTTCATTTCTTATTTCTTGTTTCGTAAGAAAAGGGGGGGGGGGGGGGGAGTTTGATTTCCACAAAACAATGAAAAATTTAGAAAACGCATTTAGTCTGAGAAACATGTGTTTGTGTTTTTCACCTTCCAAAACTAGAATACATGTTTAAGTATTGTTGTTTTATATCTCAATTCACTATTCACCTTAGTAATATTATAAAAACATCATAAAAACACAAAAACAAATATTACAAACTAACCAACTAAATTATAAAATAACTAAAAAAATATAATATGAGAAAATAAAGAAATTAAAAAATTAAAATATAATATCAAATAACGTTTTCGTCTGATATTTTACGTTTTTGTCCGTTTTTGTTAGTTTTTTTTACGTTTTCGTCTAATTTTTTATGGTTTCGTCAGATTTTTTACGTTTTCATCCGTTTTTTTTACATTTTCGTCAGCTTTTTTACGTTTTCGTCCGTTTTTTTACATTTTCGTCCGATTTTTTGGGTTTTCGTTTGTTTTTTACGTTTTCGTCCGTTTTAGACTTTTTCGTTAGGTTTTTTAAGTTTTCGTCCGATTTTTTTCGTTTTCGTCCGTTTTTTTACGTTTTCGTCAGATTTTTTATGTTTTCGTCCGATTTTTTACATTTTCGTCAATTTTTTTTACGTTTTTGTCAGATTTTTTACGTTTTCATCCTATTTTTAACGTTTTCGTCCGATTCTTTACGTTTTCGTCTGATATTTTACATTTTCGTCAGATTTTTTACGTTTTCGTATGTTTTTTTTTAAGTTTTCGTATGTTTTTTTAAGTTTTCGTCCGTGTTTTTACGTTTTCGTCTGTTTTTTAAAGTATTTGTCCGATATTTTTCGTTTTCATCCGTTTTTTTACATTTTCGTCAAATTTTTTTATGTTTTCGTCCTATTTTTTACGTTTTCGTTCGTTTCTTTACGTTTTTGTCAGATTTTTTACGTTTTCGTCCATTTTTTACGTTTTCATCCGTTTTTTTTTTACGTTTTCGATATATTCTTTACGTTTTCGTCCAGTTTTTTATGTTTTCATCCGTTTTTATACGTTTTCGTTAATTTTCTTACATTTTTGTCCGTTTCTTTCCTTTTTTGTTTGATTTTGGACGTTTCCATCTGTTTTTTATAACGTAATAAGTCTGGTGAAAAAGTAAAAAATCTGACGAAAACGTAAAAAAATGGACAAAAACGTAAAAAATCAGACGAAAACTTAAAGAATCGGACGAAAACGTAAAAAATCTGACGAAAACGTAAAAAATCAGACGAAAACGTAAAAAAACGGATGAAAACGTAAAAAAACAGACGAAAACGTAAAAAATCTAACGAAAACGTAAAAAAAGAACGAAAACGTAAAAAACCTGACGAAGACGTAAAAAACAGACGAAAATGTAAAAAATCGGACGAAAACGTTAAAAAATGGACGAAAACGAAAAAAATCGGACGAAAATGTAAAAAACCTGACGAAAACGTAAAAAATCAATCGAAAACGTAAAACAACTGACGAAAATGGATTTGGAGTATTTTAATGAAAAATAGGGGAAAAGAGAAAAAAAAAAAAGTGTTTTGTAGTTTTGTGTATTAAAGTTGGAAATAGGAATTTTGTGTTTTGTAAAGAATTTTATTGGAAAAAACTAATTTGAACGCGATCTCTGTTTTTCTTGTTTTCCACAAAACATTTTGTGGAAAACAAGGGTGTTTTCCCTCAACTAAACGTACCCTTAGTTTCTACACATAAAGCAAAGATAAGTTACAACCGTGCTATAAAGTCTCAAAGTTTCATGATATGCTCATGCAATTTATTTACTATCAAAGAACAAAAAAATATTGTGGATATTTAATCAATGAATTAATTTTTGAGTAGTGATAGATAAATAGGCCTACTAAATAGACTTACAAATACGCCTACTCCATTCACTTTTTGACAAGTATTAAAATCACTTTCTTTTCCTCATTAATTAGGCCTACAAATCATTTTTCTTATTTTTTTTTTGTTAGTTTGAAAATGAAAAAAAAAAACTCCATTACACGTTTTTTTGTTAGTTTGAAAATGAAAAAAAAAACTCACATTACACGTGAAGACGAGGTCTGTTACATAGAATCTAACATTTAAATCTTATTTTAGAAACAACTTTTAATATTTTTTTTCCAGTTTTTCCAAAAGAACTTGCAACAAAATTTTATCTAATAAAACTCATTGCCAAACTCTTGAAAAAGAAGGAAATAAAGTATTAAAACTAGTAATTAGATAACAAAACAAAGTACAAAGTTATCATATCAAAAGGCCAAAAACATATGCCATTAAGTTGGTGTTTGGCTTCTTGTTTTATAAGGATGTGTTTATTGGCCATTTGCTACAATTGAGCGATGTGGGATACTATATTCAAACATCTAACTATTGTTTTTTTTTTCAACTTTTGTGAAATAACAAAATCTAACGTCCAACGTAGGGCTGAGCCGACCAAACCGACCAAAACCGAGCCGACCCGACAGCCCGTCGGTTCGGTTTCGGTTTTGGTTTTTTATGACTTTCGGTTTCGGTTCGGCTCAAAACCGACAAAAACACTCGTAAACACACATAAACCGAACCTAATCGACGGACCCGACACAAAACCGAACCGAACAGACAATATTCGGTTCGGTTTCGATTTAGGTTTTTTACCATTTTCGGTTTTAGGCCAACGCTCAGCCCTAGTCCAACGTATCTTCAGACACATTTGGTATTCTTGATTTAACGATTTATTTCATATCATCGAACACTTAAGTTTGTAACACATGATTTATGTGTTGCTTAGCAAATGATGTAAAGTATATTAAGTGACAACGTGAACGTGTTGTTGACAAAGTAATTGAAAGTTGTAGTGACGACTATAGCTTTTTTAATAGCAAATACGTAATCACTTGACAGAAAACTTCCCCTCATTTATGTTAAATGAAGTCATCCATTTGATTTCTTTATCATGTACCATCATTTCTAACCAAGGTGCTTGATCATTTATGTTATAAAGATATATAGTCTTTGAGAAATTCTTAGATAGAAGTATTGTAGTACTTGCAAAACATTAACATTTTCGTCAAAAAGGGTCAACTTTGTCCCAATTTGACATAAACTTCCACAATCACCTGAACGCTAAAATAGACACATGACAAACGAATTAGAAATGCAGACAAACTATTACCTTATATGCTATAATAAAATAGAAACTTGATCATCAACACTTTAAGTCATTAAACTTCTCTCATAAACAAACCATTTTTCATATAATTCAGACAAAAACTATTCAAAACTAATGGATTATAACTGATCCGGTTTTCACACCAAGGAATAAAGTAACAACAGCTTTAGTCGAATGGTAGGGTGCTTGGGCTCAAGTCAATTGACCTAGGTTCAAGTCTCTTCCTTGGCATTCAAGTCCAATTGATACCATTCCCTCACCGCAAACGTTTAGTTGACCGGTCCAAGGAGGGCCTATTGGAGAACAAACAAACAAACAAACAAAATGATCCGACCAAGAATCCGGCCAGGACCCGGATATATCCAGCCAAGACCCGGCATTTCCGGAAAAGACCCGGCCATTCCGGCCAAGACAAACAAACAAACAAAATGATCAACGCCATGAAACAACGCCGGCGGACCAACGCTCACCTCGTTTTAATAACCTTTTATCACTCTTTCATAACTGACAACAAATTTTCATCAAATGAAAAGCTCTTGCCAAATATGAATGAGTATAACAAACCAAAAAGCCAAAAATATGTACTTATTTTATAAGGATCCTTGTGCTGGCCATTGGCTTCAATCCAGCAATGGGGATGCTAAGTAAGTAATGCATGTTTGTTATCACTATACCAAATGCCTGCTTGTTCACGCGACGTTGAATAGCATGTAATATGATACCGGTAGAAAAGTTCACCTCATTTATGTTCAATGAAGTCATCCATTTGTTTTCCTTATCATGTAATCACATAATTCTAACCAAATAGTTTAAGAATATATTGTGTGTGGAATTCTTGAATAGAGCTATTTTAGTTCTTACTAAACATGAATATTTTAGGATCACCGAATTTGACATTCCACAATCACATGAACATCCAGAGTGCAAACACGACAAATGAACTAGAAACACACAAGACTATGACCTTATGCTACAATATAACAAAATCCGATCATAAAACACTTTAAATCATTGAACTTGTCTCATGAATACACCATTTTCCTTATAAATCAACAAAAAAATCACTAACTTTACATCCAAAACTCCTGCACAAGAGAACACAAATAGGATCTCGATTTTCAAGGAGTAAAGCAACAACAATTACCGGTATCCCTTTTTTGACCGGAAAGATACAAACACTATGAGTCCAACTACGAGGGATGCACTCATGGGTGCAAAATCCATTATTAAGTTGGTTAAGTCATAAGATCTACCATTGCTAGTAATCACCAAACTAATACTAATAGTGATCATCAAACCAACCACAGAAACAAAAATGAAATTTCATAATATGGTCATGAAATATATTAATTTCTACACTTAAACCATGAAAAGATAAGTTACAACCGTTCAAAAAAGAAAGCGTGATACTTAATCACTGAATTAACTTTTTTCGTTAGTTTGAAATTGAAAAATATTCAAATTATATTTTTACTTTTATTTTACACCATTAATAACTTCACATCAGCTTTAACTTTTATAAAATTATTCATCAAACAAATACTAATAGTGATCACTGATCAAATAAACAATAAAAAACATTTAAGGACAAATACTAATAGTGATCACTGACCAAATAAACAATAAAAAACATTTAAGGTCTGTTACATAGAATCTAACATTTAAACTTATTTTAGAAACAAATTTTAATATTCTTGTAACTTTTTTTTCCAAGAACTTGCAAACAAATTTTCATCAAATGAACATTTGATGCTAGTTCTGAAACGAAAAGTAATAAAATATTAAAACTAGTAATTAACAAGATAAAAGTATGAACTATGAAGCATCATACAAAGGAGCCAAGAACGTATACAAATCCATTAGGTGTTTGGTTTTTTATTTTATAAGGATCCATCTGTTAGCCATTTGGTTCAATCAAACGATGAGGGATAGTGTATACAAGCATCTAGTTTATGCTTCTTGCCTTTTTTGCAACGTTTGTGAAAATTGTTTTGTTTTTAATGTGCTTGTGTGTTACTAACCATAGGGCACTTAAGTTTGTAACACATTGTTGTTGTCTCTGAAAGCAAATGGTGTAATTATTAAATAACGATGTGAATGTGTCGTTGGCAAACCAAATGAAAGTTGTAGCGACGTATATAGTTTTTTTTAATAGCAAACACAATCATTTGACCCTAATGAGACTTGAACACGCTATCACTTTAATTTAATTCTTGAGGCAACTTTTAATGCATGCTTGATATCACTAGACAAAATGCATGCTCGTTCACGCAACATGAATAACATGTTATATAATACCAATCAAAAACTTCGAGTCATCCAATGTTATATAATAAACTACCATAGACTTAACATTACATAAGCAATCATATCATAACACTTAACACTTATCCGACAAGTGTTAAAACATTTATAAACATCATCAAAACATGAAGTCTATGGCTCATATATCACATCGCATAATCAATCTATGTCTAAGCATCAACATTCTAATTAGCCGCAAGCAATAGCCTACCTTATAACTAAGGCATCATGAACCTTAGTTCACTTACTAACCCATCTCTAATACCACTTAGCCTTGCTACTCGCATACCATAACCATAACTCTATCATACATCACATAATTACAATACAAACACCGGCACCAACCGAGGTGCACGAATAACGAACCACTAAAACATCTCAAGTCCCCATGGACTTGTATCTCATACAAAACAACACTATCATAGACATACCTCACCTATCATCAATAGGATCGAATAACATAAAACACAATCCGTCTAGCACCTAGCAATCAATTTCCGTGCGACTAACACTTACGTCTAACGCATCTACGAGTGGTTTAAGACTAGGAAACCTAAAGTGGAAACCTAATTCACTTAAACCGAAGCTCTGATACCAATTTGTAACACCCCGTGCCCGCTTTGGTCAAAAAATTAAAACTTTACGCGCGAAAACGCTTGACTTTTATGGACATGCTGTCACTCTTTTGAAAACTGACAAAAATATATACACATTCGGGACTTGAAACAATTTTTAAATGAAAGTAGACTCAATTACCTTCAAAACGACGGGTGGCGCGACCCGTATCGACTTACGGATTAAAAGATATGATTTTTCAAAGTTTACCAAAATCTGTCCGGATCAAACCGAAATTTAGGAATTTGGTACCAAATTTCGGTATGAACCGAAATTTGGCCCTTTTTCACAATAATCGACCCATGCTACCTTATATCCACACCAAACTCACTTAAAGCCATTAACATATCATACAAAATCGTTTACATACTCAACTAACCCGAAATAGTACTTTAAAAATTAGACGGTTATGCAATAAACCCGTTTGACCCATTTACACATCAAACTACTCATACCACATCCGTTTTGCACCAAACTTTACCAACTTCAATAATTTAACATATCAAACATTTTCCAACGATACTTGACCCGTTTACACATCAAATGGGTACATTTACCCTTTTGCCAAACACCCCCCTTAAACATTGACCATAAACCATTTAACACACTTAAACACACCATTGACCACCCAAACTTTACCAAAAGCATTAGATTAACATAACAAACATGTTCCAAGGGCACTTGACCCGTTTACAACCCAAAATGGGTATTTTCATACATAAACCAAACACCCCTTTATACTTGACTATAAACACTTCAAACTCACTTTGATATACCAAATGACTACCAAGTCGTTTGAACGACCTTAACATACAACTTGCCATTCGGCTACACGCTACCAACCCATAAAGGACCAACGGGGGTACAAACTTACACATGAGCCCGGTATTCTACCTAAGCTCCTACACGTACTACCTTAATCTCGCATATTCAAATCCTTAATCACTATATCCAAGCCATCCATACAAGCATCCCAACCTACAAAAAGGGTTAGACAACTAAACCGTAAGCACAAAGGCTTAGTAAGTAAAACGACTATAACATATCATTATACTTCAATCCACACATAGCATCTTATACATAAAACACTTACTTGACGGGCTTACAACCCATGACTCATCTAGTACATAACATCATCATATACAATAGCATCAAATCATCACATAAGCCACATTCATGGCATAACATAAACATATTCCATAGTCCATATCACTTGTCATACAACATACTTAACACATATGTTAGAAATCCATATAACACATGTTACCATCATTTTACTTACCTTAATCCAAGCTAAAACATAACAAGAACTTCATAATCATCACATTCTTCCATCATCATCATCATCATCCTTACAATAATCAAAACCTAACAACATAACAATCAATAACATAACAAGGGTTATCAAAACCTATCAAACATACTTATCTTACTTTCTACATCATCATATGACCATATCTTTGATCATATGATGAAAACCCACTTAATCCATAATCTATAACTTCAATGACATCAAGAACATACATACTTACTTGAAGGAGAATCATAGCTAGGGTGGCCATAAGCACTAGGACTTGATCATCTTCCTTCTTAAGCCATCAAGTCTATCATTTCCCTCCCTTTTCTCCCTCTAGAACCGGCCTTCCCAAAGACCCAAGAATAATGTAGAGGAGACTAGAATCTCCTGGATTTATTTAGCTAAAATACATGTTTGGGCTAATGGCTGAGATGGCCCCTCAAGTCTCTTTCTTCCTACTTTAGACACAACTAACTTATAACTTATCACATACTTACCACAATGGCAACTTAGGCCCCTTTAGTTATGCATTATATTATATAACTATATTAGTCATACTTTGACTATTAATTGGCTATCGGATTTGACCATTATGCAACTTTCGTTGACTGGCCAATCACATAAAGTCTTTATTCGCTTTCATCTAGGGTGGGGTCCCAACACCCGGGAAACGGGTCTAACATTACTACACTTAAAGCATGAAAAGATAAGTTACAACCGTTCAATAAAGTCTCATAATTTCATAATATGCTCATGCAATTTATTTACGAACAAAATAAAAATGTAGATACTAATTTTTCGTTAGTTTGAAAATGAAAAATACTCCATTACACGTGAAGACGAGGTCTGTTACATAGAATCTAACATTTAAACTTATTTTAGAAACAAATTTTAATATTTTTTATCCCTTTTTTCCAAAGAACATGCAACAAAAGTTTATCTAATAAAACTCATTGCCAAGCTCTGAAAAAAAAAAGGTAATAAAGTATTAAAACTAGTAATTAGATAACTAAACAAAGCACAAAAGTTATCATGCCAAAATTTCTTTATAGATATAACTTTTACCATATAACCCATCAAGCAATCTTAGTCACTATTTTTTTTTTATCAAAATAAAAAAGTAAACTTTCACCATTTTTTTAAAACTTAAATATTTCGCAAACCGTAAATCGTCAAGCTACAAAAAAAATACCATCGCGACGAGAATTAAATTATCTTTCTATAGACATGCATTGTTATATACTTTCGACGAACTTTTTTTTCGATGAACTTTTTTTTTGCCCAGAAAAATCATATATGATTCGATTTTAACAAATATGATTCGTAAGAACCATATATGATTCGTAAGAATCATATATGATTTTTTTACGAATCGTATATGATTTTTACGAATCATATATGATTCTTTCTGGGTGAAAATTAAAAAAAAAAATAAAAAAAAATAATAATCATCGAAAGTATATAACTATGCATATCTATAGAAAGAACATTTAATTCTCGTCGCGATGGTATTTTTTTGTAGCTTGAAGATTTACCGTTTGCAAGATATGTTGTTTTGAAAAAAAAATGTGGAAAATATAAATAGGTGAATATGATTGGTTGATAGGTTCTATAAGGATGTGTATATTGGCCAACGTATTTATAGAAAACCAATCACCCTGCTTGCTAAGTTTATAGAAGACACGGAATAGGGAAGTAGTAGGAGGAACGTGCATGCTACGGCAATACACCTCAAAAAGGGTAGCACGATGCATACCCAACGGAACTAGTTGAGAAATGTGAACTTTAAAATACCTAATGACATCTAAAAGAAAAGTAGAAAAAGGGACAACGAGACCGCCCTCAAAGAAGTACTCCGCGTACAAACCGATGGCATCCTCAGGTAACTGGTTCATCGTCATACCCGTTGGAGGTACCCTTGGATGTAAATCCTTCGGTAATCCGAACGCTTTCACCACAGCAATTACATCAGACTCGTCCATCGCGGACGCTCTTAAATGCATGTCTTTCTTAACATGCGAACCCTCCGGATTGGACACATCTTCATACTCAAACGATGCGGTAGATTCCGACATAATGGACAAGAAGGAGAAGAGAATAGCCAAGCAACAAAAAACTAAACGGGCTGAGACGTACCTCACAGACGACGAGAACAATCGTTCGGAATACGGAGAAGATGAGATGTGTCAGAAGTATGTGTGTGAAATAAAATTACGGTGTTGTAAATAAAAAGAAACGGGACTATTTATAGGCAGTCAAAAATAGGCGGGAAAGGGACACGTCACCCATAGGGCTAACGTGTCAGCCATCCACACCGTGTCTCTCAGAAAGTACATACGTGTTCCAATCCAAACGATGCGGTAAAAAACGACGGCGCACCTTAAACGACACCTTAATTACCTTTGGCATTTTGCGTGACTCTAGCAAAAGAACAAAGCTATGACTTACCCTCCGGAAAATCGCAAAAAATAAACTTAGTATCACATCATTGGCACAACCAATACTATGATACTGGGGGGACATGTTGACGTATGTACCCTCCGGATACATGCCGTACAAGGGTATACCCTCCGGACCCGTATCAGGTAAAATGTACTTAGATGTGTTCAAACAATACGAACCGATATCCGAAGGGTTACGAATGTCCGCATGACCTCAGCCGTCCGGAGATCACAAACCCTTCGGATAAGCCAACAAGTACCTAGACCAAAGTACAAACAAGTACACCAAAGTATATGATAATGGAGTCTAAACTAGCGAACATTAAGGGCTAAGTACAAACCATCCTAGCACTTCATGTAGAGAGTCTATAAATAGAGAGGAAATCTTCATTTAAGGTTAACTAATTCTCCCCTACTCTCTAGTTTTATTCATACTTTCTCTCACTAAGAACATATACTTACTCTCACGCCGGAGGTTGGTCCTGGGATACATTCCCGGGGCGAGTCTAACGGATGTATTTGTTTTGCAGATATCCGAAGGAACATACCGTAATTAAGAGTCACCTCGAATCCGAAGGACCTACTCCAGTCCGAAGGATTCTTCTCGCTTGTTCGAAGTAGAAACAAACTTTTACTTCAACAAAAGGTGGCATGAAAAGGTCTATTCAGAGAGGTCCAAAAAGTGTTTATTATCATTTTTTAATTTAATTGCATTAATTTATGTTGGACAATTTCTAAATCTTAAAAGCTTTAACCTTAGTGGGAATAGGTTTATTGTAACACCCCCAATTCATGGATGCAGCGGAATTCGAACTGGGTGTTACTCGACGGCACAATAGTCACAATAATAGAAAACGAACTCCAATTGAGTCGTTTTAAAAGATGTATCATTCAAAATATATAAATATCAGAGATTAAAAAAAATGAGGTCCCAATTGGTTCCATGTTTACAAATCACATTAAGTGAGTTTTTGAATGATAAGTAAATTTATAGCCCTCTTGAGTATCCGTGTCCTTCCGTGCCATCCTTGATCGTCATGAACCTGAAATACATGCTTGAGAGGTCAACACAAAGGTTGAGTGATATTCATAGAGTTTGTTAAATCGTTTGAACACAATGTGTTGGTAGTTAAATCGTTTGAACACAATAATCGTAGTGTTTGTAGTTAATTCGTTTGAACACCATAATCGTAGTGTTTGTAGGTAAATCGTTTGAACACAATAATCGTAGTGTGAGCTGTAGACTCACACCAATGTTTGGAAAACAAAACAGGTAGGCTACGTTATTATACGCCCATAAAATGTATTATACACTAAGCTTATGAAACCAAAACGTTAACGTGTACCAATATCGATTGGCAGATTTATCCCGGTAGATACTTTGCCGTCATACCTAATGTCTCAAATATTAATGCATTTGTTTGAACTAATCAAAACAAATGGGATTCGTCAATCCCAATAGGCCTATTCACAATATTCGCGCTCACTTGCAAGTAACCCTCGCAAGTGATTAAATGGTTCATACTAAGGGATCTTGGTTTGGCAAGGATGTTACTTAGTGATAATAAAACATAGTCGAATAACATACAGTAGAAAGCATTGTGTTCGAGTAGAAAAATAATAGCATGTATTCCCCCCAAGGGTTTGTAAAACATTGAAGTAATGTAAAGTGGGGCTATGAACTCACCTTAAGTAAGATAGCAAGTAATGAATGTAATGGTTGAATCGTGAAGGTTTCTACGAGCAACCTATAATCGAATGTTGCGACTTAGGATCGGAGTAATGTCTAAGGAGACATAAACACGCCAATATATATCTTGCACTTAGTCCATGATGTGGTATGATGTATAGTATAAGTCTTTGAAAGAAAGATTCATGAAACATGTATGTTTTGTATATCGTTTACTACCGTTCGGGCCGACATAATTCAGAAGTCATGTTAGTAAGCGTTCGAGGAGCCAGGACACTTTAATTCGTAAATCCACAACTCAACTCGACGGCTTACATAATGAACTCCTCACATGAGGCTCCCTACTATTGTAGTAGTTGATAAAGTATAAGTTTTGATCCGAAAAGTTACATGTCCGATATTTGAATAAACTTAGGAAAGTTTATTAGTACATGAAGATTGTTATTAGGGGTAGTTTCATAAGTCTTGAATGACCATTTTCTCTTGGTAATATCTCATGGTTTCCTTTTAGGTGAAGTAGATCCAAATTGCTTGTTCATGTTATCGCCTAATTCATTGTTTCATGTTTACGCCTAGGTAAGTTGTTATGGTCATTTCGTCATGGCCTAGCCATGACCTTTGGTCCTTGTTCCAAGGTCATGAGACACAACCTTGGCTCTAGCCATGGTGGTGGTCTTGATTATAGGTCATAAGACCCCTTTGGTCTTCATAAACCATAACCTATATGTAATGACTTTGTCTAAAAATGGGCTGTTTAGAATTTGAAGAATTTTATCACTCGGAAAGCGTTTTTAGGGCTCGAGCTTCTTTGTTCCTGAACGAAAACGGCGTTCCGGACAACTTTCGTGTTTTAACTTTTTGATGAATCGGACCAGAAGTGTGACTTTCAAAACCCAAATTTGATCAGGAAGCTATTTGGCAGTTTTGCCGGAAATCTTTGGTAACTTCAAATCGCCATAACTTTTGACTCGTTTACTCGTTTTAGGTGGTTCAAATTGCTATGGTTTCCTTGTTAAGTCCTCTACTGTAATTTGTAATGATCCAATATCATAATTTTACCATTTTGGTCGTGGTTTTCCAAGAAATTCATTAGTTTGCTCGTTTTAGTAACTTGTTTTAACAATCAATAACAATAATTTGTTTTGGTCATTTTTATACATCATGGACATAACTACAAGACATAATATAGCAAGAATAATATGTAAATAACATGAACATGATTATTTAACAAGAATCAAGTTAGGGTTTGGCTCACAACTTTTGGCTTTCAAAGATGAAAGGAAGTTAACATGTAAGGATAGGACTTTGATAGACTTGCTTCAACCCACTTCACTTCATGCAATCTTTCTACCCTTGGTATTCTTGAAAGATGGATGATGAAGGTTTAGGTGACTTGAGTGGATTTAAACTCAAGAGAAATCACCAAGTATATAAGGTTATGGAAGTGTTTGATGAATGATAACCTATCTAGGGTTTCTACCTTGAACTAGCACTTGAATCTTGCATGAAACTTGGAAGATAATTTGCTAAGGATGAAATATTGTTGTGTGTGGTGTGTGGGACGTTCAAAGGAAGGGGGGGGGGCTATTTATATGCAAATGAGGAGGTTAGAAATGTTGACTAGTCCAACCTTGGAGGCCAAGGTGAACACTTGTAACCATCTTAAGGCCTTAAGCACAAGATCAAGCCACCTAGTGTGAATCCCCCCTCCTAGAGGCGGTTTGTATGCTTGGAGAGCAAGGGTGTGGACTTTTCTTGGTATTATCCAAGATACTTGGTTAGTTTTGACTCCGGGAAATGCCAATCGTAAATGATTAAGCCTCAAAACGTAAAACCGGGTGTCGTAAAATTATGGAACTTGAAAGTATTGATAAACATGTCAATAAGTTCCATAATAAAATATAAAATGAGTGGTAGGTTCCGTTTGGGTGGTAAACCCTGCTAAAAACTGGAGACACGGGTCTAAAACGCGTAATACGTAAAATGTACGAATATTGCGTAAAATTGAGAAAAGTAAAATATTACTTTTCTAATGTGATAAAAATGATTTAAAATGACTTATAATGTCTAGACTGGGCTCAGTCTAGTGTCGGTTGGTATTAAATGTCTTTTAGACATCAAACCGTAAGCCTAAAAATCAAGGAATGACTTATAAAATCAAGGGATGATTTTTGGTCAATGGAGGAGGGAAAGAATATGTTGACTACTCAAATTGTGTTAGAAACGTGTTTTGTGGTCTAACGGTTAATCGCCCATACGGTTAAGCGTGCTCATGTGAGAATAGTACATGCTTGGGTGACCTGCTGGGAAGTTTTTGGTCATGTTTTTCTCAGTCACGATTAATTCTCAAATAAATCATGAGTGTGTCAAACATTTTTCTGATGCGGGGTCACTTAACGCGGTCGAGTTTCGTTGTACGTAGAATTTCTGAATGACGTTTTACCCTAAAACGTGAAATTCCTTAATAACTTTCACGAAAATGATCTGACGAATGTCAAACATTTAATTTGCCATGGAAATGATTTATCACTTGAGAATATCAAATAAAAATCAACTTTCGGGAAAGTTTCGGGAAAATGAATAGTAAAAGTGAATAGTGAAATTTTCCGGGAATGGTAATTAACCTGAAATTGCGAATTGTTACAGTCTCTACCCCTTACGGGGAACTTCGTCCCGAAGTTCTTTGTGTGTCATATGTTGGAGTGGTGTCAATGAAAAGGTGTGGTTACTTATGAGGACTAAAGTCTGGGATTACTAGTGATGTAGTTTGATTTGTCGTTTCAGTGTATGGTGTAGGATGAGGCTTACTTTTATGTAGGAAAGGTATGGTAATAGTCGAATATCAAAGGAAATTGATATAGCAGTCGAATATTAATAGGAATTGATATAGTAGTTGGACATAAATTGATATAGTTGTCAAGTATCAATAGCAATTGATATAACTGTTGAACAACAATAGCAATTTACATAGGAATCCAATAAATGGAAATTGATATAGTAGTGGAATATCAATGGAAATTGGGATAGTAGTCGCAATCATAGTCTAGTAGGTAATCGGTTGTTGTACCTAGTGTTTATGTCATGGTTTGAAGCGATGTTGGTGAAAAGATAGGATTTCTTGTGGCGAATATAATGTAGGTATCATGCCATACCCGAGCAATGTAATGTAGGTATCAAGCCATACCCGAGCAATGTAATGTAGGTATCAAGCCATACCCGAGCAATGTAATGTAGGTTGACTTCATACTTATGTTATTTTGGATACAAATAAGCCCACTTGTTTATAATTCTTTATTTACATAGAGAGGCATCCCAACCAATGTAAATAGAGGAATATAAACTTATGGTTCGGTGATTTACAATTTCTTTATTTAAATGAAAAGGCATCCCAATCCATTCAAATAATTACAAATCATCCTACTTAAGAATTTCCAACACAACATTCATACTTAGCCGGTGAGTTACAAGGTAGTGTATTATGAGATGATATTGGTGTAACAAAAGTACAAGATGAATATTCAAACTTGTAAAGCTGATAAGGGTGCTTGTGGTGTAACTAAGGATGATTTGAGCTTTAAAAGTGCATCAAGATCTGTTAATGAGCTTGTGGTTCCAACGGTTGTGAAGATAATGTTATGATATGTTGATGAACAAAAGTGTGTAGTGTATGCTTAACATTAATACTCTTAGGTATAGATGTTGAGTTTGTTTTGAAAATCTTAAGAGATTTTAAAAGTTTATGATGGAATGGTATCCTAAACAGGATGGTACTTCTACAGGATGAAGAGAATAATTGATAACTATCCCAAGATAGTAGTTCGGATTATCTCATAAATGAAAACTTTCAAGAATGAATTTAGATCATAGAAATAAGGTGTTAAGATTTCGCTGAGTGGTAAGACACTATCGTGTCTCTAGATTGTTTTAATGTATTCTGGTGGTTTATCGTGTTCATGTAGGAAATCAATCTAAACATAACCCTAGTACAACTATTCTCAGTATTTGAAAATTTTAAGTCGAATATAGTTAGTCAGACTATATTCCACTGTCCCTAGGTTAAATATAGGTGACTAGTCTATATTTAGCCAAGGTTCGATAAAATTTTCAAATACCTAAATTAGGTATACTTGTGATATGTCCGTTGGTTTTGGGAAACTATTCACTAAACAAAGGCGATGTCAACCCTTAAGTTGCAAGTCCCGTATGTTTTCATATTCCATTGCATAGAAGGTAGTAAGGGTAGATACGTATGGAAAGGAAGTTTTTAAGTAGTTCTAAAATAGAACATACTTGGCCAGGATCACGAACTTTTAATAATGAAGGTTTCATCAGAAACTTTGATGAATGTAGAGAAAGTTCAGCTTTTGTCGATGATGGATTAGTTTGTCCTTTAGAAATCTCATATTTCTTGTTTGGAAATCGTTAGATTGTGATGGGTTTTTGATATCATAAGAAATGATATTGATGAGGTCGTGAAATAATTCCAGAGACCATTGCACAATTCACAATGTCTCGGAAGTAGGTTAGACCATTGTGCAATTCATAATGTCTGGGAAGTAGGTTAAACCATTAGGTGACTCAAAACATTTGAGAAATGATTAAGACCATTGTATCATACAATGTCTTGGAAAATGAATGAGACCATTATATCTCACAATGTCTTGGAAAATGAATGAGACCATTGTATCTCACAATGTCTGAAAAATGAATGAGACCATTGTATCTCACAATGTCTTGGAAAATGAATGTTGGAGTAGGAACATGATTGGGAGAGTGTGGCTATGTCGAAATGCCTTAGAATAGGCATACACAGATATGTTTAGTTCATTGTTTAGATAAATGATTGAAAATAAACCGAGTTTATATATCAATATACTAATATGTTCATGTAGCATAAAATGCCTAGTGTGTATATATCAATATACTTATATGTGTTCATGTAGCATAAAATGCCTAGTGTGTATATATCAATATACTAATATGTTTGTGAAGCATAACATGCTTACTAAGTCCATAATCGTTTGGAGGATGGAAGACACGGAGAGCGGAAGGCTATAAAATGGTTTTGCTTGTAGTTGTAGTTATAGTTTAGGTCTCAATTAGACCCGTTTCTCTATAACCATGGCTCTGGTACCAATCTGTAACACCCCCAATTCATGGATGCAGCGGAATTCGAACTGGGTGTTACTCGACGGCACAATAGTCACAATAATAGAAAACGAACTCCAATTGAGTCGTTTTAAAAGATGTATCATTCAAAATATATAAATATCAGAGATTAAAAAAAATGAGGTCCCAATTGGTTCCATGTTTACAAATCACATTAAGTGAGTTTTTGAATGATAAGTAAATTTATAGCCCTCTTGAGTATCCGTGTCCTTCCGTGCCATCCTTGATCGTCATGAACCTGAAATACATGCTTGAGAGGTCAACACAAAGGTTGAGTGATATTCATAGAGTTTGTTAAATCGTTTGAACACAATGTGTTGGTAGTTAAATCGTTTGAACACAATAATCGTAGTGTTTGTAGTTAATTCGTTTGAACACCATAATCGTAGTGTTTGTAGGTAAATCGTTTGAACACAATAATCGTAGTGTGAGCTGTAGACTCACACCAATGTTTGGAAAACAAAACAGGTAGGCTACGTTATTATACGCCCATAAAATGTATTATACACTAAGCTTATGAAACCAAAACGTTAACGTGTACCAATATCGATTGGCAGATTTATCCCGGTAGATACTTTGCCGTCATACCTAATGTCTCAAATATTAATGCATTTGTTTGAACTAATCAAAACAAATGGGATTCGTCAATCCCAATAGGCCTATTCACAATATTCGCGCTCACTTGCAAGTAACCCTCGCAAGTGATTAAATGGTTCATACTAAGGGATCTTGGTTTGGCAAGGATGTTACTTAGTGATAATAAAACATAGTCGAATAACATACAGTAGAAAGCATTGTGTTCGAGTAGAAAAATAATAGCATGTATTCCCCCCAAGGGTTTGTAAAACATTGAAGTAATGTAAAGTGGGGCTATGAACTCACCTTAAGTAAGATAGCAAGTAATGAATGTAATGGTTGAATCGTGAAGGTTTCTACGAGCAACCTATAATCGAATGTTGCGACTTAGGATCGGAGTAATGTCTAAGGAGACATAAACACGCCAATATATATCTTGCACTTAGTCCATGATGTGGTATGATGTATAGTATAAGTCTTTGAAAGAAAGATTCATGAAACATGTATGTTTTGTATATCGTTTACTACCGTTCGGGCCGACATAATTCAGAAGTCATGTTAGTAAGCGTTCGAGGAGCCAGGACACTTTAATTCGTAAATCCACAACTCAACTCGACGGCTTACATAATGAACTCCTCACATGAGGCTCCCTACTATTGTAGTAGTTGATAAAGTATAAGTTTTGATCCGAAAAGTTACATGTCCGATATTTGAATAAACTTAGGAAAGTTTATTAGTACATGAAGATTGTTATTAGGGGTAGTTTCATAAGTCTTGAATGACCATTTTCTCTTGGTAATATCTCATGGTTTCCTTTTAGGTGAAGTAGATCCAAATTGCTTGTTCATGTTATCGCCTAATTCATTGTTTCATGTTTACGCCTAGGTAAGTTGTTATGGTCATTTCGTCATGGCCTAGCCATGACCTTTGGTCCTTGTTCCAAGGTCATGAGACACAACCTTGGCTCTAGCCATGGTGGTGGTCTTGATTATAGGTCATAAGACCCCTTTGGTCTTCATAAACCATAACCTATATGTAATGACTTTGTCTAAAAATGGGCTGTTTAGAATTTGAAGAATTTTATCACTCGGAAAGCGTTTTTAGGGCTCAAGCTTCTTTGTTCCTGAACGAAAACGGCGTTCCGGACAACTTTCGTGTTTTAACTTTTTGATGAATCGGACCAGAAGTGTGACTTTCAAAACCCAAATTTGATCAGGAAGCTATTTGGCAGTTTTGCCGGAAATCTTTGGTAACTTCAAATCGCCATAACTTTTGACTCGTTTACTCGTTTTAGGTGGTTCAAATTGCTATGGTTTCCTTGTTAAGTCCTCTACTGTAATTTGTAATGATCCAATATCATAATTTTACCATTTTGGTCGTGGTTTTCCAAGAAATTCATTAGTTTGCTCGTTTTAGTAACTTGTTTTAACAATCAATAACAATAATTTGTTTTGGTCATTTTTATACATCATGGACATAACTACAAGACATAATATAGCAAGAATAATATGTAAATAACATGAACATGATTATTTAACAAGAATCAAGTTAGGGTTTGGCTCACAACTTTTGGCTTTCAAAGATGAAAGGAAGTTAACATGTAAGGATAGGACTTTGATAGACTTGCTTCAACCCACTTCACTTCATGCAATCTTTCTACCCTTGGTATTCTTGAAAGATGGATGATGAAGGTTTAGGTGACTTGAGTGGATTTAAACTCAAGAGAAATCACCAAGTATATAAGGTTATGGAAGTGTTTGATGAATGATAACCTATCTAGGGTTTCTACCTTGAACTAGCACTTGAATCTTGCATGAAACTTGGAAGATAATTTGCTAAGGATGAAATATTGTTGTGTGTGGTGTGTGGGACGTTCAAAGGAAGGGGGGGGGGGCTATTTATATGCAAATGAGGAGGTTAGAAATGTTGACTAGTCCAACCTTGGAGGCCAAGGTGAACACTTGTAACCATCTTAAGGCCTTAAGCACAAGATCAAGCCACCTAGTGTGAATCCCCCCTCCTAGAGGCGGTTTGTATGCTTGGAGAGCAAGGGTGTGGACTTTTCTTGGTATTATCCAAGATACTTGGTTAGTTTTGACTCCGGGAAATGCCAATCGTAAATGATTAAGCCTCAAAACGTAAAACCGGGTGTCGTAAAATTATGGAACTTGAAAGTATTGATAAACATGTCAATAAGTTCCATAATAAAATATAAAATGAGTGGTAGGTTCCGTTTGGGTGGTAAACCCTGCTAAAAACTGGAGACACGGGTCTAAAACGCGTAATACGTAAAATGTACGAATATTGCGTAAAATTGAGAAAAGTAAAATATTACTTTTCTAATGTGATAAAAATGATTTAAAATGACTTATAATGTCTAGACTGGGCTCAGTCTAGTGTCGGTTGGTATTAAATGTCTTTTAGACATCAAACCGTAAGCCTAAAAATCAAGGAATGACTTATAAAATCAAGGGATGATTTTTGGTCAATGGAGGAGGGAAAGAATATGTTGACTACTCAAATTGTGTTAGAAACGTGTTTTGTGGTCTAACGGTTAATCGCCCATACGGTTAAGCGTGCTCATGTGAGAATAGTACATGCTTGGGTGACCTGCTGGGAAGTTTTTGGTCATGTTTTTCTCAGTCACGATTAATTCTCAAATAAATCATGAGTGTGTCAAACATTTTTCTGATGCGGGGTCACTTAACGCGGTCGAGTTTCGTTGTACGTAGAATTTCTGAATGACGTTTTACCCTAAAACGTGAAATTCCTTAATAACTTTCACGAAAATGATCTGACGAATGTCAAACATTTAATTTGCCATGGAAATGATTTATCACTTGAGAATATCAAATAAAAATCAACTTTCGGGAAAGTTTCGGGAAAATGAATAGTAAAAGTGAATAGTGAAATTTTCCGGGAATGGTAATTAACCTGAAATTGCGAATTGTTACATTTATAGTATGAAAAGTTTTAAGAATTAATGACAATGTAAGAGGTGACAATTTTTATAAACCTTTTAAAAGGTCCATCATAGTGGTGGATGCTCTAAGTATTGCATTCCTTTATATCATAGGACATTTAAGCTTGTAACTATGCCAATTGAAAGTTACTCTTATACAGCATTAAGTAACTATGCCAATTGAAAGTTGTAGCAAGTAGCAACATTTATAGTTTTTTTAATAGCAGACTCACAATCATTTTGGCTCCAATTGGACTTGAATACATCATTTTGATTCCTGGTGCAACTTTTAACGCATATTTGTTATCGCTATACCAAATGTCTGCTTGTTCACCCGACACAACATGAAATAACATGTTATATGATACCGGTTTGTTTTCCTTATCATGTGATAACATAATTCTAACTGACGGTCACTTTGTGTGAGGAATTCTTGAATAGACCTATTAATTTTTGTTCTTAATAAACATGAACATTTTAGGGTCAACGAATTTGACATTCCACAATCACACGAACATCTAGAATGCAAACATGACAACGAAGTCGAAACACACACAAACTACGACCTTATGCTTTAATATCACGATATGGCATATCATAAAACACTTTAAATCATTGAAGTTGTCACACAAACAAATCTTCTTCTTATAAATTGTAAAAAAATAAAAAAAAAAAAAAAAAAAAAAAAAAAAAAAAAAAAAAAAAACCTGTACTTTACTTCCAAAACTCATGGACAAGAGAACACAAATAGGATCTCGTTTGATTTCAAGGAGTAAAGCAACAACAATTACCGGTATCGCCTCTTTGACCCGGAAGATACAAACACTGACCATGAGTCCAACCACGAGGGATGCACTCATGGGTGCAAAATCCATCACCTATTCCCATTTTGCACGCGACATATGTACAATACTTTATCCCATCACCGTTTGGTTCGAAACCTGTATTTTACTAACAAGAAAATGTATACATTATTTTTCTACTGATATAACACATCTATAATCGATATTCACTAAGAGAATAGCATCTAAAAAGATAAAATGCTCTTCAGTAAATATTTATACATATACACTAGATAAATATTGTTATAATAATACTCCGTAACATATGAGATCAAGAAAAGATCATATTGTATGTTAAATTACATTATATATTTGAAGTTTAAATTACCTTTAGCTGCTGGTGCAAATGTGGCAGTAAGAACGAGAAGAACAAACAATAGTTTCATTTTATTGTTTTTCTTCATTTTTGCATAGATAAAAAGAGATGGTTTGTATAGATGATGTGAATATATATACGGAAAAAATGTTGGTATTTATCACAATACCAAATGAATTAAATTTGGCATTGAAACATTATCTTGATGTATTTTTATATGAAGATCTTATAGATTTTTACTACATATTGTTAGTTATTCTTTATGAAGATCTTGATTAGTTACTTATGTATTAGATTCATCTAAAAACAATAATATTTTCACATTTGCTTATAATATAATACTAAACAAATTACTCTTAGAATCTACGCATTTACTAATTTGTACCAAAACAATCAAAACACTTTTTAAAAAATCATTAGAAATAAACAAAAACTTTACACTTGCAAAACACAGACGTTATGCTTATATCGGTATGAAAATGTGAAGAAATATAATACTAGCAAGCAACTGAGATGAGTAGTTTTCATTAAAATTAAACAAAGTTCCAATAGGTCTTAAATTAGCATAAACTCCAACAAACAATCTGGAAATTGCAAAATTTCCTAGGAGTAATACCATATTAAAGCACTAGTCAAACAAAAAAACAAAAACAAAAAAGTTCGATACTCAAAAGTTATTTTTTTGACAAGCATAGTGCTTTAATATGGTATTTGCCCGATTTCCTACATTTTCACCATGAAACCTTTCTAGGAGTTCGCTAAAGCTACAAAGACCCAAAGATGATAACTTATAGCCAAAAATCCAAACTTCCTAATAGATCTAACGATTTTTAATTTGAAAAACACTTCTTTTCAAAGTTATGTACTGTTGACAATGCTATAATTTTAAGTAGTGGATGGGAAAGCTGCCACAACATTTCAGGAACGCTACAGTATGATTCGCTTAAGACCGTGGATTGCGGGTGCTTAAGCGTTTCCTGTGACTAGCAGCTAACCTTTTTAACTGAACCTACTTGACTTGCCTAAATGATTGATAAGCAAACCCAGAGCCCATTCAATTCTCGTTACGTGTAATTATCACTGCTAAACAGCTTTTTTGGCTCATGAAAACTCAAATAAACTAACAGGGCAATAGTATAATACTTGCTGACAAAACAAATTTTGTTCCTCTTTTTATTAAGTCGAAAGATCTACCATTGCTAGTAATCACCAAACTAATACTAATAGTGACCATCAAACCAACCACACAAACAAAAATGAAACTTCATAATATTGTCGTGCAATTTATTTATCATTAAAGACCAAAATAAAATTCTGGATATTTAGTCAATAAAATTTCTTGTTAGTTTTGAAAATGAAAAATATTCCATTAAGTTATTGCCACATTATATTTGTCATTTTAATTCACACTATTAATATAGTTACTACCAACTTTTATAAAATAATAAAGGTCCATTACGCACGAAGACGGGTCTTTTACATAGATCTAACATTTAAACTTATTTTAGAAACAAATTTTAATATTCTTTTATTTTTTTTCCAAGAACCTGCAACAAAGTTTTATCAAATAAAACTCATGACAAGCTCTTAAAAGAAAAAAAGTAACAAAGTATTAAAACTAGTAATTAGATAACTAACCAGAGTAGGAAGTTATCATATAAAAAGGCCTAAAACATATGCTACTGAGTTGTTGTTTGGCTTCTTGTGTTATAAGGATCCCTCTATTGGCCATTTGCTCAAGTTAAGGGATGTGGGATACTATATTCAAACATCAAACTATTGTTTTGTTTGCACCCTTTCTGAAATGATAATTTAAGGTGAACATGTTTACTAAGGGTGCGTTTGGTATCATTTCTATAGTTCGCCTTAAGCTTTTAACGTTTCATTTCAAGCGGACAATACGTGTAGAGCGGGTGTTAGCAAGGTGGAAGCTTCCAACGTATTTATTTAAGGATAGCCCAACGTAATGTTTGTAGTGTAGTCTAGTCTTGTGCTTGATGTTTATGTTTTTGTTCGGCTAGACTATTTCTTTCTATGAGATTGGCATGTCAATCTTATGAGTAGTGGTTTGAAGCACAAATGGTGCGTTACTGCGTTGTTTGTAATAGTCAATATGGTGCTTTGCTATATTGCCTGAACGTTATTGATTATTAATATATTTTACCAGGGTAAAACCCTTTACCCAAAAAAAATACATGCTTTGTTCACGCAACATGAATAACAAGTAAGGTATTTCGAGTCATCCAATGTTTAGATAACTTTTGTCATACTGCTAGTTAAAGGAGCAATTTTGCTATCAAGAACACATATCAAGAGATCATTTGCCACTCATTTTTAATCACTAAAATTTACCGTGAAAGGACACAACGAAACTATATTTGCCAGTAACATTGCTAAAAGTGTCTTTTAGATACTTAATCAAGAAGTTAAAACTTTCGTTTGTTTTGCTAAAAAAGGCGTGTGCCCTAATGATACCAAACTTTGTGTGGAAGCTTGACGAAATATGTGTGGGTGTGAAAAGCTCGACCAAATAAGTGTGGATTCGAGTTCTACTTAGAATATGTAAGATGTAGTTAGTTGCCACTAAAAAATAAAAAAAGAAAAAATGCAATGTTAGTTTTGAAAGTTGGAAGATATTTTACTACCACATCGTACTATGTTTCTTACATGATTAAGCTTTTAACTTGATCCTAATATTTATATTTATAATAATTTTAAGAAACAAATTTTAGTAACCTTTTATTTTTCTGTCATAATTGACAAGAAATTTTCATCAAATGATAAAGTTGTCATTTGTTAGGAGCCAAAATAGACAGCGACGAATCGTTTTAACCCACAAACATTACATTGTTTGAAGTATTTTATAAACAGTTAATGTCTCAAGTCTATTTATAAGAGAGAGTGTGTATTATAAATAGACTTTGGACGACTTCCAACAAACCCATTCACTGTATCTAAAATCCAGTACAGTGAGAGGTAGGTTCCTTTCGGATCGATTTGGTTAATATTTATTAAAAAGTTTCTTATTGTGTCAAAAATCCAAACTTCCTAATGATTTTCCATTTGCCAAACACCTTTTTTTTTTTTTTTTTTTTTTTTTAAGTTGTATACTGGTGACAATGATTCGCTTAAAAGTTTCATGCTACTACTTGACTTGCTTAAATGTTTGATAAGCAACCCACAGCCAATTCTATTCTGGTTACGTGTAATTAAATATCACTGCTAAGCAGCTTTTTGGGCTCATGAAGACTCAAATAAACTAACATCTCAATTAACAGGGCAATAGTGTCATGAAATTTATTAGGTGGCGTTTAGTTGAAAACATTTTATTTCATTTCCTATTTCTTGTTTTGAAGGAAAAGGGAGGGAGTTTGATTTCCTGTTTCTTCAGTCTCTTTACGTTTTCGTCTGTTTTTTTACGTTTTCATCCGATTTTTTATGTTTTCGTCCGTTTCATTACGTTTTTGTCAGATTTTTTACATTTTCGTCAGATTTTTTACGTTTTCATCAGATTTTTTACGTTTTCGTCAGATTTTTTACGTTTTCGTCTGATTTTTTATGTTTACATCCGTTTTTATACGTTTTCATCAGATTTTATACGTTTTTGTCCATTTTCTTACGTTTTCATCCGTTTTTTTACTTTTTTGTTTGAATTTGTATGTTTCCATATGTTTTTTTACATTTTTGTCAGATTTTTTTTGCATTTGTCCATTTTTTAATATTTTCATTTTTTATGATTTCCTCCGATTTTTACATTTTCTTTCGATTTTTTATGTTTTCTTCTGATTTTTTACGTTTCCATCCGTCTTCGTCTGATTTTTATGTTTTCATCTTTCATTTACGTTTTCATCTATGATTTATGTTTTTTTAGGTTTCGTCTAACGAAAACGTAAAAAGATAGACGTAAATGTAAATAAACATAAGTAAACGCAAAAAATGGACGAAAACGTAAAAAATCAGACAAAAACGAAAAAAAACCTGACGAAAACGTAAAAGATATGACGAAAACGTAAAAACGGACGAAAACGTAAAAAAACAAACGAAAATGTAAAAAATCTGACGAAAGCGTAAAAAACGGACGAAAACGTAAAAAATCTGACAAATACGAAAAAAAAATAGACGAAAACAAAATCAGATGAAAATGTAAAAAATCTGACGAAAACATAAAAAATCTGATGAAAACATAAAAAATTTGACAAAAACTTAAAAAAAACGGACGAAAACGTAAAAAATCAGACGAAAACTTCTTAAATCTGACGAAAGCGTAAAAAAAAGGACGAAAACGAAAAAAATCGGACGAAAACGTAAAAAACCTGACGAAAACGTAAAAAATCAGTTGAAAACATAAAACAACTGACGAAAACGGATTTGGGGTATTTTAATGGAAAATAGGGGAAAAGAGAAAAAGAAAAAGTGTTTTGTAGTTTTGTGTATTAAAGTTTGAAATAGGAATTTTGTGTTTTGTAGAGAATTTTATTGGAAAAAACTAATTTGAACGCGATATGTTTTCCTTGTTTTCCAATTTCCACAAAACATTTTATGGAAAACAAGGGTGTTTTCCCTCAACTAAACGCACCCTTAGTTTCTACTCATAAAGCATGAAAAGATAAGTTACAACCGTGCTATAAAGTCTCAAAGTTTCATAATATGCTCATGCAATTTATTTACCATCAAAGAACAAAATAATATTGTGGATATTTAATCAATGAATTAATTTTGGAGTAGTGATAAATAGGCTACTAAATGGACGAGGTCTGTTACATAGAATCTAACATTTAAAACTTATTTTAGAAACAACTTTTAATATTTTTTTTTCCATTTTTTCCAAAAGAACTTGCAACAAAATTTTATCTAATAAAACTCATTGCCAAACTCTTGAAAAAGAAGGAAATAAAGTATTAAAACTAGTAATTAGATAACTAAACAAAGTACAAAGTTATCATATCAAAAGGCCAAAAACATATGCCACTGAGTTGGTGTTTGGCTTCTTGTTTTATAAGGATGTTTCTATTGGCCATTTGCTACAATTGAGCGATGTGGGATACTCTATTCAAACATCTAACCATTGTTTTTTTTTTCAACCTTTGTGAAATAACAAAATCTAACGTCCAACGTAGGGCTGAGCATGGAAAGTTCAAAACCGAACCGGACCGACAAAACCGACCGAACCGACCAAAACCGAGCCGACTCGACAGCCCGTCGGTTCGGTTTCGGTTCGGCCCAAAACCGACAAAAACACTCGTAAATACACATAAACCGAACCGAATCGACGGACCCGACACAAAACCGAACCGAACAGACCATATTCGGTTCGGTTTCGGTTTCGGTTTAGGTTTTTTACGATTTTCGGTTTTAGGCCGATGCTCAGCCCTAGTCCAACGTATCTTCAAACACATTTGGTATTCTTTATTTAACGATATATTTCATATCATCGAACACTTAAGTTTGTAACACATGATTGATGTGTTGCTTAGCAAATGATGTAAAGTATATTAAGTGACAACGTGAACGTGTTGTTGACAAAGTAATTGAAAGTTGTAGTGACGACTATAGCTTTTTTAATAGCAAATACGCAATCACTTGACAGAAACCTTCCCCTCATTTATGTTAAATGAAGTCATCCATTTGTTTTCTTTATCATGTACCATCATTTCTAACCAAGGTGCTTGATCATTTATGTTATAAAGATATATAGTCTTTGAGAAATTCTTAGATAGAAGTATTATAGTACTTGCAAAACATTAACATTTTCGTCAAAAAGGGTCAACTTTGTCCCAATTTGACATAAACTTCCACAATCACCTGAACACTAAAATAGACACATGACAAACGAATTAGAAATGCAGAAAAACTATTACCTTATATGCTATAATAAAATAGAAACTTGATCATCAACACTTTAATTCATTAAACTTCTCTCATAAACAAACCATTGTTCATATAATTCAGCGAAAAACTATTCAAAACTAATGGATTATAACCGAAAAAGGATCCGGTTTTCACACCCAGGAATAAAGTAACAACAGCTTTAGTCCAATGGTAAGGGTGCTTGGGCTCAAGTCAATTGACCTAGGTTCAAGTCTCTTCCTTGGCATTAAAGTCCGATTGATACCATTCCCTCACCGCAAACGTTCAGTTCACCGGCCCAGGGAGGGCCTATTGGAGAAAATGGCCTAGGGTTAGATCCTAACTCCCGACTAATTAGGTCAATGAGAACAGGTGCTCGTTGCATGGGGCCGGGTCCTTGGAGAAGGGTCCGGTTGGCATCAAAAAATGCATGGGATCACGGTGTTCCCACTGATTTACACCTTTTGGAGAAAGTAACAACACTTACCAGTGTCGCCTTTTTTGACCCAAAAAAAAGGTAATCTTTCACAATCACCTGAACACTAAAGTAGACACATGACAAACGAATTAGAACTTCAGACAAACTACGGCCGTATGCTATAAAAATATACATACTTGATCCTCAACACTTTAAGTCATTGTTCATATAATTCAGCGAAAAACTATCCAAAACTCGTAGACTATAACCGAAATACAAAAAGGATCTGGTTTGCGTTCTAGAAGTAAATTAACAACAGTTACCATTGTCACCTTTTTGTGGCACGGAAAATACAAACACTGACCGTGAAGGATCTGGTGTGAAAATCGATCACCTACTCCCATTTTGCACGCAATATATGTACCATGCTTTTATCCCTTCACCTCGTTTGGTTCGAAACCTGTATTTTATGCTAACAGGTTCATGTCTATTTTTTGACTGAACACGTGAAAGTGACAAATATAAAAAATTATGATATCAAACAATTTGAATAATATTTGAAGGCCAAGTGGTTTCGTTAATTATCATGAGAAAAAAATATCAAAACTTCATTTGTCACTCATCTTTTCCTGGTCCTTGAACTCTTCCCTGCAAATATTGCACATGACGAGAGCACATTAAAATTGCCTCATTTTTATTTTAAAACTCGTTATGAAAATTTTAGCATTCAATTTTCGGTACGTTTTAGCCTTTTTGGCCTCATTTGGGTAGACAGAATCCCCAAGTTCATTTTTATATCGTATGTATCTAAGACATCCGGGTTGATCATCTGACATCCTGGTCACATGTTGCAAATTTTACCACATATAGCCGGGCCAAGACCCGGCATTTCCGGCAAAGACCTGACTAAGACCCGGATATATCTGGCCAGGACCCGGATATATCCGGCCAAGACCCGACATTTTTGGTAAAGACCTGGCCATTTGGGCTTGAGGGGCTTTCACTTGGGGAAGAGCTTGTGGGGCTTTCACTTGGGGATATTCTTCTCCCTAATCTGTTGTGAATTCTTTTGCTCCCAGACCTGAAGGAACCTTCGCTTGGTGAGTGTTGAGGTCCTAATATATCTTGTATCCCTCGACTACCAAGTCTGGAATGAACATTAGTGCGCCTCTCGCAGTCTTCATATTCCTCTGAATGTTGTGAGTCAGATGTCGTACCCAGCCTATCATGGATAGTGGTACGTCTTTCATTGTTTTCGCGTCTTCCTCGTAGGTGGCGCGGTGGTGATGCTTCGCGTTCAGGACCAAAGTTGAGCCGAGCTTGCAGGCTCGTACTCGACCTTCTCCTCGCTTCTTCTTGCATGAGGGCGGTTAGAGTTTCGTAATTTTGGGATACAAAATTACTCAACGTTAGGTCAGGCGCGTCCTCATTCGCTGCAAGAATATCTGCCTCAGTATTGGGCACCCTATCTCGGTTAGGTGCGCCCGGCGGCACAGTGTTGTCCACTGTAGGTGCCGTTTGGTGAGGATTATTGAAGAGGGTGCGCTGGAGTTCTTCAACGCTTGGGACTATGGTGGTGACTTGGGTAGTCCTTACAGGCAATTCCACCGCTGGGAGAGGTAGGGTTGGTCCCGGTTCTTGGTGACCAGGCGCACTGGTTGTCCCAGAGGCCTGCCTAAGGGTCGAATCTTGTTGATTCTTCCTCTGGGGGTCACGTGTTTTTTCCAACTGCGGAGTCCTCTGGCTTGAATTTTTATTCTTCGTCATTCTAGTTCCTTAGTTCTTAGTGTTGGTCCCACGGATGGCGCCACTTGTTGATACAAAAGTTGGGCGTTCCTAGTTTGGGCTCTTGCTCTCGTACCAATTCGCTCTTAATGCTTGAAACCTGCGCACTAAGAAAGTAAACAAACACCGTTAGGCTTATCGTGGGATTGTCTCCCACGATTATCCTCCGGCGTGAGAGTAGGTAATCGGTTTTTAGGGTTCTCGTAAAGAGTTTAGGGTTTGTGAATCGTACCTTTAACGAGAATTATGTCATTCCTTATATAGGTGCAGAATCCTCGTAGGTTTCTTGCTCCTTACTCTTCGCACACGTGGTGCTTATCGAGGTTAAGGAATCTATTCCGTAAATAGAAGATTCTTATCTATGCCCTGGTAGTTTGGTTGGGCTTGGGTCTACGTGAGCCCAATCCTGTTTAACAATGCGGCCCGAGGTATAATAGCCCACTTATGGTGGATTTGGGCCTTAGTGATGTTTATCATTTGGGCTCGTGGCCCAAATATAGACTATACGTCATCACCGGCCAAGACAAACAAACAAACAAAATGATCAACGCCATGAAACAACGCCGGCGGACCAACGCTCACCTCGTTTTAATAACCTTTTATCACTCTTTCATAACTGAAAACAAATTTTCATCAAATGAAAAGCTCTTGCCAAATATGAATGAGTGTAACAAACCAAAAAGCCAAAAATATGTACTTATTTTATAAGGATCCTTGTGCTGGCCATTGGCTTCAATCCAGCAATGGGGATGCTAAGTAAGTAATGCATGTTTGTTATCACTATACCAAATGTCTGCTTGTTCACGCGACGTTGAATAGCATGTAATATGATACCGGTAGAAAAGTTCACCTCATTTATGTTCAATGAAGTCATCCATTTGTTTTCCTTATCATGTAATCACATAATTCTAACCAAATAGTTTAAGAATATATTGTGTGTGGAATTCTTGAATAGAGTTATTTTAGTTCTTACTAAACATGAACATTTTAGGATCACCGAATTTGACATTCCACAATCACATGAACATCCAGAGTGCAAACACGACAAATGAACTAGAAACACACAAAACTATGACCTTATGCTACAATATAACAAAATCCGATCATAAAACACTTTAAATCATTGAACTTGTCTCATGAATACACCATTCTCCTTATAAATCAACAAAAAAATCACTAACTTTACATCCAAAACTCCTGCACAAGAGAACACAAATAGGATCTCGATTTTCAAGGAGTAAAGCAACAACAATTACCGGTATCCCTTTTGTGACCCGAAAGATACAAACACTATGAGTCCAACTACGAGGGATGCACTCATGGGTGCAAAATCCATTATTAAGTTGGTTAAGTCATAAGATCTACCATTGCTAGTAATCACCAAACTAATACTAATAGTGACCATCAAACCAACCACATAAACAAAAATGAAATTTCATAATATGGTCATGAAATATATTAATTTCTACACTTAAACCATGAAAAGATAAGTTACAACCGTTCAAAAAAGAAAGCGTGATACTTAATCACTGAATTAACTTTTTTCGTTAGTTTGAAATTGAAAAATATTCAAATTATATTTTTACTTTTATTTTACACCATTAATAACTTCACATCAGCTTTAACTTTTATAAAATTATTCATCAAACAAATACTAATAGTGATCACTGACCAAATAAACAATAAAAAACATTTAAGGACAAATACTAATAGTGATCACTAACCAAATAAACAATAAAAAACATTTAAGGTCTGTTACATAGAATCTAACATTTAAACTTATTTTAGAAACAATTTTTAATATTCTTGTAACTTTTTTTTCCAAGAACTTGCAACAAAATTTTCATCAAATGAACATTTGATGCTAGTTCTGAAACGAAAAGTAATAAAATATTAAAACTAGTAATTAACAAGATAAAAGTATGAACTATGAAGCATCATACAAAGGAGCCAAGAACGTATACAAATCCATTAGGTGTTTGGTTTTTATTTTATAAGGATCCATCTGTTAGCCATTTGGTTCAATCAAACGATGTGGGATAGTGTATACAAGCATCTAGTTTATGCTTCTTGCCTTTTTTGCAACGTTTGTGAAAATTGTTTTGTTTTTAATGTGCTTGTGTGTTACTAACCATAGGGCACTTAAGTTTGTAACACATTGTTGTTGTCTCTGAAAGCAAATGGTGTAATTATTAAATAACGATGTGAATGTGTCGTTGGCAAACCAAATGAAAGTTGTAGCGACGTATATAGTTTTTTTAATAGCAAACACAATCATTTTGACCCTAATGAGACTTGAACACACTATCACTTTAATTTAATTCTTGAGGCAACTTTTAATGCATGCTTGATATCGCTAGACAAAATACATGCTCGTTCACGCAACATGAATAACATGTTATATAATACCAGTCAAAAACTTCGAGTCATCCAATGTTTAAATAACTTTTGTCATATTGCTAGTTAAAAGAGCAATTTTGCTATCAAGAGATCATTTGCCACTTATTTTTAATCAGTATCATTTACCGTTAAAGAACAAAACGAAAGTATATTTGCTTGTTAACATTACTAAAAGTGTCTGTTAGATACTTAATCAAAAAGTTAAAATTTTCGTTAGTTTTGCTAAAAAAATGTGTGTCCTAATGATACCTAACTTTCTGTGGAAATTAGCTCGAGGAAATAAGTGTGGGTGTGAAAAGCTAGACCAAATAAGCATGGTTTCAAGTTCTACTTAGAATATGTAAGATGTAGTTAGTTGCCGGAAAAAAAAAAAAAAAAAAAAAAAAAAAAAAAACGTTATGTTAGTTTTGAAAGTTGAAAGATGATCTATTGGGCTACTAGCAGATCGTACTATATTTCTTACATGATTTAGCTTTTAACTCGATCGTAATATTTATACTATTAATTTTAAGAAACAAATTTTAATAACCTTTTATCTTTTCTTCATAATTGACAAGAAATTTTCATCAAATGATAAACTTGTCATTTGTTAGGAGCCAAAACAGACAGCGACGAATCGTTTTAACCCACAAACATTATATTGTCTGTTTGAAGTATTATAAATAGACTTTGGACGATTTCCAACAAACCCATTCCGCTTATAGCTAAGTCCTGAGTCACCAGGAACGCAGAGAAATCTGGTGTGGCATCGCAATTCAAGATCGCGGTTAGCTAGGTGTCTAAAATCCAGTACAGTGAGGGGTAGGTTCCTTTCTGATCGATTTGGTTAATATTTATTAAAAAGTTTCTTATCGTGTCAAAAATCCAAACTTCCTAATAGATTTAACGATTTTCCATTTGCAAAAACACTTTTTTCTTAAGTTGTAAACTGGTGACAGTGATTCGCTTAAGATCGTGGATCGCGCGGGTGCTTAAGAGTTTCGTGTGACTAGAAGCTAACCTTTTAAATCAACCTACTTGACTTGCTTAAATGCTTGATAAGCAACCCACAACCCATTCAATTCTAGTTACGTGTAAGTATCACTGCTAAACAGCTTTCTTGGCTCATGAAAACTCAAATAAACTAATCTCTCAATTATAGTGTCATGAAATTTATTATATATATACTAAAGGATAAGAGGTTACTGTAGCAGCTACAGTGGACGCTACAGTAAATTTTATTTTTATTTTTTTTTATTATTATTTTTTTAACAGTACTAACGGTCATTAGTTATTTAACGGTTGTTAATTAACGACCGTTATCTTGAACATTTAAAGAAAAATTGTACACACTTTGTCCTTCATCTCAGCGGTTCATTGCGAATTTGGTCCTCGCATAATTTACATAAATGGTCCTTCATGTTATACATCAATTATAAAGTCAGTTCTATTTATACAATACTAACGGCCATTTGTTATTTAACGGCTGTTAACTAACGATCGTTATCTTTAACATTAAAAAAAATATCTCAGCGGTTCATTGCAAATTTAGTCCTCGCATAATTTACATAAATGGTCCTTCATGTTATACATCAATTGCAGAGTCAGTCCTAGGTAACTAACTTCACGTTAAGTAGCTAACGATAATAAAAGAATTGCGCAGCAACGCGCAGGTTGCAAAACTAGTATATACTAAATGTGGGGAGGTTGATGGGTGCGACCACTGTAGCTGCTACAGTGGTTGCTACAGTTACTTTTTTTTTAGTACTAACAGTCGTTAGTTATTTAACGGCTGTTAACTAACGACCGTTACTTTAACATTTAAAAAAAAATTACGCACTTTGTCCTTCATCTCAACGGTTCATTGCAAATTTAATCCTCACATAATTTACATAAATGGTCCTTCATGTTATACATCAATTGCAAAAGAATTCCGCAGCAACACGCGGGTATCAACACTCGTTAGTTTCTACACTTAAAGCATGAAAAGCTAAGTTACAACTGTGCTATAAAGTCTCATAGTTTCATAATATGGTCATGCAATTTATTTACCATTAAAGAACAAAATAATATCGTGGATATTTAATCAATGATATAATTTTTTCGCTAGTTTGAAAATGAAATGAAAAAGAAAAAGAAAAAGAACCATTACACGTGAAGACGAGGTCTGTTACATAGAATCTAATATTTAAACTTATTTTAGAAACAAATTTTAATATTCTTTTATCTTTCTTTTCCAAAAACTTGCAACAAAATTTTATATAATAAAACTCATTGCCAACTCAGGAAGAAAAGGTAATAAAGTATTAAAACTAGTAATTAGATAACTAAACAAAGGCCAAAAATATGCAACTGAGTTGGTGTTTGGCTTCTTGTTTTATAAGGATTCCTCTATTGGCCATTTGCTACAATTGATGTGGGATACTATATTCAAACATCTAACTATTGTTTTTTTTTTTGCAACCTTTGTGAAATAACAAAATCTAACGTCCAACGTAGGGCTCAGCATGGAAAGTTCAAAACCGAACCGGACCGATAAAACCGACCGAACCGACCAAAACCGAGCCGACCAGACAGCCCGTCGGTTCGGTTTCGGTTTTGGTCTTTTATGACTTTCGGTTTCGGTTCAGCTCAAATCCGACAAAAACACTCGTAAACACACATAAACCGAACCGAATCGACGGACCCGACACAAAACCGAACCTAACATACTATATTCGGTTCGGTTTCGATTTAGGTTTTTTACGATTTTCGGTTTTAGACCGATGCTCAGCCCTAGTCCAACGTATCTTCAAACACATTTGGTATTCTTGATTTAACGATTTATTTCATATCATCGAACACTTAAGTTTGTAACACATGATTGATGTGTTGCTTAGCAAATGATGTAAAGTATATTAAGTGACAACGTGAACGTGTTGTTGACAAAGTAATTGAAAGTTGTAGTGACGACTATAGCTTTTTTAATAGCAAATACGCAATCACTTTGATATGACTTGACAAAATACATGCTTGTTCAGGTAACATGAATAACATCTAACATGATAGCAGCAGAAATTAAAACTTCCCCTCATTTATGTTAAATGAAGTCATCCATTTGTTTTCTTTATCATGTACCATCATTTCTAACCAAGGTGCGTGATCATTAATGTTATAATAACGATATAGTCTTTGAGAAATTCTTGGATAGAAGTATTGTAGTACTTCTAAAACATTAACATTTTCGCCAAAAAAAGGTTAAACTTTGTTCGAATTTGACATAAACTTCCACAATCACATGAACACTAAAAAACTAATTTTGGGTTACTGTTTTAGTTTTTACAAGTTTTAGTGGAAATTTTGTAGCTTAATGATGTTGCTTTGGATCTATCGTATGGACCAGTGATGGACCAGGTTAGCACTCTATTTTTAAAGGGAAAATTACCAAAATGGCCCATTGCGCTGCGGTCTAGGCATATTTAGCCCGTTTTTGTAAAATTCTCGTTTTAGCCCAGGTTGCCCTGGACAAACTTTTTTGTATTTTAGGCAGCTTTTTTGTATTTTAGACAATTTGAGGACACTTGTCATCTTTCGGTTGGCTATACGAATGTCGTGGCACTTTTTAGTTGGCTATACGAATGTTGCCCAGGGCAAACCGGGCTAAAACGGAAATTTTCCAAAAAAAGGCTAAATATGCCTATACCCAGGGCAACCGGGCTATTTTACTAATTTTTCAAAAAAAGGCAAAATTAAAGTAGGTGTTTTATAATATGGTCATGCAAACTTATTTACCATTAGAGAACAAAATAACAGTGTACTTGAATACTTAATCAATGAATTAAATTTTTTGTTTGAAATTGAAAATTATTTCATTAAAGAGGACTATTACATCCAATCTAAAATTTATAACTTATTTAGAAACAAATTTTAATATTCTTCTATCTTTTTTTCCCCAAAACTTACAATAAAGTTTTATCAAATAAACTCACTGGAAGATTGGAAAAAAAATAAAATAAAAGTAACAAAGTATTAATACTAGCAATTAGACAAAAGAGGAGTATGAAGTTATATCATACCGAAAAGCCAATAACATGTACTGCTCCATTTGGTGTTTGGCTTCTTACTTATAAAGCGATGTGGGATACAAACATCTAACTTTTACATTGTATTGATCTTTTTATTGTTGCATCAGTTTATGTTGTCTTGTTTGCAACCTTTGTGAAATGATAAATTAAAGGTGAACATGTTACTAACTCGCTTTCTTTTTTATGTAGATGTGTGTTCCTGACCATATGATTGGTAAATCTAACGTCTGGTGTATCTTCAAACACATTTTCCAGAAAAAAACGACAATTTCCAGGAAGAAAAAGTGCACTTTGTGACTCAAAATTGGATGCGACCCGGTCACACCTGGCTCCCATGTAAATTTGTCCCGATATCAAGAATTCATTTGTCACTACCACTCTTATTAAACAATAAGGAACAAAATAAAAGTGTATATGCCATTAAATATTGCTTAAAGAGTATTTTAGATACTTAAATGATGACTTAAATTTTCGATAGTTTTACTAAAAGGTTTGTGTTCGTGGTTGCAAATTAAAACCTGCTTAAAGCATTTTGTTGGTTGCCATAAAAAAAAATCTCTTGAGTTTTGAAAAGTATTCTACTGGTTATCACCGCATCCTACTATATGTTATTTAAATCTTACATTATTTAGATCTTTAACTCGAAACCAACATTTATACTTTTATTGGAAACACATTTTAATACCTTTTTATCTTTTATTCAAAGTAACCAACAAATTTTCAACAAATAAAAACTCGCGGGTATCCTGAATAAAAGTAACAAAATATTAAAACTAGTAATTAGAACAAAAGTATGAAGTTATCATACAAGGAATATGCACTTGTCACTCAATGTCTGGCTTCTTGTTTTATAAGGATCCTTCTACTGGCCATTGCCTTCAATCAAGCGATGTGGGATACTAAATTTCTAAGTATTGCATTCCTTTATATCATAGGACATTTAAGCTTCTAACACGTAATCTATAAGCTGGAAATTACGAAATTTCCTACATTTTTTTACCATACTATGAGCTCGCTAAAGCTACCGAGACCCAAATACTATAACTTATAGCTAGAACTCGCTGACAGCCTGTTCAAAAAGAAAACAGGAGCCAAAGTTATTACATAGAATTTGTTTGGAGTTTACTATGATCAAAGCTTTTTAAAGACTGCAGTTGACCAATTATACAGACAAAAATAAAGTGTGCAGTTTTGACATATTTACAAATAAATGGGTCGATTCTAGTCATTTGTTGACTCCAACCCGCCTATCACACCAGACAAATTAAACAAAACTATTGGACTACAAACCTTGAGAATCTTGGTTGCGTAATTATGTAAGCATTTCAGTGACTGACTTCAAATCCATCCTTTTGTTAAAACTGCATAATGCAAGAAGTATGTTAGCGGTGATCAAGAATATAAGCATAAATGATAACACGGCAAAAGTGTACTAATACCTCTAACCATGTTAAAACACTGCATACAACTTTACAAGTAGCTAATAACTATATTAAGAACCATGGATCCTCCAGACGTCTTGTTAGCAACAAATTACTGAACTAAGAGTTGAAAAGAATCAAGCATGATGGAGTAAAGGTGACAATTTTCACCAGATTACTCTTGAGCGGGTCAACTTGGGTTAGGTTCGATCACAAATACAGTTTAGGAGAAAACGGGTCAAATGGGTCGAAAGTCACCTAAAGTATAATTTAATCTCTACAGCCTCCTAAATCGCTTAAGTAAGAAATATTTATAACTATTGCATCATATTTGATGCAATAACCCATCATGTTATCATCCATTCTTATCGTGGTATTTGGCACCATTGGCCCAACTAGTCCAAGGGTCCAGCAAACCATCCACATGAACCATATCAGTATCTAGGCATAATAAAATCAAATATTGCCCTCCAGAGTGGCTCATTAAAAAGCTAAAATCGTACCTTTGCAGAAGGATCGCCTGCAGAAGTGGTTTTTCCCTCCAAAAGTTCACCATCATCATCATTCAAGAAATTCAAGGACCTCTTTGTGAATGAACTATTTGTCATTGCTTTCTGGCTAAGCACACTCTTTAGCTTCTTATCTTCAGTAGGCACTGATCTCTTTGGAGTTGACAGGTCAGGAGTTTCAACACTTATCTCCTTAGGTGTCAACGGAATTTTCATCGGTGTCTCTGCATTAACAGCTTGGAGAGGTTTCTCGTGCTTGACTGAATCCAAACTTGAACTAACTGCAGTGTCTTTATCAGCTGCAGTATCAGAAGTAATAGAAGGTAAAACTGGAGAAGATAAGAGTTCGGTCTTTGCAGAATCTTCAACAACTCTTGTTGAAAAGCGCTTCTTAAAAGATGGAGGCAAATAGGAAGGGTTAAGTAGCTCAGCTTCAACGAGATTAGGTAGTGTTTCAATTGATGACTCCTCAGGCAATGCGGGAACAGAAACTGTGATCTCTCTTTTTGCAAACTGAATTCACCACCATTGCATGATTTGAGTTGAGATTTGATCCAATTTGTGTTAATTTGAGCTGTATTTAGTGTTAGAAACCTTCTGTGTTCATTTGGTAGGAATTGGAAGCAAGTGCTTATTTATAAGCACTTATCAAACTGCTTATTAGCCCCATAAGCACTTCTCAGCTTATTTTCAGAACTTTGAAATTTTTCCTAGGGTTTAAATAATATTTTAGATTTTCTGTGAAATTTTCATAATTTTCTGAATTGTTTTGCTATTTTTCTTAATTTATTGTAATATTTAATCATTTTTAAATAGCTTTAAATTAAGAAAAGTCAATAATAAATCAGAAAAAGTCCGGAAAAATCCAAAAACATTTTAGATTATTATTTTAAGTTATTTTAGATTTTTCAAAGTTAAGTTTGTATTTTTCTCATCTTTATTTGTATTTTCTTTTATTTTAAATTGTTTTAATTAGTATTAAATCCGTAATAAATAGAAATTTTTATTGAAAAATTAATTTTCTTTTTTCTAAAATTTTATTTTGTCATCTAGCTCGTTAGAAAATTATTTGAAAACCCGTAGGACTTGCGTAGCTAAAATTTTACGTTTTTATTTGCGCGTTGACGTTTATTTAGAATAAACGTCACGTTTATGTGAAATTTGTAATTTTTTTAGGATTCCCGATACCTAACCATGTTTCTCGTAGCATTTTAGGTTATTTTAAAGAGTACTTAGCATTCCTTAGTTTAATTTTCCATTTAGGTTACGTTTATTCCATTTTCGTTCGTTAATTCGTAATTTTCGTTAATTTAACGTATTACAAAACAAACAATCTTTCACAACCAAACATACAAGGTTTTAATCTCGATCTCACTCAAAGCTTTCCATTCACACCTCGTTGGGGTACGACCCGGGAAATCACTTCCCGGTCTCACAATTTGAATATCACTTTCAAAAGTTTTGCGAGGTAATCGTTTTCCTAAACGGTTTACTCGTATTACTTTCACGTCTATTTGTCTCACGATAAATTAGACTTCACGTTTGTTGATATTTTTGATAAATTATTTTTGCACACCAAAACACAACGAATCAGTCCACGTTAGAAAAGTCATAAATAAAACTCCATATGAAATTCTTAGGAATAGAAAACCTTCCTTAGAGTACTTTAGGGTTTTTGGTTTCAAAGTATTTATACTTAACACCAAATAGTATCTCACCAAATTTGACCCAAAGTCGTATGAAGGTGCGTTCTTAGGATATTCTCAAACTAACCTTTGATGAGAGCATGCTCGAGCCTAAGTCATCTCCTTCGGTCGAAGATGATGTGACCAACGAACAAATAGTTCATATGTGATTTAACATTAATATTACATGTAATATTATATATCATATATGATTTAACAGTAATATCACATGTGATATTACATATCATATGTTATTAAATACTAATATCATTGAAAGATATGAAAAAAGAAAAAGTAACAAAGTATTAAAACTTGTAATTTAACAAGATAAAAGTATGAAGTTGGCATATTATTTTATAAGGATCCCTTTACTATCGAGTTGGTTCAACGATGTGGGATACTATATACAAACATCTAAATTTTATTTGTACTGATCTTTTATTGTTGCATTAGTTTATATTCTTTTGTCTTGTTTGCAACCTTTGTGAAATGACAAATTTAAGGTGAACATATTACTAAATTGATTTCTTTTTTATGTGAGTGCGTGTTACTAACTATAGTATAGGTAAATCTAAATCAACTGGGGCATGCTCTAATGGTATGAGTCCCCCACCACAAAAGCTCAGTTGACCGGTCAAAGAGGGCCTCTTGGAGAAAATGGTTTGGGTTCAATCCCAACTTCAGACTAATTAGGTCAATGAAGATAGGTGATCATTGCCTGAGGCTGGGTCCTTGGGGAAGGGTTCCGTTGGTATCAAAAGATGCATGGGATCGAAGTGTTCCCACCGATTTACACCTTTGCAATATAGGTAAATCTAACGGCTAATGTATCAAACACATTTTCCATAATAATCCCTATGAAAGTCTATTTTTCAATACGTCTAGAGCAACTAAACGCGGATATTTCACATCCAAAGAACCTTCCCCCAACCAGTTTTCTAGCCAAAATAATCCCTATCAAAGTCAATATTTTTGTTTGGCGTTTAGCTTCGTATAAGCTTCCAACGAGATTCAATATGTGAACTAGAGGTTTGGAAATTCCGTCCATGGTTTGCCCGGTATGTAACGAAGGGGTTGAATCTTCTGACCACTTGTTCTTTTCATGTTTGGTTGCTTCTTCTATCAATCTATCATGGCTAAGGTTCTAGGGTGGTGGGGGATTTTGGATAGTGGTATCTCGTCCTATCAAGGTTGGGTTATTTGGCTTGAAGGGTTGAGATTAAGGAAGGAGGTGAAAGATTACTTGGAAGCCACGTTTTTTGTTTCTTGTTGGAGTTATCGTAATAAGTTTCTTTTCTCTTTAGAGCATCAATCTAAGGCGTCGTTATTTGATCTAATTGTGTCACAGTATTTTATTTGGTGTAATGCTAGAGCTAGAAGAAAACTATATTGGTTAGGTTGGCTTAAAGCCCAATGACTACTCTCTTGTAATTATTTCTTTGTGAGCTTTAGTCTATGTTTGGCAATAGTAGCTGTGAGCAGTAGCAGTGAGCTGTGAGTTGTAGCCACAGCTCACTCCTCACCGCTCACAGCTTCTTAAAGAAGTATTGAAAAAATGATCTTTCGTAAAAATAGCAAAGCTCACAGCTCTTTTGTCAAACAAACACTAAAAATTAAAAAGCTTATTGCTCATCACTCCAAAAAGCTCTGCATCAAACATAGCCTTAGTGTCTTGCTAAGCTCGTTAATAAATCCGCTGTTAAATACATTTTCCATAAAACGACAATTTTTAGAAAAAAATGTACTTCGTGACTCAAAATTGGTGTGGACCGTGTCATGCATGGCTCTCATGTAGGTTTGTCCCTCATATCAAGTATTCATTTGTCACTGCCACTCTTATTAACAATAAAGAACAAAATAAAAGTGTATATGCCATTAAATAATATTGCTAAAAGAACAATAGTTTTATTAAAAGGCTTGTGTTTCAATGGCTGCAAGTTAAAACCTGTTTAAAACATGTTGTATTGGAATCTCCCGGATCAAAACGTTATTGGTTGCTGTTAAAAGAAAATTTTCCTAATTTTGAAAAGTATTACATTTGTTATCACCACAACCTACTATGTGTCATTTAAATCTTACGATCTTTAACTCGAAACCAACATTTATACTGAGTTTTTTACTAGACCATAGTATTTACAAAAATTAATTAACAAAGCATGTAGTTTTAGAAATAATTAACAAAACACGTATTTATATTGTTTTCCTTGTCTGGTCATCTTCAACATACATGTACTTCATCCTCCTCATTGCCAACTGAACTTTATGTGTTCCAACGTCATGATTCCGACGACTACAAAATACAGTATCTTACATTTGTGTTGATTCGAAACCAATACGAAACCCAATAACATAACAAACTTAGGAGCCGCCTTAAAACCATAAGTATCCCCAAGGTCACACGGAGGTATCGTACGTTCGTATTGATTCTCTCAAATGCATCGGAAACTCCGAAGGAAACTAGTTGAACCAACAATGAGTGACATCGTACGAAATACGGGGGACATTATGTTTTCGACCTTTTGCTCGTAATCGATTTCTTCGAGTGCTGACGTCGGAATCGATTCATGCCATACATCATCATCGTCGCTGGTGATATATTCACCAATAACGAGGACGTGGGAGATGATAACGTCAATTTAGATTTAGAACGATGGCTGATTTTATTTTTTATATATCATTAGTTTCGTTAATTTGTATCAATTTGATATTTGACGAGATGATATGCGTGATTCTTGCGAATATCCTTATTGTTCATAGTCGGTTAGTGTGAATCCGTTTCATATATTCATAGCATTTTTGATGAATTTGATCAAGCGGATCACTATATATAGTCATATAGAATACCTGTTTGCATGAACTTTGCAATAATTAAGGTTGACATAATGTTCATTAGCTGCTGTGATATTAGTCGTTGGAATCATGACGTTGGAACACATAAAGTCATTCAAGTGATTATGGTGAAGGAGTTGGCAATGACAATATGATGAGGTTTATTTTTTTTTTTTAAAAATCGAGGAAAACAGTATAAATACGTGTTTTGTTAATTATTTCTAAAACTACATATTTTGTTAATTAATTTTTGTAAATACTATGGTTTGGTAAAAAAACTCCATTTATACTTTTATTGGAAACACATTTTAATACCTTTTTATCTTTCATTCAAGTTGCCAGCAAATTTTCATCAAATAAAAATGCACCCTCAACATGATAAAAGAGTAACAAAATATTAAAACTAGTAATTAGAACAAAAGTACGAAGTTATCATACCAGGAATATGCACTTGTCATTCGGTGTTTGGCTTCTGATTTTATAAGGATCCTTCTACTGCTCATTGGCTTCAATTAGGCGATGTGGGATACTAAATTATTAAGTATTGCATTCCTTTATATCATAGGACATTTAAGATTGTAACACATGATTTGCTTTATACTAAATTACTCGTGTATAACGATGCCCATTTAAAGTTGTAGCAAGTAGCAACATTTACAGTTTTTTTAATAGCAGCCTCACAATCACTTTCGCTCCGGTTGGACTTGAATACATCATTTTGATTCCTGGTGCAACTTTTAACGCATGTTTGTTATCGCTATACCAAATGTCTGCTTGTTCACCCGACACAACATGAAATAACATGTTATATGATACCGGTAGAAAACTTCGCCTCATTTATGTTCAATGAAGTCATCCGTTTGTTTTCCTTATCATGTGATAGCATAATTCTAACTCACAATCACTTTGTCTGTGGAATTCCTGAATAGAGCTATTTTAGTTCTTAATCAATTTGACATTCCACAATCACAGGAACCTCCACAGTGCAAACATGACAAACGAAGTAGAAACATGCACAAACTATGAGCTTATGCTTTAATATCACGAAACCATATCATAAAACACTTTAAATCATTGAACTTGTCACATAAACAAACCATTCTTATAAATCGGCAAAAAAACACAATACTTTACATCCAAAACTCATGGACAAAGAGAACACAAATAGGATCTCGTTTGAATTTCAAGGAGTAAAGCAACAACAGTTACCGGTATCACCTCTTTGACCCGGAAGATACAAACATTGACCATGAGTCCAACCACGAGGGATGCACTCATGGGTGCAAAATCCATCACCTATTCCAATTTTGCACGCGACATATGTACAATACTTTATCCCATCACCGTTTGGTTCGAAACCTGTATTTTACTAACAAGAAAATGTTTTTCTACTGATATAACACATCTCATATTGTATGTTAAATTACATTATATATTTGAAGATTAAAACCAATTAAATCTTTTACCTTTAGCTGCTGGTGTAAATGTGGCAGTAAGAACTAGGAGAACAAACAATAGTTTCATTTTATTGTTTTTCTTCATTTTTGCATACATAAAAGATGGTTTGTATAGATGATGTGAATATATATACGGAAAAAATATTGATATTTATTAAGATACCAAATGAATTAAATTTGGCATTAAAATATTATTGTGATGTATTTTTATATGAAGATCTTGAAGATTTTTACAATATATGATTAGTTATTCTTTTTGAAGATATTGATTAGTTAATTATGTATTTGATGCATGTAAATCAAATCTTATTTTCACATTTACTTACGATATTAAAAAGATTCCTTTCATAACCCAAACAATTAGAATATTTTTATAAGAATTTAATTAAAAATAACCTTACACTAGCAAAACTAGGGCCGAGCATCGGGTCGGGTCCCGACCTGACTAATCTCAATCCCGAAAGTCATCTAAATCGTAAACCGAATACTGACCCGAAAGTTGTCGGTTTTTTAGCCCGTCCCGTCCCGAAAGTAGTCGGTTTTTGCTTGTATTTTGTTGGTTTTTGGACCGTCCCGACCCGTCCCAAATCCCGAAAATGCTAAAAATCCATCCCGACTCCCGACCCGAGAAGCTATTATTCGGTTTCAGGACTATCGGTTTATGCCAGGATCAGGTCGGTTGTCGGGACTCAGGCGGTTTTGCTCACCCCTAAGCAAAACACAAACATTATACTTAAATTTTGTTAAGTGTTCACAAGCAAACAATAAATATGTGATAAATTTAGATGGAATATCGTCATATCGGTATGAATATGGGAAGAAAAATAACACTAGCATGCAACTCATATGAGTAGGTTCCAATTAAAATTAAACAAGAAATATTCAATAAGTCTTAAATTAGCATAAACTCCTACAAACAATATAATCTAGAGGCTGGAAATTGCGAAATTTCCTACATTGTTTCACCATGAAACCTTCCAACGAGTTCAATAAAGCTACCGAGACCCAAAGATGATAACTTATCGCTAGAAGTACCCGACAGTAACCTGTTCAAAAAGAAAACACGAGCCAAAGTTATTACATAGAATTTGTTTGGAGTTTACTAGGATCAAGGCTTTTTAAGGTTTGCAGGTGACAACTATACAGACAAATTAAACTGGGCAGTATTGACATACGTACTCATGAATGGGTCGCTTCTAGCCATTTATTGACTTTATGCCACCCATTTCTCCAGACAAATCAAACAAAACTACTGGTGGACTACAAACCTTGAGAATCTTGGTTGTGTAATTATGTAAGCATTTCAGTGACTGACTTCAAATCCATCTCTTTGTTAAAACTGCATAATGCAAGAAGTATGTTAGCGGTGATCAAGAATATAAGCATAAATGATAACATACAACTTTACAAGTAGCTAATAACTATATTAAGTACCATGGATCCTCCAGACGTCTTGTGTAGCAACAAATTACTAAACTAAGGGTGTGTTTGTTTTTTAAAAAAAGGTCTTACTAGTCCTCTTACTCCGTCTTACTCTTACCAGTAAGAGGTGGGCAGACGTTTTGCTTGTTTGTTTTTTTGTTTTTTTTTTTTTTTTTTTTTTTTTTTTTTTTTTTGAGTCAGACCCAGTTAGACATATAACATCTTACTCAGTAAGAGGTGGGAGACTTGTCTTACTGCCTCTTACTAGATAAGAGAGATTGAATACTCGTGTTAATATAATATCATATTTTACGTTTTCGTCAGTCTTTTTACGTTTTCGTCCGATTTTTTACGTTTTCGTCAGTTTTTTCACGTTTTCGTCTGTTTTTTCACGTTTTCGTCCCATTTTTCACGTTTTGTCCTTTTTTTACGGTTTCACCAGTTTTTTACGTTTTCTCCAGTTTTTTCACGTTTTCGCCAGTTTTTTACGTTTTCGTCAGTTTTTTCATATTTTCGTCCGTTTTTTTACGTTTTCGTCCGATTTTTTATGTTTTCATCAGTTTTGCACGTTTTCGTTAGTTTTTTCACGTTTTCGTCAGTTTCTTACGTTTTCGTCCGATATTTTACGTTTACGTCAGTTTTTTCTGGTTTACATCAGTTTTTTCACGTTTTCGTCCGATTTTTTACGTTTTCGTCGATTTTTACGATTTTGTCAGTTTTTTCACGTTTTAGTCCGATTTTTGACGTTTTCATCAGTTTTTTCATGTTTTCCTCCGATTTTTACGTTTTCGTTTGTTTTTTCACGTTTTCGTCCGTTTTTTCGCGTTTTCGTCAACTTTTAATTTTTCGATAGGTTTTCTACGTTTTCGTCCGATATTTTACGTTTACGTCAGTTTTTTCACATTTTCGTCTGAATTTTTACGTTTTTGACAGTTTTTTTATGTTTTCGTTAGTTTTTTCAGGTTTTCGTCCGATCTTTTAAGTTTTCGTCAGTTTTTCATGTTTTCGTCCAAATTTTTACGTTTTCGACAGTTTATTTACGTTTTCTTCAGTTTTTTCACGTTATCGTCAGTTTATTCACGTTTTTGTTTGTTTTTTCACTTTTCCGTTCGTTTTTTTAACATTTTTGTCCAATTTTTTATGTTTTCGTCAGTTTTTTCACGTTTTCGTCCGAAAACGTAAAAAAACATATATAAAGGTAAAAAACCTGACGAAAACGTGAAAAACAAATGAAATTGTAAAAAAAACAGACGAAAACGTAAAAAATCTGACAAAAACGTGAAAAAACAGACGAAAACTTAAAAAACCAGCGAAAACGTAAAAAAGCGGACGAAAACGTAAAAAACATACGAAGACGTAAAAAATCGGACGAAAACGTAAAAAATCGGACGAAAAGGAGAAAAATCGGACGAAAATGTGAAAAATCTGACGAAAACGTAAAAACCTAATGAAAACGTAAAAAAACAGACGAAAACGTGAAAAAAATGACGAAAACGTGAAAAAACTGACACAAACGTAAAAAACCAGACCAAAATGTAAAAAACCTGACGAAAACGTGAAAAATCGGACTAAAACGTGAAAAAACTAACAAAAACGTAAAAAAAATGACGAAATCGTAAAAAAACAAACGAAAGCGTGAAAAACAGACGAAAACGTAAAAAAACTGACGAAAACGTGAAAAAACTGACGAAAACCTAAAAAATCAGACGAAAACGTGAGAAAACTGACGAAACGTGAAAAAAAAGGCGAAAGCGTAAAAAATCGGACGCAAGCGTAACAAAACAGACGAAAACGTGAAAAAACTGACGAAATCGTAAAAAATCGGACGAAAGCGTGAAAAAACTGACGAAACCGTAAAAACATCGGTCGAAAATGTATAAAGACAGACGAAAACGTAAAAAATCGGATGAAAATACTATAATTTAGTGGGTCGACCCGACCCAAACCGTCTGACCCATGTAACCCATGCCCCAAACCGACCCAACCCGACACATTTGCCACCTCTAATAATATATTTGATGGTTTATTAACTATGTTATATTTATAATAAAAAAGTCTTGTTTCATATTTACATAAGTTACTTAAATAAATTGTAGAAACGAGCACTTAAAATCATTCAGACAATTATACAAAAACAAACAACATTATTTCATTTAGATTTAGACGTTCTAGCCACCTCTTACTAGTAAGATGTGGTAGTCAGATTCAGACATAAAACATCTAAATGAAACAAACACACCCTAAGACTTGAAAAGAATCAAGCATGATGGAGTAAAGGTGACAATTTTCACCAGATTACTTGGTTAGCTTGGGTTGGGTTTGATCTCAAACACAATTTAAGAATGGGTCGAAAGTCAGACCCAAAGTATATTTTAATGTCTACAGCCTCCTAATTTTCACCAAATTACTTGTTCACTAGAACCTTGAGGTGGTCTTCAATCTCTTCTGCTCAAAGAAACAAAAAAGCTTGATTATAAACGTAACAATAAACAAGATTTTGTAAACAAGACGAATCCGTGCATACCCCTTTCCACGATGTCAAAGTTATATTCACCAAGATTTTGTAAACAAGTGCGCTTTGTGTAATAAAAGAACATTGTGTAGATCGAGATATGTTGTGAATTGTCTTAACAATATCAGTTAAGCAATCAGATGTAGGTTGAAATGCTTTTAATCCACTTTGTGCAATGACATCATTTTCGGAAGTATCTTCCACCTAACACCAAAATAGTAATTTTTTAGGAGCTTTAAGAATGTAAACGAATGTAACATGTACACGTGCACCGTGAATCATATATGGTATCACAATGTCAAGCTAGAACTGACAAAATGGGTGGGTTAGGCAAGGGTTCAAAACAGATTCGGTCATTCAGACCATGTTGACCCAACAAGTCTATGGGGTCCAGCAAACCATCCACATGTTTCATATCAATATCTAAGTATCATAAAATCAAATATTGGCCTCAAGAGTGACTCACAAAAGCTAAAATCGTACCTTTGCAGAAGGATCGCCTGCAGAAGTGGTTTTTCCCTCCAAAAGTTCACCATCATCATCATTCAAGAAATTCAAGGACCTCTTTGTGAATGAACTGTTTGTCATTGCTTTCTGGCTAAGCACGCTCCTTAGCTTCTTATCTTCAGTAGGCACTAATCTCTTTGGAGTTGACAGGTCAGGGGTTTCAACACTTATCTCCCTAGGTATCAACGGAATTTTCATAGGTGTCTCTGCATTAACAGCTTGGAGAGGTTTCTCGTGCTTGACTGAATCCAGACTTGAACTAACTGCAGTGTCTTTATCAGTTGTAGTATCAGATTTAACAGAAGGTAAAACAGGAGACGATAAGAGTTCTCCAAAAACAAATGAAATCATGAAAAACAAATGATTTCTTTTCAATACTAAGCACTAAGCATACGTTAATCGAAAAAAATAACAATTACATATATTTTCGTTAGGTTTACTAAAAGGCTTGAATTTCATCCTACTATATATGTCATTTAAATCTTATATTATTTAGATCTCTAACTCTAAACCAATATTTATACTTTTCTTAAAAACACATTTTAATACCTTTTTATCTTTTATTCAAAGTTACCAACAAATTTTCAACAAATAAAAACTTGTTGGTACCCAAGAAAAAAGTAACAATATATTAAAACTAGTAATTAGAACAAAAGTATGAAGTATTCATACCAAGAATATGTATGAGTGATTCAGTGTTTGGCTTCTGATTTTATAAGGATCCTTTTACTCGCCAATGGCTTCAATCAAGCGATGTGGGATACTAATTATTGCATCAATTTTAGGCTCTTTTTTTTTTCCAACTTATGTGAAATACTCCGTAATAAATTTGCTGCTAAATTTTTACTGTTTTACTATGTGAGTGTCTATTACTAACCATAGGAATGGTGAATCTAACTTCAACAAAAGCGATTTCTCAGGTCAATTGATCAAATACACATAGACACATATTGAAAATCATAAAGTACTAATGGATTCTTTCGACCCTTCCAATTAGTAGTTATAATCAAAAGTGATAATCAATAGAGACTAGTTTAGAACACAGCAAGGTTTCAACATAAACAAGAAATCAACTAGAGATCATAACCATAATCAATCACTTTATTATATTAACATCTCCAAGCAATCATAAAGAGTTTAGCCTAACATGGCTTTAATAATCATGCTTACAGTGATTGAAATGAGCATAATACTTTTTGAATTAGTACAATGAAGAAGCTACCGTCACTAGCGATCACTATAATAATATCAGGAGAGTATCTTCAATGTTTTTAGGACTTTGACTTCACTTGGCACTCCAAAATGTTGTAATTCGAGAGAGCTATGTTATCAGAGCTTTATTGATAGCGGGGAAGAGAGGTGTGTCCAAATGAGACGGATTGGGGCTCTATTTATAGACTTTGAGAGACCTGAAGTACGCCGCACTTTGATTGAGGTCGACGGACTTCACAAGAGATATCGGCGGTCTTAGACTTTAACACCGGCGGGCTTCAATATATTTCTTGGCGCCAAGGGGTCATTAATTCACTTGAAAGCCGACGAACTTCTATTACAAGATCATCGTACTTCATTTGATTGGCTTAGATTAGCATAGAACTTCATACGCCCTCGTAACCGGCGCACATAGACTCAAAGAGCGACGCGCTTTGACTTAAATAGGTGACATATTACATTAGCATAGACTTGAATTAGATTTTGTATACTTTATCTTGATTATTGAAGTTCTTTGTCGATTGGACCTGAAATGTGTTCTCAAGCAATTAAGTATCGAAAGTCCACATACATCATTAATAAACTAACAAATAACGCTATATAAAATATGTATAATTCGAGCATCGTCAAACACCCTGATTATCGAGTATTTGAACGTGTAATGTACTAAGATGGGAATTCAATCTTCAAGATATTTTCATTTATGCACATGTTTTGTTTTATGTTTTTTTATGCAAAAGGAATTTTACTAAATTGGGGAGGATTGTTGTAAATTTAGTTCAATTGAGGGATATGATCATACTTGGAAATGGGTTTGTAGGTACGGAGGGTACACCCATTAAGTCCCTAATTACCCTGACTCTTATAGTGGATTTAATTTGTGCCTAAAACAAGAACACCACTTGGTCTTATCCCATAAAGATATTCGTGTAACCCAGGCATAGGGTCGAATAGTTTCTATTGGAAAGTGATAACACGATTTCAAGTGAATATCAGGTACCATTGATTATCAACACCCAGCTAGGAAAACCTCCATAAACACCAACAAGGCAACTATTATTTTTCGTGTCAGGGACAACTCTTTTAATCAAGAGAGTCCTTTATCATATCCTGAAGTCCCGTTTGAGTCTTCGAGACCAACATTAACCCAATCAAGAAAATATTCATGTTATGCTAAGAGGATAAGCACCAATCCTTCAATACTGGGACATCCAATGCTGTGGGCTCCCCAAAAACAAAGAAAACTGGAGCTGAAACAAGAGAATGTCTGCTATTACAGAATCTGGAATTTCTCCAACCATGAATGCAAGATCACCACACTAGAATTGCCTTTGATGGGTTATCGTGAACATCTTGACTGTAAAGTGGGCAGCTCAGGTGGGATGGCTAAAATGTATCATTATGTGCAGGTTGGGAATTAATGTTACACTGAATTTCCGGAGCATCTAAAAGTTACAGGTAATTACAAAGAAAAAGTAAAAATCAAGAAAAAGTTACATTTGATTAGACTATGATTTTGTTAATGAGTTGAGAATTAATGTTATTAAGTTATGTGAGTTAAAAGATTATTGTTTTTAATTATAGTTCCATAATGTTTTTAGGTGTTAAAATTCATAGAATCTGAGTTCCGGGCTTGATGTTCTTGAGTGAGGAAGAATACGAGGGTAAATTAATCATTTTCATGACTTTGACCTTGATACAAGAGTAAATTAGTCATTTTGCATGCCACTTTGAGTAACGGGGGATTATTCGCACAAAAGTAAAAACCATGAAGACATTTTCCGCAATTATAAGTTTTGAGGAACATCTCTTGCGAAAATGGAAAACCACAAAGGACATTTTTTGCAATTTACCCTTGAAACTAACATTTAAACTTATTTTAGAAACAAATTTTAATAATCATTTATCTTTTTTTAGAAAGTAATACAAATATTTATTAAATAAAATTTGGACCACAATGCCAAAAAAGTAACAAAGTATTAAAACTAGTAATTTAGCAAGACAAAAGTATGAAGCTATCATACCAAAAAGCCTAAAACATGTACTACTACATTTTTTCTTTGGCTTTTATTTTGTAAGGATCCTTCTATTGGTCATTTGGTTCAATCAAACGATGTGGGATACTATATACAAACATATTTGTTTGCTTATCTTGTTTGCAACCTTTATGAAATGATAAATTTAAGGTGAACATGTTATAGAATTGCTTTCTTTTATATGTGAGTGTGTGTTATTGACGATAGGATTGTTAGATATAACGTCCAATGTATCTTCAAACATATTTTTCACAAAAAACGACAATTTTTAGAAGAAAGAAAATTACATTTCATGTCTAACAATTGGGTGTGCCTCTTGTCACGCCTAGCTCCTGTAAGTTTGTCTATGATATCAAAGAATTCATTTGTCACTCCCACTTTTATTAATCAAAAAGAACAAAATAAAAGAGTATTTTATATACTAAAAAGATGACATATATCTAGTTAGTTTTACTAAAAGGCTTTAATTTCAATGGTTGTTAATTAAAACCCGATCAAATCGTTATTGGTTGCCGTTAAAAGAAAATTCTCTTAGCTTTGAAAAGTATTCTTTTGCTTATCACCACAACCCTAGATGCCATTTAAATCTTACATTATTTAGATCTCTAACTCAAAACCAACATTTATACTTTTCTTAGAAACACATTTTAATACCTTTATATCTTTTATTCAAAGTTACCAACAAATAAAAACTTGTTGGTACCCAAGAAAAAAGTAACAAAATATTAAAACTAGTAATTAGAACATAAGTATGAAGTATTCATAACAAGAATACGTACTAGTGATTCAGTGTTTGGCTTCTGATTTTATAAGGATCCTTCTACTCGCCAGTGGCTTCAATCAAGCGATGTGGGATACTAACTATTGCATTAATTTATTCTTTCAATTTTATGCTTCTTTTTTTTCCCTTGTTTGCAACTTATGTGAAATACTCCGTTATAAATTTAAGGTGAGCACGCTGCTAAATTTTTACTTTTTTACTATGTGAGTGTCTATTACTAACCATAGGAATGGTGAATCTAACTTCAATGTATCTTCAAAACTTTTTTGTCTTCTTGGTTTAACGAATATTTCATATCATAAGACAAATGAGTTTGCAACACATGATAGATATGTTGCTCGGCAAATGGTGTAAAATATATAAAGTAATGACTTGAATTTGTCGTTGGAAAACTAATTGAAAGCCGTAGGGACGTGTATAGTTTTTTAAATACCGAACACATAATCACTTTGATTCTGTTGAGACTCGAACACACTATCAATTTGATTCTTGAGGCAACTTTTAATGCATGTTTGATATCGTTAGTCAAAATGCCTACTCACGCAACATGAATAACATCGAACATAACACCAGTAGAAAACATCGCCTCATTTATGTTCAATGAAGTCATCCATTGTTTTCTTTATCATGTACCGTCATTGTTTTCTATTTTATATAAATAATTAGTTAAATTTTCAGTTAGGTTTGAATTAAAGAATATCCCAATAAGTTACTGTCAGATTGTATTATATGTCATTTAGATTTCAGCTCAAAATTTACAATTTTATTTTAACTTAATTTAGAGACACATTTTAATAGCTTTTTATCTTTTTTTCAAACTAACCACAAAATTTCACTAAATGAATATTTGTGCAAAGCTACAAAAAAAAGTAAAAAAATATTAAAACTGAATTTACCATGACAAAAGTATGAATCTATCATGCCTAAAAGCCAAGAACATGAAATACTCTTTTTGGTGTTTGGGTTCTTATTTTAAAAGGATACCTCCATTGGCCATTTGGTTCAATAAAGCGATGTGGGATACTATATACAAACATCTTATTTTTACATTCTACTGATTTTTTTTATTTTTTCATTAGTTATTTAATTTACGTTTTCTTGTCTTTTTTGCAACATTTGTGAAAATTGTTTTGTTTTTAATGTGTATGTGTTACCAACCATAAGTATAGGTAAATCTAACGTCCAATGTATCTTCAAAAACTTTTTGTATTCTTGGTTTAATGATTTATTTCATATCATAGAACACTTAAGTAGGTAACACATGATTGATGTGTTGCTCGACAAATGGTGTAAAGTATATTAAGTAACGACGTGAACGTGTCGTCGGCAAGCTAATTGAATGTTGTAGAGACGTATGTAGTTTTTTTTAATAGAAGATACGAATCACCTCGACTCCAATAAGATTTAACTCTAACGGGACTTGAACACACTATCACTTTAGTTTAATTCTCGAGGCAACTTCTAATGCATGTTTATCGCTACACCTAAGACATGCTTGTTCACGTAACATGTTTAAAAACACCCCTTAACCAAATATTACAACTATTTAAGCACAATGTACAATATATACAACTAACTAAGCATAATGTACAAATACAAAAAATACTTTTGGCTCCACACCACGCAGCAGCAGCCCAAATCATGAATTTTGCTTTTCTACGGTTTGACACCTCCAAAATGTGGTTGTGGAAAAGCAGGTGGACACATACTTTCTGAAAACGTGATTCTCATCGGCAAATTTTTTTACCAAATGACCCTTCAAATAATTTGTTCCTCTTCTACAACTGCTACTCATACAAATATCTTTTAGCAAAAAGTAAGTCACGGATGTTGATATTTTCTCTCAAAAAAAATCAAATCGAAACAAAAACTAGGGATAAAAAAACGAAACATAATACCTAAAAAAATGGCAAAATCAAATGAACATAAAGGTTTTCATTGTTTAGGGAAAGGTATTTATGCCTGCAAGGTAGAAAGAAAGATCGAAACAAACTTTTTGATGGTGGCTGGATATGTGAGTATGAAATGTAAAAACCCTACTAATAAATAGATACATAGAGTCATATTTGCAAAATTGGCTGAATGTTAATATTAAATCGTTTGTAAGGCCCAACACAAATGTTTATGTTAAATAAGGCCCAACACAAATACAACATAAATAAATTTTGTTGATATTTTTTTAAAAAATATTGTACGCCATAACTTGTTATAAAATTTAAAATAAAAAAAAAAAAACATTCATAAAAAGAGAAATGTCCTTTGATAGTCATTTTACATATTAAATACTTAATTATTAAAAAACTAATTATCTGATTATTGCGATATCAACATAATCAATTTCAAACATTTAATTTCAAAACCACGTTTTGTAATAGCTGATTATTATCTGATTATCCGTTTTCAAAACGCATAATCTTTTTTCAATAAGCAATCTTTTTTTATTAGGCTACAGTGGTCGGTTGACCGGTGCGGTCGCTGCCATTGCAGCATGAGGGTCAAACTGGGTTGGTCGGCTTGAGCACAGGTTGGTTTGATAAATCACGAGGTCGCGTACTTATTTGACTTCACGAGTCGAGATGGTTTGTTGGTTGCATGACTCGCGAAGCTATTTTAATTTAAATTATCATTCATTTGTACGGTTATTGTTAGAAAAAAAACACGTAACCAAACAACATTTGCTCGCTGTAAAATAAGTCACAGGGTACCCGCCGCCGCATTGCGCGGGTACCCCTGCTAGTTAAAACAGAAGTAGGAAGCTACCATACCTAAAAGCCAAAAGTATGTACTGGTTATTTGGTGTTTGGCTTCTTATTTTATAAGGATCCTTCTACTAGCCATTGGCTCCAATCAAGCGATGTGAGATACTAAATGTTTATGCTTTCTTGTCTTGTTTGCAACCTTTGTGAAATCTCTTACTAGCAACAACAAAACAGGCAAGAATAAAAACCAAAAGCTTTGAATATAAATCTTTCGTTCACACGGATTTCGTCCATCTAAGTTGATTCATATGCTATTGGTGATTAGCACTCGGCAAACGTTTGACTTCTGATGGAAGGAGGTTTCAGTCGATGGGGCAATATGGTAATATGGTCAAGGTGAACTGCAAAAGGTAACATACATGTTAAATATGTATATATTTTTGTGTTACAAGTATTCCTATACACGGGTCAGGCAGGTTGGGTATCGGGTTATTAAGATGGTATTTTTGGTATGGGTCAAAATAGATGCGTTGGTTGACCTGGAATGATTATGTTTTGTAAATATTGTAAACAATTATGGTGTCAAAACTGATTACAATAAGTATATTATCTGAATAAAATTATACTATCAAGATTTTAAACAAATGAAATTGATTTTGTAGTTCTTTTAATGGTGACTTTGTATTGGTGTAGATCTCCAAAGCAATGATATCAACTGGGAAGCTTTTGTCTGCCACTCCCGAATCTGAAGAAAAGGATGGTGAGTCGAAAGAGGAAACCTGGATGTTCAAAGTACTCTTTTAATCTGTATAGTGAATGAAAATTTGACTGAGAGTCTTGTGGCCATACAATATTGTGATATCTTATGCAGTTTGGAGAGCTTCAAATTGAATTAACACGAGAGAAAGCTTACATCGGTACAGAAATTGCCTTTGTATATGCATAATTTTCTTTTCTTAATTTTTTGTTTCATACTCGTAATGCGAAAGAATTTTATAGCTTTGGGTGACCTTGAACCTTGAAATGTTCAGGACTATTTCATAGGAATTAAGTCAAGGCATTCAGAATGCACATGCCAGTATGCAAATGAAAACGCTTTGTTGATTGCCAAGGTACTGCGTAACCATCATGCTTATCTATTGTTTTTTACTGGAGCTGAAACAAGAGAATGTCTGCTATTACGGAATCTGCAAATCTGGAATTTCTCCAACCATGAATGCAAGATCACCACACTAGAATTGCCTTTGATGGGTCATCGTGAACATCTTGACTGTAAAGTGGCGGGTCAGGTGGGATGGGTAAAATGTATCATTATGTGCAGGTTGGGAATTAATGTTACTCTTAATTTTCAGAGCATCTAAAGTTAATTTTCGGAGCATCTAAAAGTTACAGTAAATCAAAAATAAAGAAAAAAGTTACAACTAATTACACATGATTTTGTTAATGTGTTGAGAATTAACGTTATTAAGTTATGTGATTTAAAAGATCATTGTGTTTAATTATAGTTCCATAATGTTTTTAGGTGTTAAAATTCATAAAATCTGAGTTTCGGGCTTAACGTCAAATTCATAAAATATGAGTTTCGGGCTTAACGTTCTTGAGCCAGGAAGAAGACGAGGGTAAATTAGTCATTTTGCATTCCTTTACCTTGACTAACGAGGGATTATTCAAACAGAAGTATAAACCACAAAGACATTTTCCCAATTATAAGTTTTGAGAACATCTCTTGCGAAAATGGAAAACCACAAGAACATTTTCTACAATTTACCCTTGAAACTAACATTTAAACTTATTTTAGAAACAAAATTTAATAATCTTTTATCTTTTTTTAGAAAGTAGTACAAATGTTTATTAAACAAAATTTGCACAACATGCCAAAAGAAAGTAACAAAGTATTAAAACTAGTAATTTAACAAGACAAAAGTATGAAGCTATCATATACATACCAAAAAGCCTAAAACATGTCTACTTCATTTGTTCTTTGGCTTTTATTTTATAAGGATCCCTCTATGGTCATTTGGTTCAATCAAACTATGTGGGATACTATATGAAAACATATTTGTTTGCTTATCTTGTTTGCAACCTTTGTGAAATGATAAATTTAAGGTGAACATGTTATAGAATTGCTTTCTTTTTTATGTGAGTGTGTTATTGACGATAGGATCGGTAAATATAACGTCCAGTTTGTCTTCAAACACATTTTTCACAAAAAAATGACAATTTTTAGTAGAAAATTACATTTCATGACTAAAATTTAAGTGTGGCTCTTGTCATACCTAGCTCCTATATAAGTTTGTCTCTGATATCAAGAATTCATTTGTCACTCCTACTTTTATTAATCATAAAGAGTATTTGAAATACTAAAAAGATGACATATTTTCGTTAGTTTTACTAATAGACGTGTGTCTCAATAGTTGGAAGTTAAAACCTGTTTAAAACATGTTGTGTTAGAATCTCCCCGATCAAAATGTTATTGGTTGCCGTTAAAAGAAAATGTTCCTAGTTTTGAAAAGTAGAGTATATTTGTTATCACCACAACCTACTATATGTAATTTAAATCTTACATTATTCGATCTTTAACTCGAAACCAACATTTAAACTTTCTTTAGAAACACATTTTAATACCTTTTTATCTTTATTCCAAGTTACCAGCAAACTTTCAATCAGATAAAAATGTGCGGATAACATGATAAAAGAGTAACAAAATATTAAAACTAGTAATTAGAACAAAAGTATAAAGTTATCATACAAGGAATATCTTGTCATTCGGTGTCTGGCTTCTGATTTTATAAGGATCCTTCTACTGGCCATTGGCTTCAATCAAGCGATGTGGGATACTTGGAACATCCACTATGTTGTTTCAAGAATAGGTCTAAGAACTTATGAAGATGTCCAAGATTTTCTGTACCATAATAAGAAACCATTTCATGTAAAGGTGGCATGAAAAGGTCTAGGATTTTAGAGAGGTCCAAAAAGTGTTTATTATCATTTTTTAATTTAATAGCATTAATTTATGTTGGACAATTTCTAAATCTTAAAAGATTTAACCTTAGTGGGAATAGGTTCATAGTATGAAAAGTTTTAAGAATTAATGACAATGTAAGAGGTGACAATTTTTATAAACCTTTTAAAAGGTCCATCATAGCGGTGGATGCTCTAAGTATTGCATTCCTTTATATCATAGGACATTTAAGCTTGTAACTATGCCAATTGAAAGTTACTCGTATACAGCATTAAGTAACTATGCCAATTGAAAGTTGTAGCAAGTAGCAACATTTATAGTTTTTTTAATAGCAGACTCACAATCATTTTGGCTCCAATTGGACTTGAATACATCATTTTGATTCCTGGTGCAACTTTTAACGCATGTTTGTTATCGCTATACCAAATGTCTCTTTGTTCACCCGACACAACATGAAATAACATGTTATATGATACCGGTTTGTTTTCCTTATCATGTGATAACATAATTCTAACTGACGGTCACTTTGTGTGAGGAATTCTTGAATAGACCTATTAATTTTTGTTCTTAATAAACATGAACATTTTAGGGTCAACGAATTTGACATTCCACAATCACACGAACATCTAGAATGCAAACATGACAACGAAGTCGAAACACACACAAACTACGACCTTATGCTTTAATATCACGATATGGCATATCATAAAACACTTTAAATCATTGAAGTTGTCACACAAACAAATCATTCTTCTTATAAATTGTAAAAAAAAAAAAAAAAAAAAAAAAAAAAAAAAAAAAAAAAAAAAAACACCTGTACTTTACTTCCAAAACTCATGGACAAGAGAACACAAATAGGATCTCGTTTGATTTCAAGGAGTAAAGCAACAACAATTACCGGTATCGCCTCTTTGACCCGGAAGATACAAACACTGACCATGAGTCCAACCACGAGGGATGCACTCATGGGTGCAAAATCCATCACCTATTCCCATTTTGCACGCGACATATGTACAATACTTTATCCCATCACCGTTTGGTTCGAAACCTGTATTTTACTAACAAGAAAATGTATACATTATTTTTCTACTGATATAACACATCTATAATCGATATTCACTAAGAGAATAGCATCCAAAAAGATAAAATGCTCTTCAGTAAATATTTATACATATACACTAGATAAATATTGTTATAATAATACTCCGTAACATATGAGATCAAGAAAAGATCATATTGTATGTTAAATTACATTATATATTTGAAGTTTAAATTACCTTTAGCTGCTGGTGCAAATGTGGCAGTAAGAACGAGAAGAACAAACAATAGTTTCATTTTATTGTTTTTCTTCATTTTTGCATAGATAAAAAGAGATGGTTTGTATAGATGATGTGAATATATATACGGAAAAAATGTTGGTATTTATCACAATACCAAATGAATTAAATTTGGCATTGAAACATTATCTTGATGTATTTTTATATGAAGATCTTATAGATTTTTACTACATATTGTTAGTTATTCTTTATGAAGATCTTGATTAGTTACTTATGTATTAGATTCATCTAAAAACAATAATATTTTCACATTTGCTTATAATATAATACTAAACAAATTACTCTTAGAATCTACGCATTTACTAATTTGTACCAAAACAATCAGAACACTTTTTAAAAAATCATTAGAAATAAACAAAAACTTTACACTTGCAAAACACAGACGTTATGCTTATATCGGTATGAAAATGTGAAGAAATATAATACTAGCAAGCAACTGAGATGAGTAGTTTTCATTAAAATTAAACAAAGTTCCAATAGGTCTTAAATTAGCATAAACTCCAACAAACAATCTGGAAATTGCAAAATTTCCTAGGAGTAATACCATATTAAAGCACTAGTCAAACAAAAAAACAAAAAAAAAAAAGTTCGATACTCAAAAGTTATTTTTTTGACAAGCATAGTGCTTTAATATGGTATTTGCCCGATTTCCTACATTTTCACCATGAAACCTTTCTAGGAGTTCGCTAAAGCTACCAAGACCCAAAGATGATAACTTATAGCCAAAAATCCAAACTTCCTAATAGATCTAACGATTTTTAATTTGAAAAACACTTCTTTTCAAAGTTATGTACTGTTGACAATGCTATAATTTTAAGTAGTGGATGGGAAAGCTGCCACAACATTTCAGGAACGCTACAGTATGATTCGCTTAAGACCGTGGATTGCGGGTGCTTAAGCGTTTCCTGTGACTAGCAGCTAACCTTTTTAACTGAACCTACTTGACTTGCCTAAATGATTGATAAGCAAACCCAGAGCCCATTCAATTCTCGTTACGTGTAATTATCACTGCTAAACAGCTTTTTTGGCTCATGAAAACTCAAATAAACTGACAGGGCAATAGTATAATACTTGCTGACAAAACAAATTTTGTTCCTCTTATTATTAAGTCGAAAGATCTACCATTGCTAGTAATCACCAAACTAATACTAATAGTGACCATCAAACCAACCACACAAACAAAAATGAAACTTCATAATATGGTCATGAAATTTACTCGTATTAGTTTCTACACTTAAAGCATGAAAAGATACTAATTTTTCGTTAGTTTGAAATTCAAAAACAGATTTGCTAAACAATGCCCACTGTGCAATATTTAATGCACATTAAATAAATATAATTTTTTTTTTGAACGGCGAGTTAGTAGTTAGTGATTCGAACCCACAGTGACATCCAATTGGGCAAACTCCTGCTTCTATTTTTTCGGGCCCCAGAAGGTCAATGGTAAGACTCGAACTTGAGACCTCTCCAAGGATACCTTATAAAAAAAAAAAAAAAAAAAAAAAAAAAAAAAAAAAAAAAAAAAAACCTTAAATATATGTCAATTTTAGTTTAACAAAGTCCAATTTTCATTTTTTATTTATATTAATTATTGTCTTAAACATTGCCGGTGGACATTGTTTAGCAAATCTCATTGAAAAATATCCAATTAAGTTATTGCCACATTATATTTGTCATTTTAATTTCACACCGTTAATATAGTTACCACTACTACTTTAATTTAATATCAGCTTTAACTTTTATAAAATCAATCATCAAACTAATAACAATTTTTATAAAATCAATCATCAAACTAATACTAATAGTGATCACCAAACCGACTAAATAAACAATAAAGAAGGCTAATGACTAAATGTAGCAAAATCTGGTTCAAGCTCCATTACGCGTGAAAATAAGTCGATTACACATGAAGACAAGGTCTATAACGAATAATCTAAGATTAAAATTTATTTTAGAAACAAACTTTAATATCCTTGTATCTTTTTTTTACAAGAACTTGCAACAAAATTTTATCAAATAAAACTCATGGCAAAACAAGTAAAACAAAGGTAACAAAGTATTAAAACTAGTAATTAGATAACAAAGCACGAAGTTATCATATCAAAAGTAGGGCTGTAAACGAACCGGACGAACACGAACGGAGCCCTGTTCATGTTCGTTCATTTAATTTTAACCGAACAAATAAACAGACACGGACGCTTAAACGGACGAGTTTTCTTGTTCATAATCGTTTATTAAGAAAATGAATTGTTCATGTTCGTTTATGTCCGTTCATTAAGACACTAAACTAACGCTAAACGAGCATAAACGATCAAACATAAATGAAAATAAACAAACAAACATAAACTTCATTGAATTCTTCACAATATATTGTTTTATAAGTAGTTGCTTTGTTTAAACAAACCAATTTTTAAATTATAAAATTAAAATATATGGAACATAAATAGATAAATAAACATAAACGAACTTTAATAAACGCTTAATCGGACGTTCACGGACATAAATGAACGAACAAGACTTTTGTTCATGTTCGTTCATTTAACTAAACGAACGTAAAATACTTTTCATGTTCGTTCATTTAATAAACGAACAAACATAAACGAACTTTTTACCGAACGGTTCATGAAATATTCACTGAACGTTCAATTCGTTTACAGCCCTAATCAAAAGGCCAAAAACATATACTTATGAGTTGGTGTTTGGCTTCTTGTTTTATAAGGATTCCTCTATTGGCCATTTGCTCCAATTGAGCGATGTGGGATACTATACAAACATCAAACTATTATCTAGTTTGTCACCTTTGTGAAATGATAAATATAAGGTGAACATGTTACTAAATTGTTTTTTTTTTTGTGTTACTATAGTATAGGTAAAGCTTTACACATGGTACACACATGCATACCTTGTATTCAAGCCGGTCTGCCCCTTCAAAATACATACTTTTTTACGAAACATGAATAACATGTAAAATATATAACCAATAGAAATTTTTTGAGTCATCCATTTGTTTTATACCTTTCGTCATACCACTAGTTAAAGAGCAATTTTGCTATAAATAACACATATCAAGATATCGTTTGTCATGCATTTTTAATCACTCTTATTTACCATTAAAGAACAAAATGGAAGTATTTTTGCAAGTTAACATTGCTAAAAGTGTCTTTTAGACACTTGATCAAGAAGTTAAATTGTTCGTTAGTTTTGCTAAAAAGACATGTATCCTAATGATACCGAACATTGTGTGAAAAGCTTGACCAAATAAGTGTGGGTTCGAGTTCGACTTAATATACGTAATGTAGTTTGTTGCCGCAAAAAGAAACAAAAAGAGAAAAACGTTAACGTTAGTTATGAAAGTTGAAAATATTCCATTTACATGATTTGATTTTAACTCAAATATTATATTTATATTAATTTTAAGAAACCAATTTTAATAACCTTTTACGAGTATCTTTCTGTCATAATTGACGAGTTATTTTCATCAAATGAAAAACTCCTATCAACAATGTAAAGAAGGTAACAAAAGGGATGTGTTAACCGGACCCTCCCTACCATGGGGGTCCACCTACTTTAGTCAAAATGTACAAGTTTCAATACAGACAGTACAGGCGGTGGCAGCACTGTCTTCCACAAACCCACCCTATAGGGGGGGTCCGGTTAACTCATGCCTAACAAAATAGTAAACTGATGCTCAAGAGCATCAACAATGCAAGGTTTGAGGAAAGACTTTTTGCATTTAATGCCTTAAATGCATTTCATATTTAATGAACAAGGTTTGAGGAAAGACTTTGTGTTTCACAAGTCTTTCTAAAAAGCTTATGAAAAAGCCTTCAACACAATGCATAAAAACCCTTTACAAAGACTTTTTTAAATAGTAAAAAGCTTTTAAGGCAGAAATATGAAGCTATCATACCTAAAAGCCAAATATGTGTAGTAGTCTACTTGCTTTTTGGCTTCTTATTTTGGGCATGCATGGCACATGAGATTATGCTTATTTTTTAAAAGTTAAACTACTTAAAAAATAATATTTGTTTGTTTGACAAAACTTATAATTTATTATAAAAGAATAATCTTCAATAATCTCTGAAAATTAAAAGTTACTTCATGTAACTTATAAAAATAATCTCCTTTTATAATATTTTTCAACACCAGCACCAGCATTAGTATTAGCACCAGCACCAGCATTAGCATTAGCACCAGCACCAGCACCAGCACTAGCTACTTTTGCCAAACATACTCTAAGGATTCTTCTATTGGCTTCAATCAAGCGATGTGGGGCTGCATTAGTTTTGCTTTCTTGTATTGTTCGCAACCTTTGTGAAATAATAAATTTGTTGTTAAACACCTAAACAATAGAAAATTTTGATTTGCAGACATTAAGTATCGATTTAGACACTATAATTTATGCATGAAAGACTTGTACAATATTAACACTCTGCATTTACTACTTGTGCATTTGAGTGTGCAAATAAAAAGTTGGAGTGTGCGAATCATTTCCCTTACTTTACATCATACGACATTTAAGTTTGTAATATGATTGCTTTGTTACTCAGCAAATGGCGTAGATTACATGAAGTAACGATGCCAATTGAAAGTTGTAGCAAGTAGTAATATGTACAGTTTTTTTAATAGCAGACTCATAGTCACTTTGACTCCAATGAGACTAGAAAAAACTATCATCTTAATTCTTGGGGCGACTTTTAGCAAAC